>BSBM01000188.1:4345000-4945000 GCA_027924585.1 Larix kaempferi | reverse complement strand
TATATTTCATTTCAAGTAACATTTTAGGCAATCAAATAGTTTTGATTATTTGGTACATTTCATTTCAAGTAACATTTTAGGCAACCAAAGAGTTTTTATGGCATCTATGGAAGTACAATTTTTATGCAATGATTAAAGGAAAATAATTTGCTACTAAAGTTAAAATTCCTCTTTCTTCCTTATTATATTATTTTCCTCATTCTACAAATTTCTCCTTGAAAGAAGCAAAAGTATTCATTGAGGGAATGCAAGAAGATTTATCAAAATTGTTATTTCTTGTTTTTAATTTCTACTTGTGAAATGAATTATGTCCATGGTATGTATTATCATTACTAGTCGCATTTGAAAATATTAGATAGATAATTTTGAAATTCTAGATGGTATTATGTTATTTGAGGTTGTAATGGTTATAGCTTTTATGCATGCAAAGTGTTTGATTAAATATCTCAATGGTTGTAGATTTCATGTATGTAAAGTGTTTGATTGAATGCCTCAATGGTTGTAGCTTTTATGCACACAATGTGTTTAGTCAAATGCCTCAATGGATGTATCTATCATGAATATAAGTGTTTGATTAAGGGTCTTAACGACTCAAGCTTTCATGTTTGCCCCTTTGCTTTTGAATTAGAAATATGGGTATTTGTCTAAGTATCATCATAAACAATAGTATTATATTATTCCAGAGATTGTTGCCATGCTTGCTGCTCATATGCTTGGTTGCATACAATATAAAAATATTTAAGAGTAATTCATTCCAAGCATGAAGGGAGTTATTCCTCATGTTTGTCCCTTATTTCTTATGTTAATTTGTAGTTGTGGAATTGATGGATTGTGTAAGTCTTTTGACAAACTACGCTTCATGGTATTATATTTATCTTAACACCTCTATGATTATAATTGCATATGTTAGATGAGTTTAATCATACTTAAAATTTTCTATTTTGGGTCGTAAATGTGAAATGAGGCCTTTTTTTCTTTATGTTTTGTTAATTTGGTAAGGTCGGACCTTAAATTCTCTCAGTTCTTCAAGAATATGCTTCTAGTAGATTTGGACCTAATCAAATTAGTCTCAACACGAAGGAATACCAGAGGAGATTATGAAGGTATATCAAAAATATTGGATCAATTTTTTCTAGGATAAATTTTCTTTAATGATAATACCAAAATCAAATCTTGGGTAGGTTCCATGGGCTTGTTAGATCATCTTCATATTCTATTAAATTGGACCCAAATGATTGGAATCCCCTTAGTCCTTTTAAATTTAATAATACTTGGATTTTAGAAGAGGATCTAAAAGATTTAGTCTCAAATATTTGGATCGTTAAGGGGGTATATCATCGATGCAACAATTTATAGACAACCTTAAAATAATAAAAGGACTAATGAAGGGCTAGGATAAAGACCTATCTGAAAATATCACAAAGATATAAAGGAGGTCAAAGAGTAAATAAGTTATTTGTTTGAAAACAATGATGGCATTTTTTTAGAAGAATAAGCTTCTACTTTGAAGGATTTGGAGAACAAAATGAAGGTTCTATTAGAAACAAAGGAAGCCTCTTGCAGATTCAAGAGTTGTGCAATGTGGATTAAGGAAGGAGACAACAACACCAAATTCTTCCATAACTACCTCAACCATCGAAAAAACATCAACATATTTTGGCATATTATACATCTAAATGGCCACAAGGTTATCTCTTTCAAAGAGATGGTAGAGGTCAACAGAATGCATTTCAAAAATATTTTTTTAAGGGTCATGAAGAGTCTAATATATGTGAAATTATGAAAATAATAAGGCTATTCCCTGATGAAGCAATTAATAAATCCATGTATGAAGATGTTATAAGCTCAGAAGTTTAGCCCATTCTATCATCCTTTAAAAGGGGAAAAATGTTGGGTCTTGATGGTATGCATATGGAGTTTTATCTAGGGATTTTGGATCTTCTAGAGAATGATTTGGTGCAAGTAGTTGAAGAACCCATAAATTTTGGGAAATTCTTAGGGGAAATCAATTGCACCTTTATTGCCCTCATCTCCAAGAAACAAGATGCATATTCCTTTGAATATGTTAGGCCAATTTCCTTGTGCAAAATGATTTATAAGTTTATTTCAAAAATCACTACTAAGAAGTTGAAGAACATTTTAATGGGTATTGTTTTTTATGGGTAGTTTGTCTTTCTCAGTAATCGACAAATTTCCAGCAGTTATTCTGAAGATTGATTTGGCCAAGGCCTATGCTAGAGTTAATTGGTTGTTTCCAAGATTATTATTGCTTCAACTAAGCATGGATATACAGACTCTAATTGGATCATGGGGTGTTTGGAATCAATATCTTTTGTTGTGTGTATCAATGGACCTCCCTCTGGGTTTTTAAATTCCACTAGATGCTTAAGACAAGGCTGTCCCTTATCCCCTTTTCTTTTTCTACTAGTGGTAGAGGGTTTAACATTAATAATGAAGGATGGAAAAATGAGATGTGACCTGAAGGGGATTAGAATTACTAACTTAGTTTACATCTCACACCTTCTATTTATAGGTAACATCATGGTTATTTAAGTGAGGTAGAAAAATTTAAGGAAATATTAGACCTGTACTATAAAGCCACATGAATGTTGATCAACATGAACAAATATGTTTTGATTGTCTGAAATGATTGATGAGGTGAAGAGGTGGGTTGAAAATATTTTACCAATGAACGTGAGTGTTAATATGGATCAAGGGATAAATTGAATGTGAGTGTTAATCCTTTTTAGGATTGAACTTGTAGCTAAAATCAGTGGGAGAATGGATAGTATTGATGGATTGTGGAGTAGAGTGACGATTTATAAATACTTAAAAGGGATGACTTTAGAATATTGGTTAAGAATGGAGAGGAAACACTCGTGGAGATTTAATAGTTTGAAAGGCAATGGGAAAGGCTTTTACTTTAGTAGGAAATTGGACAACTTAGCAAATTGGAGAAGATCCTTGGAATCAAGAAAATGAAACTTTAGAGTATTTGAGGGTTTATTGGTTAAGCTTCATGAAGTTGGGAATTTTTCTTTAAGGGAGGTTGCTTTTCAAGAACACATGAATGCTTGGTCTCAAGAATGGTTGTTAGTTGTAACTTTAAATCTATAAGGGAGTTATACAAAGGAATGGAACTCCTATGTAAATATGTTGAATCACTTTCCTATCAAATTGTCTGAAGAGGATGATAAACTCAGTTGGTCAAAGAATAGAGTGCCAGGGGTCTACATGTTTAAATTAGGCTATGCAGCAAGGGTTGAAAATGTTTCAGGGGAAGAAAGAGTGTGGTCATGGAGAGCTGCTTGGAAATTAGTCTACCCTTTAAAAGTCAAAATCTTGTTATGGGTTTAGAAAATAAACTCTTAAATTGGGATAACAAATATAAGAGAAATTGGGAAGGGCCAACTAGATGTTTCCTCTCCAAATAAGTGTTGAGTTGGTATACCATTTGTTAATGAACTATTTTTTTGCCAACATTTTGTGGAAGGAAGTAGCTCAAGATTTTGTGGAATTACATGAATGGAACAAGCCTACGTTGGTTGAGTCTTCTTGACTAGATAATAGATAAAGTAGTCTTACACTACAAGTCTCTTCATTTATGGCATTTGGTGGATCAAGAATCATATGAATTTTCAGGATACGAACTTTTCTCTTGCACTAGTTGTACACACTATTAGATTGGCAATGGTTAATAATAATAACTCCCCTAAACAAAAAAATATTAGGGCTCTACTAATTCCAAGTATAGATCATGAAATCCGATGGGGATTCTTTAATGGTGCTAGCTAAGGCGATCTAGGTTTATGTGGGCCATGGGATCATGTTCTCTTCTTAGATTATTCAACATCTTCGTTTAAAATATGTTGTACTTGGTCAAAAATCCAACAACATGGGATAATTTCTAGCAACTTGGGTTTTGCTAAAAGAGGCAAAGGGGAGATGCATGAAACATTTTCAAATCTTTGGAGACTCAAAACTATTGATTGATTGGGTAAATATTCATTGCAACATTAGAAACTTGAGCTTTGTTTCTATCATAAATCAAGTGAAGGAGGTAATATATATTTTTTATTCCATTTATTTTTTTCACATATAACGTGAATTCAATACCTAAGCAAACTTATTATCTAAATAACCCCTATTCATGCAGGAATCTCTTTTGGCGTACTTAAGTACAAAAGAGGAGCTCTCATTTCATATTCAAAGAAATCATTGTATTAGTTGAGATGATGTTAGGTTTCGGTAAAATGAAAACTATAGTATGATCGCAATATTTTAGAAGTCAATATAACTACACAAGTTAATGTGTAATGCTATGTTTTTTGTCAAAGGAGAGACAATGTATTAAGCTAGGCATTTTTATATTTTTTCTTATTTTTTTTAAACAAGCAAGGATGGGCAAAATTTTAGGCCTTCAAGGTCATTCCAATATATATTTGATATGCATTAAAATATATATATATATATATATATATATATATATATATATATACCTCACAATCACTTATAACCGCTTGAATAAGTTTGAAAATTTATATTTTTATTATTTATTAAATATATGAAAACTATTAATTTTAATTGTTACATTTAGATTTCATGAGATTTAATGTTCAAAGATGAGTGCTTTTACTAAATACTTTAGAACTTGAAACAAAAAAACATATATATATATATACACACACACACCTCACAACAACTACTTATAACAAATTGAATAAGTTTGAAATTTTCCATTTTCTTTATTTATTTAATTACACCGATAGATGTTTAAATATTATCTGAAATTTTGGACTTCCTTGAGTGGATCAACAAGATTAACCTGAGTGTAACAAGTGTAGAGTGGGGATTCATTTCATGGTTGTTGTATCTTGTTATGCTCAAATGCATTTTGATTAAGATTTAAATAAGCTTCAGTTAAGCAGTGGTTAAGAAAAGGGAGGGGTATGTTTATTACATAGTATTTGTTTTTATGTTTATATTAATTAGTTTAATGTTTATGTTAGTTTAATATTTATATTAATTATTTTAATTTTTAACTTTTATTTAACAACGAGCCATCTCCACAAAACTAAGTGGTTAGCTATATCTATTGGTGTTCACCGACCACTTTACTTGTGGTTGTGCTAATATATGAAGATATTAATTTTAATTGTTACATTTAGATTTCGTGAGATTTAATGTTCAAAGATGAGTGCTTTTACTAAATAATTTAGAACTTGAAACACAATAACTTTTCTAGTATGAAGTTTTTGAAAATTAATTTCATTTTATTCGTTGGTTTCACCTATTAGGGTTTGAAAAGTTTTTGAAAATTAATGTCATTTATTCGTTGTTTTCACCTATTAGGGTTTGAAATCTTGAACAAGTTTAAGCTTTTATCTTTGATAATATTCGAAGAGGATGAGTGATTATAGAAAGGAGTACAGGATTTTTTTAATGATAAGTACAAGCTCATTTTTATTTTTTTTGTAGAGAAACAACTAATAAAGAAGACTTTTACCATTGATCAAGTTAGGGCAATAAAGAGTGCTTAAACTTTGGGCATGGAAGGCAATAAAGAGGTGTTGATGGAGATCAGCAATCAATTGGGTAATTTTAACACTCTTGATGAAAAATTTTGTTCTATCTCGGATAAGTGTGTTGCAAGGGTTTTGGTGAAACTTGATTTCTCTAAAATCCTTATGAAATAAGTGGAATTGGAATGGGATTTGGGGGTTTTCCTATAGCCCTTATACTATTGGAGAATCCCTTTTAGATGCTCTATTTTTTATGTGTCATGTCCCCTCCCATAGAATCAACCAGTGGAGGGAGCATGACGGATAGAGAGGTGCTAAAATTCGCCTCTAAGATCGTATTATCAATTTCATTTAAACCTAAATGCATGTGTAGATGTATGATAACAAACACAACGGAATTAGACTCTATTGTGCACACACACAACATGCATATATCAGCATATTCAACATGGGCATAACAATCAAATCATGCACGAAGATAAATTCATCTTATGCTATTTGCAAGTATTCAATTTTAACAAATCAATTGGATAATTCAAACTGGGTCATCTCAATTTAGCATAATTAACAGTCATCCATAGTAAAAAAAATTATCATGAATAAATAGTAAACACTTATCTTTAATTGGAGTTACCCAAGCAACTAGATATGTAGGAGCAACGTTCCACCCAACCATAGGTGTCTATCCAACCTATATTATTTCAGCTGAGAGACCACCCCTGAGTTGGGCTATGTATCCACTAAGCAGGAACTACTCAGGCTCACTCACTGCCATAGTCACAAATACTCATGTTAATCCAACACACAGTTGGGTTTGTCAAGCATGCAGGGAGATAGGGAAGGATAATGCTAATCCAGTGAGCTCAACCACAGAGCTACATGAATCTGAACATATCTTGGGTAGTCTTGGCACCCACAATACCTACCACACCCAACACAAGGAAGATCCCCTTCTCTGCTACACAGTCCCTCAAACGCCCCTTCCCTCCAATTCTCTTCAGGGTGGGAATAGAAATGTCTAAGCTACTAGATACACATAGATTCTTGCCTTCACTGGGTTTATCAATCAATTCTGACCTCTGATCTCTTCCCCAATTCGATCCACTCTTGTATTTTTCCGAATTCTGGCCATGCGACTCCCAAAAATGGAATTGAATTTCCCAACTTCCAAATATGAGTTTTCCTATGGATTTCTAGGCATTTGGCACTCTCAATTTCACCCCAGTTTTTATGTCTATGGAATCCCCATTGGATTTTGCTGCTCACATCAAATTTGGGGCATTTTTGGCACTCAAAATTGTGGCTTCTTTCCTGCTCACGATTTCTACAATTCTTCACTGTTGGGAATGCATAATGGCTGAGAATTGATATCCGGTTGGTCAACTATGGAATGGGGATGATGGAAAAACGAATTTCCATGAGGAAGCTAACTTCTGGGCCAAGTAAAATGATCCCATAACCTACCATACGAATTTCTGAGCTTGCCCATGATCCATTAATTTCATGAGTTGATTTCTCAGCTACCCCTTCCTAACAGAATTAAATGTCAGCATACTAGTCAAGATGGGTTCTCAATATGACACTTGGCAACAAATGATTGAATCCCCAAACCCTCACCTCTCCCTAGTGGATACATTCATCCCCCTCATTTTTAGTTGCTTCCATAGACAATTCTTGGAATTTTATTTCCATCATAAATATTTACATGATTTTACAATTCCCATCATTTACTAACACATGGTTCACAAAATATAAAATACTTGTCTTTTTAAAGTTGAGCATTCACTAGTGGGGCCTTGGCCTTGAGCTCTACGCTAGGAATTTATACATTGTGTATGCACAATATTTACACATTAAGCCATAATTGCAAAGGTAAAAATGGGGGTATTACATTCCCCTCCCCCTTAGAAAAACACCGTCCTCGGTGTTCCCAAAATTGAACAAAAATGGGTATGCCTCTTTCATGGCATCCTCCATCTCCCATGTAGCCTCATCGGGACCAAGGTGCTTCCATTGCACCTTTACCTGCTCGATGGATCGATTCCGAAGCAATGTTACTTTCTTGTCAAGGATGCGCATGGGTTCCACTTAGAACTCTCCCTCAGGTTCCACCTATATCGCATTCCAATCAATTATGTGATTAGGATCATGTACATACTTCTTAAGTAAAGAAACATGAAAAACATTATGAGCTATCATGTTAGCAGGCAATGCAATCCTATATGCAACTGCTCATATCCTATCAAGGACTTTGAAGGGCCCACAATATCTTGGTGCCAAATTGGCACAACTTCTCAACTTTAGGGAAATTTTCCTTGGTTTTACTCTTAAATAAATATGATCCCTAATTTGAAATTCCCTGTGCATGCTTTTCAAATCTACATAACTCTTCTGCCTGTCCTGGGATACCTTTAAATTATGCCCGATCTTAACAATTTCCTCCTCCATTTCCTTAAGCATTTTTGGTCCAAGCATTGCCATGTTCACTGGGATATCCCAATTCACCGGAGTTCTGCAACATTTTCTATACAATGCCTCAAATGGACTCATTCCTAATAATGCTCGATGTCCATTATTGTATGCAAATTCTACCAAGTGTAGGTAATCCTCCCAATTGGATGGCTTATCCATCACATACATTCTCAACATATCTTCAAGAACTTTGATTCACCCTCTCAGTTTGACCATATGTTTGAGGATGATACGTTGTACTAAAATTCAATTGAGTTCTCAATTCCCGAAACAACCCTTTCCAAAAATTGGACGTGAACTTTACATATCGATTGGAAACTATTGCTTTGGGTAATCCATGCAATTTGGATATTTCCTTCAAAAATATGTTTGCTATTTCACTTGTTTTATAAGTGGACTTGACTAGAATAAAATGAGCTACCTTAGAAAAAATTTCCACTACAACCATGATCGAAGCATGCTTCCCCAATGTCATTGGAAAACTTGTTATAAAATCCATAGAAATTATTTCCCACTTCCATTATGGAATGGAAAAAGGATGCAATAATCCCGTTGGATGTTGATGCTCTACCTTGACTTCTTGTCACTTTTTACACCGAGCAATGTAGTCTGTTATATCATTTTTCATTCCATGCCAAAAGTATTGCTTTCTTGCTGTTGTTATTGTCTTTTGATATCCTGGATGTACGAAGTATGGCATTTGATGAATCTCATCCATTACCACCTTCTTCAAGTCTACACAATTTGGAATCTACAGTCTGCCTTTATAAAGATGAATATCATCTTCTTTGAGCCGGTACCCTTCACATTTTTCATCTAATTTTCCTTGTTGCAATTTCTCTTTTACTTGAAGATAAGTTCCATCACTATTTTGGGCTTCAAGGACTCTTGTTCTCAAATCCGATTTGCAAACGCTTAAGGTTGCTACATAGAATTTTCTCATGAGGGCGTATGCAACTTTATCTTCTTTCTCTTTTACATGTTTGATTTCAAAATCAAACTCACATAGGAATTCCATCCACCTAGCTTTCCTGGCATTTAAGCTAGGTTGATCAAACAAATATTTTAAGCTCATGTGATTGGTCCTAAGCTCAAATCTTCTTCCCAACAAATAATGTCTCCACATTTTGAGAGAATGCACTATGGCTGCTAATTCTAAATCATGAGTTGCATAATTCTTCATGCTCTTTTAATTTTATGGACTCATAGCACATCACAAAGCTTTCTTGCATAAGCACTCCACCTAATCCTTCAATGCAAGCATCTGTGCACACTACAAAATATTTGTTTGGATATGCAATCTTCAAAACATGAGCGCTAGTGAGTAACTTCTTCAATTGTTGAAAGCTTTCTTCACATTTTTCAGATCACACAAACCTTACATTCTTCCTCTATAGTGATGTGACTGGATGAGCGATCTTGGAGAATACCTCACTGAACCTTCTATAGTATCCTGCAAGATCCATAAAAGATATAACATATGTAACATTCTTTGGAGTAGTCCAATTCATTATGGCTTCAATATTTTCTGGATCCACTGCAATTCCTTCCTCTGAAATAATATGACACAAATAATGTACCTTTCTTTGATAGAATTCACACTTGCAAATCTTTGCATACAGTTTTTTCTCTCTAAGAACTTGCAACACCATTCTTAAGTGTTCATCATGCTCTTCCTCATTCCTTGAATAGACAAGAATGTCATCCAAGAACACTAACACGAACTTGTCCAAATATTTGCTAAAAACACTATTCATGAGGCACATGAATGTGGCGGGTTAATTGGTAAGTCCAAATGACAACACCGTGAACTCATAGTGGCCATATCTCGTTCGGAAAGTTGTCTTGTGAATGTCTTCTTATTTTATTCTTACTTGATGATAACCAAATCTCAAGTCAATTTTTGAAAACACTTTGGCTTCCTTCATCTGATCGAACAAATCATCAATTCTGGGCAATCGGTACTTATTCTTGATTGTCACTTTATTTAACTGCCTATAATCAATACACAACCTTAAAGTCCCATATTTCTTCTTAACAAATAACATCGGTGCTACTCAAGGAGACACACTTGTCCAATAATTCATGTAGTTGCATCTTTAATTCTACCAATTCTTGCGTGCTCATTCTATAAGGAGCTTTGGAAATTGGCATTGCCCCATGAACAAGATCGATTGCAAAATCAATGTCCCTTTTTGGTAGCAGCCTAGGCACTTAATCTGGAAACACATCTTTGAACTCTTGTAACAACTGATAATATTATATTCTTGGGCCTTGGCTCTCTAAAGAATCTAATATGTGAGCTGCATATATTTGACAACCCTTCTTGTAAAACTTTCTTAACTGCAAGGCTGAAATCTGCCTTACTGAAACTTGCTTGGGAATTCCTTTTATCAATCTTGGTCTTCCCTCTTCATCAATTCATTCAAGAACCTTTTCCTAACAATCTAATTTGGCTCTATGTCTTTCCAACCAATCCATACCAATGAGAGAATCATAGGATCCTAATGGTAGGACATTTAAATTTACTTTGGTGAGAAATCCATTCAACTCTAGGGGACATTCCATCACTACTTCACTCACTTTTCTTTTTGTTCATGTGGCTAATGGAACTAAACACGACTTATTATGCTTCATTTTTCCAAGAGAACAACTTTCAACCAATTTTGGAGAAACATAACTATGAGTAGATACTAGATCAATCAAAACAAAAATAGATGGCTTAGAAATATTACCTTAAACTTCTACTAGTGTTGATTGATGGTATGTTTGATGATTATCCAACGCTGCATAAATTTGAGGAGTTGCTCTTGCCATATCATCCAATCTAACTGTTTTTTTTAAGTTATGCAAGCTTCAAGGTTTCTCTCTCCGACGTGGACAATCCTTAAGCATGTGGTTCTCTCCACAACCCCAACCCTAAAGCTTTCCTTTTGGACCTTTATCTGCTGCTACTGCTGGCTTAATTCCACTTTGTGTTTGCTGACCTTGTTGGAAATTCTTGGCTAATTTTTAAATGCAGGTTTAAATCCACTTCTCATTTGGTCAAATCTTCCTTTTGGCTTTCCCTTCCATGCTAGATGAACCTCTGGTTTTCCTTTTCTCTGCTCATAACAATACATCACCATCCTAATGGCTTCATCAAGAGTTGGTGGATTTACAAACTCAATCCTATCTCTGAAATTTTGGGGCAGACTTCCAAGGAAACATTGGATTTTTACTCTTTCATCTTTGATGTAATCCACATACCTCAACAATTCCAAAAAATTATGGACATGTTATTCCATATATTTATGTCCCAAATTTAGTTCATTTAACTCCTTCCTCTTGTTATCATAGAACCTAACAAAAATGTATTTCTCCTTGAAATATTTCTTAAATCGCTCCCAGTTGATCCTTCTTTCCTTGATTCTTTTCACTTGCATAAGTTGCTCCCACCAAATTGAAGCTCTACCATTTAGATTGTAGATATCAATTCTGGCCTTCTCATTTCCTTTGTAATCATGAATTATAAAATACTTCTTCATCCCAAGAATCCATGCTTCCTCTTCTTGACCTGTCTTACTTTCTCCATCAAATGTGGGAGGCCTTGCCTTTCTAAATTCACCCTATGGAATCCTTTTAGAATCCATTATTCTTTCAAAATTGATGCAAGTATGCCTTGGAATGATTTGGGAACTTTGGGAATCACATGACCTACTAGAAGAAGGTCTTGGCGAATATATCTTACGTTCCCTTCTCAAGGAACAACTTCTTGGACTTGGAGTCCTCTTTCTATTGCGACTTCTAGAGCGACTCTCTGCACTTCTTCTTTCTTGACCAACATGGATTGGATTAGATCCAAGATGATATCTCTGTTGAATATTAGTGAGGCTTTGAAGGATAGAAACATTAATCTGGTTCTTCTCTTCTTGATCCTTGATCCATCTCTCATTGAAACTTCTCATCGTGTCCACCAAATTTCGAGGAGTAATCTTTTCCCTTCTCCCGTTTGACTATGTTTCAACATTGTCCTCTTGCATATTTTCACCTAAGACACCCTGATCATGTTCATAGGGGTCCTGTGCATCATTTATGGTTACCATTTTCTCTCGAAAATTCTTTCCCTTTGTCTATTGCCCTTTGCTACAATTGTTCAAGGCTTATCAACTGCAAACAATGTGCATCATAAAGATATTTATTAGACATTTTCGTAATGTATGAAATGAAAAATAAAAATGTTATTTTGAACATAACCAGTCTCATGGAATTATTCATGTGGTTATTAGGTCCTCTTCTTCCTTGTCCCATTTAGGCATTTCTAGAAATTGCTTTTATTGGCATTTTTGTCAAAACAAGGTTATAGACACTTTTATGTTTTGATCCCTAAGACATTGGAGTCCCTCATTCAAATTCTGATTATGCACCATTGTTCTCTTCTGGATAATATTTCCAACACCTATCCTCCTACTCCATTCCAATTTCATATATGGAATTTACACTCTTCCAAAAGTGACATTTTCGCCCAATTCTGCACTTTTTCCACAGGTGTAGTTAGCCTCGGTGGCCAACTTCAACCATTTGTAGAAGTAAATATAGAGAGAAATAGAAAACCTTTTCTACCAGGAAAAGTTATTACATATAACAAGGATCACTCAACAACTTTCATATATTTGTTCCGATGCACCAGTCAACTTCTATAGAATTCTGGGTTTGACTACTTTTGACTTTTGCAACTTTTCAAAATCATGGGATTTTTGGCAAAATTGGCTATCTCCAAAACTAAGCATTTCTGGAAAAAAATGTCTAACAGAACTTGATTTTTTAATGAGTAGATAAAATATTGAGTTCAAAAAATTTCTCGGTTTCGACATTTAGGGTCACTTTTGCCTCCTACAAGCTTTTCAAAATGACCAAAAAGTGCTCCGGAATAGTGCATTTTGGCCTTCTTTTGCATCCCGACTTCACACCTTTTGGAATTTGGCTCCAATATTCCAAATTTAACTGCGTTCCTGGTCCATGACCGCACCGTAGAAATTCTGGCCCGAATCGAGCTTCCCTGGGGTCTTGGGACACCTATCTTTGAAAGTCTTTATTTCGAAATTTCTGTCAAATCGGAGCAAAACTGGCTTGGACCTCTCACTGTTGTTTTCATGCCCTTCTCTAATGGCATCCCAATGCTGTAAATATCATCCCATTCTAAGTTAAAATGCTCTTGTTATCGTCGAAACAATTTTCGGGCTCTATTTTTTTTCCCAACCTCCAGACTTCGACTACGGTCTTCCGCAAGTCGGGAGTCAGAAATCGGCACTACAAACCGATCTCCACAAACGTCCCTGACATCCTGACTCCGACTATTGTCTTCCTTAAGTTGGGAGTCGGAATTCGGCACCACGACTCCAACTCTGACCAGTCACCCCCCAACTTCCCGACTCCAACTGCTACACTCCGCATGTCGGGAGTCGGAAGTAGGCAGACACACCACTAGTCTTTACAATTTCCCCAAATTTTTGACTCCAACTTCCATACGTCGGGAGTCGGAAGTTGGCCCCACAAATCCAACTTCGACCAACCACCCCAGAATTCCTGACTCTGACTACTACCCTCCGCACATTGGGAGTCGAAAGTCTGCAACATCAACCCAATATTGACAATCACCCCCGACATGCCAACTCAGAATTCCATCTCTCGCATGTCGGGAGTCGGAAGTTGGAACCACTAACTACGACCTCCTACGACCACACCGATGTCAATATCTTCCACCTTCGAAGTCCATATTTGATGAAATGGGTATCATCGGAAAGCTATCAAGGAGCTCTACACAGTGGTGTGATCCTCTGCAGCAGTTGAAGACTTTGATTTTTAGCCATAATTGATCCCACAATTTCACCAAACATTCACCCAACACCTCCTATGCATTTCTGATTTCCTGCATGTAGGTGTAGGTTCTGGCCCAAACAACCCAAGTGTTGCAACCATTCACTCTGATACCACTCTGTCACGTCCCCTCCCACAAAATTGACCGATGGAGGGACTATGACAGATATAGGGGTGATAAAATTTGCCTCTAAGGCTGTATTATCAATTTCATTCAAATATAAATGCGTGTGCATATGTATGATAAAAAACACAAGGGAATTAGACTCTATTGTGCACACACATAGCATGCATATATCAGCATATTCAACACAGTCATAACAATCAAATCATGCACAGAGATAAATTCATCTTATGTTATTTGCAAGCATTCAATTTTAACAAATCAATTGGATCATTCAAACTGAGTCATCTCATTCAATTTAGCATAATTAACAGTCATCCACAATACACAATTTTATCATAAATAAATAGTAAACGCTTATCTTTAATTGGAGTTGTCCAAGCAACTAGCTATGGAGGAGCAACATTCCACCCAACCATAGGTCTTTGTCCATCCTATATTATTTCAGCTGAGATACCACCCCCGAGCTGGGCTATGTATCCACTAAGGAGGAACTACTCAAGCTCACTCACTGCCATAGTCACAAATACTCATGCTAAGCCAACACACAGCTGGCTTTGTCAAGCATGTAGGAAGATAGGGAAGGAGAATGCTAAGCCACTGAGCTCAACCACAAAGCTACAGGCATATCAACCGATCTCGGATAGCCTTGGAACCCACAATACCTACCACACCCAAAACAAAGAAGGTCCCCTTCTCTGATACATAGTACCTCATGTGCCCCTTCCCTCCAATGCTCTTCGGGGTGGGCATAGAAAGTTCCAAGATGCTAGATCCACAGATATTCTTTCCTTCACTGGGTTTATCAAGCAATTCTGACCCCTGATCTCTTCCCCAATTCGATCCACTCTTGGATTTTTCCAAATTCTAGCCATGTGAATCCCAAAAATGGAATTGAATTTCCCAACTTCCAAATCTGAGTTTTCCTATGGATTTCTAGGAATTTGGCACTCTGAAATTCGCCCCAGGGTTTATGTCTATGGAATCCCCATTGGATTTTGCTACTCACATCAAATTTTGGGCATTTTTAGCACTCAAAATCGTGGCTTCTTTCCTGGTCACGATTTCTACAATTCTTCACTGCTGGGAATGCATAATGGTTGAGAATTGATGTCTGGTTGGTCAACCATGGAATGGGGATGATGGAAAAATGAATTTCCATGAGGAATTTAAATTATGGGCCAAGTAAACTGAGCCCATAACCTGCCATACGAATTTTTGAGCTTGCCTATGCTCCATTAATTTCATGAGTTGATTTCTCAGCCGCCTCTTCTTAACATAATTAAATGTCAGCATACTAGTCAAGATGGGTTCTCGAGATGACACTTGGAAACAAAGGATTGAATCCCCCAATCCCTCACCTCTCCCTAGTGGATAGATTCGGCCCCATCATTTTTAGTTGCTCCGATAGCCAGTTCTTGGATGTATATCCCAAACTGATATTTTTCTTTTTTTGTGTGTTGTACTATAATTGTCTAGTAGTCTTATGTCTCAATGGAATATGAAAGTATGCACTGATCTCTGCATGCATGCATTTGCATGCAGATCTATAACACAGATAAACTGAAATGCTAGAAAATAGGAGGAATCAATGCATGTACATACCAGTAGATAGATTGGCTGATGTAGATCAATATAATCCCAACATGCGGGAATTGTGCCAGTGGAATAGCAAGCTAAGGTAGGACGTCCTCCAGAGAATAAATGCACCCTCCTCAAATGCTAAGAATGCTTCTCAATAAATAATACTCTGCAAATGAAGCTCCAGACAAGGTGTGCTAGGGTTATAGTGCCCTTCTGAAGAAGATGGAAGCAACGTGCAGAATAACTGATGGCTCAATAGCCTAAAGCGTGAGTATCCTCCTTGGGAAAGTCGCCCATGCAGATAAAGATGTCCTCTAAGGGAGGGAGTTGCTGATAACTCACTCAAATGTCCAAGTAATAATCCCTTCTTCTGGAGGAAGGGTAATAGGGGTGCTCTGAGAAGATTGGAGCCAGCATGCATGAATTTGGACCTCTGCAACCTCTGATGTGAATATAAGTGTCCTTGAGCAATGCGCTCATGCAAGGAGGGAGGATCCCTCAATCTAGTAAATAACTCAAATCCTGAAGTAACTGAAGAATAGAACCTGATGATGAAGCAATGCTGAATTTGGATTATCCAACCTGATGGTGACTAGGGAAGATAGATTTCGCTACCGAAATACACCAGTTAGCTGAGTGCATGCACTCAACGCCAACTTAGCTAGCTGAGCTCTCCAATTAGAATCCACAAATCAATAATCATATAAGCTGCCTCTCTCACTCTCTTTACCTTTCTTTTATAACATTCACCTGTCAGACCTAACTTTTGACCTAATTAGGTCACTTTATCATCTAATTCTCAGTTGACTTGCATACAGTGCTTTTGGAGTGTCTGGAGACTCAATCAGTGCATGCAACATGAAATAATGCTCGGATGTCATGTATGCAGGTGGCCTTTAGTTCCTGTGGCCCCTGTTTATCTACTGGTGATCTAATAACCATGCTAAAGATCCTCTGAAGGTGTATATGGAATCAATCCTCAGTAAATTCCACTATAGTTAAAAAGGGGACATTATAGTCCTCCCTTACCAAGATTGCTTGTCCTCAAGCAATACCAACACAGCTCCATAATCAATTGAACTGAACTACCAACTAAATCCAAGGAGAATCCTAGGGTCCCAAATCATCCCGGGAGATATGTACTACCTCCTACTCAAGGTATCATCCTGTGAGGTATCATGACACGAAACCTCTGAAAGAAGCCTCTAATAACCACTAAACTGCCCGTCACTGAGATGCCAGGGTCCCACATCGGTCTGAAAACTACGAAGTGTCTACTGCATCCACCATCTCCCGGTACAGTATCAACACAAGGAGCATCTTGTATACTCCTAATCATCCAAGCTAGTAAACACTGTATCCATCTGTCATAAGGTCTCCCACCTCGGAAGCTAATCCATTGCTCCATATGGATAGACTCCTGAAGGTGATAGTCGAATCTCATCCTCATGCTAACTGTTGTATCGTCCGCTACTGTAATCCCAGGGTACCCCACTACCAAAAAGAAGAGACCATCATGCAGTCGTTGAACCATTATGATCCTCATCAGCTATCTGTTATGCTCTATCAGCATCCACCTCTCCTGGGACTCCAAGTAGAAATATTTGTAAGAGCTGGCCACCTCACTATGAATGGTGTAGTGTATAGGAAACCAGGTGAAGTCTGTCATTCTATCATCATACTTGACCTCAAATATCAACAAAGGAAATCTGCTCCGGCCACTGGTAATGATTCTGGGTTGTTCATGAACTCTAATCATCTCCTCAATAGACAGCTCTATCACTTGTAGTACCCTTTAATCTGAGGAAACCACCGGAATTTGTAAGAACTCTGATAACCAGTGAGTCTCTGCACATATATACGCGGCACCTAGTATCCTCAGTATACCTGTGATGCAATCTGACAATAGGATCCCCCATGGCTGCTCAAAATCTGTCGAAAGCTGCATCAGTATAGGTTCTGACGTACCATGTTGACCTGACATAATGTCCACCCCGTATCTCCATGCACACCTACCTCAAATATGCATGAAAAAGGGTGAAGTCATCCAAGTCCCCCACTAGCCTGTGTGATGTGAAGCGCTCTCTACCCTGGGCATTGGTCTACCCAGTGGTAACACCAGAATCCATCTGACTACCCCTAAAGAGCCAAGCAATCATAAGTTGTACAAAATCCTCCGAAGACTGCTCTGTCATGCATCCAAACCTAAGCAACCCACTAATAAATACCTAACAGCGAAAGCTGGCCATCTCCTTCGTAGTGGATCCACTGTCCATCTCAATCCTGAATACCAAGAAAGGAATTCGGTACTACCATAAAGAAGTCTCAATCTCTCCTCCTCTGTCATCCCGTAAATAAAGCGGACTGATCACCCTCACAACTCTGTCGATCACCTCTATAATCTGAAACAATCGATCGTGTGGATGAATACCTGGATCCCACCACCAACTAAGGGGTCCACCAAACCTAGCTCCAATGAACTGTTGTTGTATCATACTGATAGTCATCGGGGTCTCCATGTAATCCTCTGGTAGAACCCAAGTGCTAATAACTGACTCTGCTCTAGCTAATGTAATCAACTCCCGAAAACCTGGATCTATACATTTGCTAACCCACTCACTGTCTATGTGCTCAAATAATCCATGGAGTCTAAGCCTCTCTCTAGAGAATATATCTGTCACCTACGGTGCCTCGTACTCACGTAGATACCAAGAATAATCCACCAACTGCAAATATCGGATAGCCCTCATGATACTCACCCTAAGTGATGTCTCGGGGTCTGTACATGGGAAATCTCTATAGGAGATGATGTCATCCCCTACTCTCTCAACTGCAATACCAGTGAACCAATCTAATCTTCCTTGTGGACTGAGTGTACCGATCCCCTGGTATAATCGAAAGATCACTTTTGTGGCCAAGATGCCATTCACCTCCTCTAAGTGTCTTAGGTGAAACTCCCAAGTCTGGTTTTGTAATAGCAATAAATAGCTCTGCTCCTGCAGATGCGGCTGGGAAGTAACTAGTGTGTTGATCAACCACACGGCCATGACCACGGTCTCAAAATTAGGTCTAGAAGTAGACCCATGAGCATAATGCTCTCCGACCCTCATCGAATGATATCCCCGACCATGATAGGATATCAAGGGTTCTACTTACCTATGAAGCGTGTATTTCCCCTCATCAATCCTGGGAAAACTCAGTACAAGGGTATGCTCATGATCTCTATCAAGTGGTCTCCCAAGCGGTAACACCCCAAAACTCCATGGAATCTCATCATGTGTGTTATAGGTCAAATCTGCACTTCTCCGTCCGTGATCACATTGCTCTGTCGATCACACAAAAGGACACTATGGATGGAAGAGCTAGGTTGACCCTAGATGAGTTATTGCTGAGATCACATTCTTCAGCTGAAAAAACCTATTTTTTCTACAATTTTCACTATGTGTGCGCTACTATTGCCACAGTCATCTAGCGTTCTGAACGTTGGTCTTATTGAAGACAACCCACACACATCCTACAAAATGTTGTGAACACTGGTTGTCAACTGTAGAAGTTGCATAATGTGCACTAGTCTATTTGTATGAAACCCGCGCACATCTTAAGATGACATGAAAAAATATATTAAGATTATGAATTGGGATTAGTTGAAGTTGGTTCTGCAACTTCTCCAACCTCCCAATTCAACCACCTCTCGAATTCAACTGCCAACCTTGTGCCAAAAATACAAAGGGAAGCCATGAGAGAGGGGCCTAGAAGGAATGATAAGTTGTTGTTACATTGGAGGAATTCCCAAGCCATTGTGAGGAGCAGGAGACCAGGACTCAGTTGCAGAAGTGTCTGGACAGATCAGGTATATCTGTACTTATCTACATTTCTTTGATAATAAAAGGTGGAAATACCCTTCCCGTCCCAATTGAATGTCTATTTGATTGAATGTTTGTTGGATTGTATATCTGATTGTAGTTGATGTTAAGTTATTTTCGATTTCATCATATTTATTACAGTCAAGATACGCTGAGGAAGGTTAACTTTGTTTTGCAGGTTCATCATTGTGGAAGATCAAGCGAAAGCTAGGACCAACCATCGTTAAAAAGGTACAACTTTCGGAATATTAATCTCTTTCCATTTGTAGTAACTAATGCAAAACATGAATGTATTTACCTGTCACCCCACACAAGTTGGTAGTGTCGTCTCCCCACTATAAGGTATTTTCCTGCACAACAGACTGGCAACTCTGTTGGGGAATAACCGATTGTTTTCTGCTCTAGGGGACCTTGCTAGGTTTTCTTCCAGTTTATTCAGTGTTTTGTTTTCTGAGAGGTTCTTATAGGTTTTTTTCCTGTTCTTTTTATCTTGATTCATCTCAGTCTGCTTCAGCAAAGATTTTTTCTTTGCTTTAAGTCCATGTGCACTAGTCTGTTGTACTTACAGTAGCGCATTTATGTCTTGTGCCCTGGTTTCCCTGAAACACAGTAGTGTACTTCTTGTGATAGGCGCTGGTTCTTATACCACACAGTAGTGCACTTTTCCTGTAGGTTCAATCCTTCTACTAGGGCTTGGTTTCCAAGTGGTTAGGTTTACTTCTAGCATTCTGCCTTGTTTCTTTGACTGATTACTGAGACATGTTTGCCTTTTTTGAGTCTTGTTTGCCTCTCTCAAGTCCTATAGTTTGCCTTTACTTGCTTTAGCACTTGTTTAAGGTGTCTTTTCTTCTTTTTTAAACCTTTTGAGGCTGTGCGCGACTCTTTGCTAAGCATAGTAGCGCAATTTTTTCCCTAGACGTTGGTTGCAGTTATACAGACCTACATACTCAATGCTTGTTGTCTATGGCAACAGCTGCGCACTTTTACTAAGTCTTGTCCTTTTTTTTAGGGTTTGATCCCAGTTTGAGTTTTTAGGTTGGCTTTGAAGAGTTGTTTAGTCTAGATACCTTCTGAACATCTGTTCAGATCAGTCTGAGTGAGTTGGAGCTTTCTAGTTAGCTTTTCCTTTGAGTCTGTGTGTTGGTAGGGTTACTTTTGGTTTGCTTACCTACTCTTTTGTTTGGCGGGTGTTTTCTTGGGTTTTGGTGCTTAGGAGCAGCCTTTTAGGTCTGTTTTTCCGTTGTAGGCATCTGTTTTCCTTTCTTCTTTTACACTTTGTTCCAAACCTATAGTTTTTTCCATCGAAACAACTCGGTAGGTAGAGTCTTTCTCAAGTCTTTTTTATTTGATTGTTTTGAGCCATTAGGTTGTTTCTCTTTACCCACACTTTGCGTTAGGTCTTACTTGCTCCTTTCCAAGTTCTTTTTCTTTTGCAAATATTAGAAAAGACAAAAATTGAAATCGGTAGCTTAGTAGTAATATTTATCATCTTTTTTGAAGTAGCATAGATCGTTTGCTTTGAAAAACTAAAAGAAAATTATAAAAAAAATTGCTTTAGATTACCTATTTGTCGTTTTTGAAAATATAAACGAAAAAGAAAAGAGTCTTTTGTGAAGTTTCATGCATTATTTCTATACACACTTTGCTTTCTGTCGAAACCACTCCACACTCTTCACTACCCTTATTGAGTAAAAAGTAGCCCTTAAAAAGAAATCTTAATAAAATTAACTAGCAACTTTTTCTTTTTTGGTATACACATCATCAACTAGCTTAGGCTAGGGTTTCGGGTTTAAATCGCCTTAAACTACCCGAAATCGGCTTCATTACTCAACAATCGTAGTAAGACAATCTATTAGGTAAATCCACTATAAAAATATCCTGGGAATGCTCTACTCAAGCCAGAGTTAAGCACGAGGCCGTGGGCGATTGGAACTGTTGAGGATACCCCCTCACTTTCCTCTCAACCATAAACCAGAGCTGATTCGCGTACGGGGGTCCACTAGTACTTTTAAGTGCTTTTGGATTTCAGACTTTGCTACCCTGCCCATGCGTCTTGGCTAGGATGACGATTGTTCCCCCAGGTTTTTTCATATTGGTGGTATCTTTAGTATCATAACCCTAGGGCTCTACACAGGTAGTGTGGAAGGATATTTCCACTTCAACTCGGATAGACATGAAAGGTAACCCTTTGGCAGTAATCCTAGGAGGGTGGTTTGGTGATTCAAACGCTTGCACCCAGAGGACCTCCATTGGACGTCGTGTAACTGACCGTCAATACTCTATTGGTTTTTTCTTGTTTCACAGACAATCTACCGAGAGCGGACTCAAGGCATGATCTCCCTAGCTTAACATAAGTCTAGAAAAAATAGGACAAAACATAGATTACTTTCCTAGATCATGTAGAAGTACAAATGCAAGAGTAGATCGTTTACCTTAGATTTGTAGATCCCTTTCTTCTTCGTTGATCCAATGCCCCAACGCTACCAAATCGCAAGTAGCTAAACCCTGTTGAACATGTAACAGACCATGAGAAGTGAAAGCATATATCTCATATGACAGATCTAAGTTAACAGTTAAGGAGGAAAACTCTAAACATTATCAAAGAGACAACATTTATGGAAAGCAATTACATTAACTGTATTGAAGAGTGGAGAAGTACAATAGAAAAGAAGATTACAACCATAGCCTTAACGCTGCAAACTCCTTCCAACAAGCCATGCCAAAGCTCCTAGAGAGAAGTGAAGGTTCCCCAAGCTAGAGTGTTGGATCTGTTGGGCTTGATTTCACCAGCATAAGAATACCATAGACTTCCTCCCCTTACAATGGGAGTCAGCTTCATTTAAATAGGACTAAGTGGATAGGATATGGATAGGATAGGTTGAGATATGATAGGAGAGACTTAAGGGATCTTTCCAAGGTATAAAGAGTCGAGTGCCAACTCTCCCAAGAGGTCAGGGATAAGGTCCCAAGTCAACAAGCTTCGAGAAAGAGCTCGAAGAAGCTATTTTTTCCATCTAAATGACTTCGTCGTACCCTGTAATGGAGCAAGGTGCGATGTCGCATGTTGCATGAGTGCAACCTACGACGACCTCTCAAAACCTAGTACAAATGGGCACAAATCCTTCCAGGTAAATCACTTAATCAAGGTAAATCCAGGGGTGTATACACTGAATCTCATGATGGGAAGATTTTAGGTGTACCAGAATGCCCCCCAAAGCATGAAGCTGTTGAAAGATAGACAAGTGAAGTGCTTTGACAGAAGGAATGGAAATAGACTTGTCGGACGAAGGATGCTGCTGCAGTACAACTGAATCTGAGTACATAGTCCCGAATGACTAACAACATGGTTGCCGACCAATACACTGCAGATCCATGGTAGTAATGACTTACTGAATACAATCATGGCTACTAGACACAAGCGTAGATCCATGATGAGATGATAACACAGCCACGACCAATACAAATGTGGATCTGTGTGATATAACTCAATACAAACTCCATCGCAACCTGGGTAAAACATGACTCCCCAGGGTCTTCAAGCTGAACTCGCAATGATATGAATCTATCCACGTGATTACAAATGTCTTGACGTCGAACATGGTAGAAACCACTTGATTACCGGTTATTGATGTGAACCGTTAACAAGCGCGAGGGAGATCATCATTAATGTCAATGATTCCCAAGGTATCACAGTACATATCATCAAGCGTGAATATGTGAGTTGAAGTCAAACGCAAGATGAAATATTTCAATCAAGAGTCAATGATGTAAGCTCATGTTGAAAGCGAGGTAACCTGCCATTGAGGCATGCAGGGCCAAGGTACTTGGTTGGTTTCTAGATTCAGTCCTTGGATGATGAGATGATGTCGACAAGGATGAATTTGTCGAAGGAGGGCCATGATGAATCCCCCATCAATCGACATGAAACACGACAAAATATGTGTAGAGTAGGTCGGACGATATAGTGACATGCAGGACTGACTCAGAATAGGTCGACATGGTGGTGGATGTACTGACTGTAGATGATAAATGATGGACGTATTCTTGAACATGGGCATGGCATGACTTGGCAGTATTGATGTGACAAGTACGACACAAATCCCTAATGCGACTGCTGATGGAAGCTTTCTTTGAATAACTCAGAGGAGTAACAAGACTTAGGAAGTAAGCGGAACTCGAAGACAAACAGATGATCCAAGTGTTGTATGCAAATGCAGATGAGTGCCATGTTCAAGAATGACTATGTACTGCCACTAGCAAAGTGTGTAACATAAAAGCTTTCCTTTTTCCCCATCATGAACGATGAGTGCCTCATGTGTTTTTTACGAGCTTGAGGAGGGTAACCAAATGCTCGGTATAGCTCATCTCATAGATGATTCCAATCCCAAATATTTTCCAAACCTGAGATAGGAGGGGTTCATCCCATGGCGGGCCCTTCAATGTAAGAGTTTAACGAGTCCATAGAAGGAAAACTCGGTCGTCATTTCATGTTTAGAGAGTCTGAAAAGAACTAAAGAAGACTCCAATGGTCCTTTTTTGTAAAGTTAGCCTCATCGCCCGGAAAAGGGTAAAACAACGCGGGATAGGATTCTTCTAGTCATGATTGGATGGAGTATACCTTTTTCGTAACTAGTTCCCCCTGGTCCGAAAAAGGGGTAAACTATCACCAGGGAGACGGTCGTTCAAATTCTTTTACAAGCGGGAACTTGACAAGTTCGCTTGGCAATCTTTTTGTATTTCGAGAGCCTGAAAAGAGCTTAACGGTAGACTCCGGGGGGTTCCTTTTTCGTAGGAGTTTAATGAGCCCGGAAAAGTGATAAATCGTAACTCGGTAACGTATTCTCATGGTTTCAAGTGCACGAGAAAGAACAAAGAGTAAGCTCATAATCATTAAATAATTAAAATTTAATGAATCGAAAAGATATGCGACAAAATACACAAGGGGTGTTCATACCTGAGATGACCGTTTCGATATGAAAATGGCGTAGAAAGGCACTTTACAACTCCTGCACACTCGGAAACTAGGTCAAATAGTCAACCGAACGTTCAAAATTAATAAAACCGATCCAAACTATAGCAAATGGCATAATGGCATCAAATATTTGAAAAAGGAATATTCCATTTCATTTATAAATAGAAAAATGGGCCAAAAATAGTCACCATTGTTTCATTTTCCAATTTGGGAGCAGAAGTGCCAATTTGGAGCCAAAACTTCCTTTGCTGATTCCGAGAGCTACGAGCCACCATTTCACCCATCGTCTGGAGCAGGTAATCCTAAACTTCATCCAACAACTTTCTAATGGATTAGATTTTGATTTTAGGTTCAAATTTTGGGTTTTTTTATGAATTCATGGAGGGCTATTACTCCCTCAGCTCGTCGCAGTTTTCCCTTTCGGGAACTGCGACGAGACTGACTCGGCGCAAATCCCGAATGTGTGGGGTGCGACGTAATCGCACTGTGTGCAAAATAATGGTGCGATGACGGAGATGCATTTCCCAAACATCAAATTAAACCCAAAAAGGGAACTTGTTTTGGTTGAAGTAAGATCTAACTGTGTTTAAATGCCCATTTTGGCAGGTTGTCAGCAAGCAAACATGGTTTTAGAGTGGTGGGAAAGAGAACACAAGGTAGAAGATGTACAAGATGCCAATGATCCAGAGTGCGTGAATGCTTTGAGAAACTGCGGTTTACTCAAGTTCTTCGAGGTTCAAGGGATGAGATACCAAATCCCATTATTGTCACATATGCTCCGGTGTTGGGATGCGGCCCAACAACACTTTGTGATCGGTGAGAATATCCTCACTATAGATGTTGAGGACATCTATTTTCTTACTGGTTTGTCCCGGAGAGGGGACCCTGTAGCTCTCACCGGGTCACAGGCTAGTGACCGCACTGTCGATGACATGGTGTCACAACATTGTATTGCTCTCGCTCGATCTTCCAGCGGGAAGATTCCTATTAGGGATGCCGTGAACCGCCCACTGCATACCATATTGTTCACTATTACTAGAGTGGCGGGGAGCCAAGCCCCACACATGGCCACTAGGGCTCAGATGCTTTATGTGGAGGACTGTATGTCCCCTAGGATCTTCAACTGGTTCGAGGGTCTCCTCGCAAACATGCGAGCTCAGCTGACAAAGTGTCAGCGGGGAGAGCTCAAGCAGTTCGGCTATGGATCCATAGTGATCTCGTTCTTACTGGAACGCGTCCCCCTTTTACGTCCTCAGGTACCACTGGAGGATAGGGATCCTAGAGATCCTCACATGGTCAGGTGGGTCGATGTGATGGCCCAACATGGTGGGGGCCCTATTATTCGATACCCTCTTGAGTTTTTCACTTGGATGGAGGGCCAGTTACTGATGGTGGAGGATTTCCCATACAGCAGTACAAACTTTAGAGATGACCCAGACTTGCCTCTGCCAGAGGGAGAAGCATGGGGAGACCTTGGTAAGAACAAATGACCCTTGTATTTTTTTAGTTTTGTGCATTTATATAATTTTTTTGATATAGTGCTGACAGATGAAAAACATGTGTGTGCAGATGTGGGACCTGTACAACCTGTGGGTACTGATGAGTCCAATTTTCAGGTATTTGATAACTTTTTCCCGCAGTAAAGCTCAAGCAATGGCGAAGAAACACACTCATTTGTGGGAAAAATGTTTTACCTTAATTATTTAATGAAGTTGTTTTTAACGATTATTCTTGTATGTTTAAAATGCGTATTCAATAAACTAATTCTATGGAAATCGAGCGTGATTGAGTAGGTTCAGGGGCATTAAAGGACAAACACGTAGAAGACTTAGGGATCATGCAGCTCGGCGCCTTTTTCCTGATTTGTAGAGAATGCACTCCTGTTCAAGGAGAATCAACATTTAGAAATTTAGTTAGGTTCAGCATTAAGAATTATATAAATATGGACCTCTCGGGTGGCGAGAGGTCTCTGATGACATTTTTGGAGAAACATTTTTTTACGTTTTTGCACTCTTGAGATACTTCTGAGTTACAGACCTTTGTGAAGACATGGAGTTTATATTTTAATGGAAGATTGATGTTAAATCCTAGTCAGCGTCTATAAGTTTCTTTTCCTCCTGAGTACGGGTTGGAGAGGACCCCTCCAACACGTAAGTCAGGGGATTTCCATTTTTCAGGTATTTCCGATTATGTGTTTTACAGTGATGAAAATTTATATCGCATATGGAAGCATTTGAATGATGTCTTGATTCTGTAGTAATTTATAACACGTTTTGTAGTTTAGCAATACGCTTTCAGTAGTGTTGTAGCTGCTTTCTTCCAACGCATATTTTAAACAACGATTCCATATGTATTAGCATTGCTTTCAAAAATCATGGTTTATATCTAAGATTTATGGATGTTTCCCATCATGATTAATTACTTCTCGAGGTTGATTGCTTTGATTTATTAATAATGGATGTGTAGCATGAGATGATTGCATTTCAAACTTAGTTTTGATATTCAAATGATTTAGATTAGAATTCTAGTTTATGCATAAGTAATTACAGACTTTGCTTTCTTTAATTTAGAATAGATTTGTTATGGCATTTCACTTTCATAGTCTAGATTCACCATTCCGCATTAGGTAAATTCATAGGAATATCTCTTTCGCTTTCAGCATTCTTAATTCTTTAAAATAGATTTACTGCTTTTAGTATTTTAATCCTTTAAAATAGATTTACTGCTTTTAGTATTTTAATTCTTTAAAATAGATTTACTGTTTTCCAATATTTAATTCCTTAGTATAAATAGTTTTACGTATTGAGTAGACAACCCTTAAAACATTGATACCAACACCCAACTGTGACAAAGATTATCCTATAAGAGCATAGATAGTGACTGCGCCTCTAAAGTTTGTACGTCCCCCGGGTTGATAATTAAAGTAGGCTCTTAGTACGACTGCCCTCATTAGGAATCCATATTGGGAACTCACCACTTTTTGGCGCCGTTGCCGAGGAGGTACTAATTCTTTTAGGAGACATCACCTAAAAAAAACACAAAAAGAAAACAAAAATCACATAAAACAAAAACATAAATACTTTTTTTACCAATGAATGCCTCGTCGGCAAAGGGATAGGTTTAGCCGCTTTCTGCCCAAGCATTCCATGAGCAACAACGGTAATAACAGTTCTAACCATTTTCAGTTTGAACTTTTACACTCTGAAAATGAAACTGACCCGACATACGATCCAAACAGAGACAACTTCACTACCAGTTCCAGCTCAAACACCACGATGGCAAACGAAGAGGAGGAACCTAGGGAGCTTTTCACCTTTCCCATTAGCATACCTCTTGGAGATGCCAGAATGAAGAACATCAATCCTAATAATCTACCAAACTTCCATGGTTTGACTTCAAAAGATCCCGACACATTCCTGTTTGAATTTGAGGTAGTTTGCATATCACTTGATTACACTACTGATGCACAAAAGCTAAGGCTTTTTCCTTCCACACTAAAAGACCTATCACTTCGGTGGTTTATGAGCCTTGAAGGGAATAGTATCTTTAGCTGGGATCAAATGAAACAGGCATTCTTAGAAAAATATAGGGACTACTGCAAGGCCAAAGATACAAGGGATGAAATCTTTAGGATGCAACAAGGAGAAAGAGAGTCATTAGAAGATTATGCCCAAAGATTTCAACTTAGCTACAAACGACCCAGTCATTGCACCTTGGATCCTGAATCACTAAAACTTGTCCTTCTTAGAGGTGTAAAAGAGGAGAATTTTGAAGTCTTAAATCTTCTAGGAGATGGAGATATATTCCAGAAATATTTTGACCAGATCCTGCAAATCTTCAAAAACTACTCTAGATCTAGGAAAACTAAGAATGGGACAAGGGATACACACACATCTACTGGTGGATCAACATCTTCAGGACCAACACTTACAAAATATGATTTAGGAAACCTTCTAGACGACATGAAGACTGACATCCTGCAATCTCTGGCCATGCAACTTGATGCTCTTCAAATAAAAAAGAAGCAGGATGAAATTAACCAAGCCTTGGCAGTATTTTGTCCTCATTGTAGAAAAAAACATGAGAAGGGGCAGTGCACCTTGAACACAATAGAAGTATGTGGTCTCTGCACTGACGACCATTCCACTGATAAATGTCCCCTCTTACCCTCATGTAAGGCGGTTATTCAAGACCCAACAACTGAAGGAGCAATAGAACAACTCTATTTTATAAATCAGAGGAGGAATAATTTTGTTAGACCATATCAACAGAGCAATCAAGCCTACTATAATCAAGGACAGCCAAATTGGAACTCTGCACCAACTCCATGGAAAGCACATCCAAATCCAAACCAATGGCAACAGAATCAACAAACATATCAACCATCCTATCAACAACCGTATTATCCACCGTCTTATCCTCAATACCCCCCACCTTTTCTAACCACCACAAATTATGCAAATCAATACCCCCATCCATCAAATTGGAGGGCGCCATTACAGCAGCCACTTATTATGCCACCCCCACAACCTCAGCCACCCCCCAGACCTCCACCCATTCCATCCCAACCAATCCCAAATCCTAATAATAACAGACCTCCACAACAGAAACAGACATATAATGCTGATATCACACAATTCCCTACCTATGTTGTAGACACCATAGAAATAAACGAAATAAACCTGCGCTCTGGAAAAACGTTGCAGAATACATCCCCACACAACATCCAACAACCTGAAGCTCAAGAACAAACAGCAGAACCCTATGTTCAACATCCATACGAATCAGACCCTCCTGAGGACGAAACCCAACCACTCCCACGCAACAGAAACCCTCCATTTCCAGAAAAACTAGTTCGAAGTACAAAAGAAGAGGAAGAGAATACAATTTTAAATGAATTCAAGCACTTAAACATCCAAATCCCGATTTTACAAGCCATAAGGGATGTGCCCATCTGCAACAAATTTATTAGAGAGAATTTCCTAAAGAAACCAGGAAGGAGGAAGCGTGACCCACCAACTATAAATGTAGTAGGACAATTGGCCGATTTAATGCTGGGTGTCATAATAAACCCTAAATATCTTGATCCTGGTAGTCCTGTATTAAACGTCACCATAAATAACAAGCAAATAATTAAAAGCTTAATAGATTTGGGAGCTGTGATCAATGTCATGACTAAGGAAACCATGTTATACCTGGGACTCCAATCAATGGTCAGACCAACCACAATAGTACTCCAACTAGCAGACACATCCACTATGAAACCCGAAGGAATGCTAGAAGACATTATGATCTATATTGAATCCTGGGAATACCCAGCTGATTTCATAATAATTGAAATCAAAAGCAAACTTAGTGGCTATCCAATTATACTAGGTAGACCTTGGTTAGCAACTGCGGATGCTTACATAGGTTTCCGATCAGGAAATATGACAATCACCAGTGGACATACCAGGAAGAAAATCACAATCTACCCACCAGCAATGAAATCTTCAGAGTTAGAATATCAAAATTGGACTGATGATTACTAGAACACACCAAATCACAACCTCCAACCTATCCTAACAATTGATGTTGCAATATCACTAAAAGCAATAGACGAAGATGGCCATATAGATAGATTTATACAAAATGTATCTTCTAACAATCATGTTATTCAAGAATTTTTTTCCACAGAAACAGGTGACAGTTCAAAACAAAACATGGATGACTTATGGACAGAAGTACCGGAAGAACAGATTGAAAAGGTAAAGGTCGTGGAAATTCACCCTGGCAAAACAGTCAACATAAATTCCAATTTGGAACCAGAGCAAGAAAGGAAATTAATGAAGATACTAGAAGAACAAAGTAAAGCATTTGCATGGACATATGCAGACATGAAAGGAATACATCCTGATATCTGCAAACACTACATTTACATCAAAGAAGGTTCTACTCCTATCAGGCAACCACAAAGAAGGTTGAACCCTGCATTAAAAGACATAATCAAAGTGGAATTACAAAAGTTATTAGATGCAGGGTTCATCTATCCAATATCTGATAGTGAGTGGGTCTCACCACTAGTTATAGTACCCAGAAAAGGAGGCAAATGGATAATTTGTGTGGACTACAGGGAGCAACCAAGAAAGATCACTTTCCACTTCCATTTATAGATCAGGTGCTAGATAAATTATCTGGAAACAAGTATTTTTCATTCTTAGATGGTTTCAGTGGGTACAACCAAATTTTAATACACCCAACTGATCAAGATAAGACGACCTTTACATGCCCATGGGGAACTTATGCCTATAGGGTCCTACCCTTTGGTTTATGTAACGCCCCAACAACATTTCAAAGAGCCATATTGAGTATTTTCTCCGATTTTATAAATGAAAAAATGGAAGTCTATGGATGATTTCACACCCTATGGACAGAACTTTAACTAGGCATTGAACAATCTTGAATTAGTATTAAAAAAATGTATTGAAATGAGCTTGTGCCTAAGCAATGACAAATGCAGGATGTTAATGGAAGAAGGCATCGTTCTAGGACATCATATATCACAAAGAGGGATAGAGATTGATCAAGCCAAAGTCTCAGTAATCAGAACGCTGCCACCACCTGTCAAACAAAGGGATGTGAGAAGTTTCCTTGGACAGACAGGCTACTACAGAAGGTTTATTGAAAATTATAGCAAAATTGCTGCCCCAATGTTTGCACTTCTCACAAAATACAATGAGTTCATATGGACAAGCAATTGCATGACAGCATTTGAAAGTCTTAGGCATAAAACAATCACAGCACCAGTACTCCAAGGACCAAACTGGGAAAATCCATTTCACATCCACACAGATGCATCAGATAAAGCCATCGGATCCGTGCTTGGACAAGAACGAGACAAGAAACCCTATGTCATATACTATATAAGCAAAAATTTGGCTGGGGCAGAACTCAACTACACAGTCACAGAGAAGGAATTTCTGGCAGTCATACATGCAATCAATAAATTCAGGCATTACATCACAGGGTACCAAATTTTTATCCACACTGGCCACTCAGCAATCAGATATCTTATGAACAAGCCTAATACTAGTACAAGAACTATTAGATGGATGCTACTTCTACAAGAATTTGACATTACTATAATAGATAAACCAGGCAAGCATAATGTGGTAGTCGACTTTTTGTCAAGAGTCACACATGGAAAAGATAATGAATTGGTTCAAGATAACTTCCCTGATGAGCACCTTTTTTCCATATCAACAAGAAGCCCATGGTTTGCTGACATAGCAAACTATTTAGTATCCGGGAAGTTTCCAGAACATTACAGTTATAAAGAAAAGACAAAGTGCCACATACACATGGATAGAAGACATGCTTTTCAAACAAGGACCAGATCAAATACTCAGAAGGTGCATAAGAGAAGATGAGGTGCATGACATAATGCATACCACACACAATGAACCATGTGGAGGACATTATGCTGCAAAAAGGACAGCCCATAAAATATTGCAAACATGATATTATTGGCCAACACTCCACAAGGATACTTACGAATATGTTTCACACTGTGATGATTGCCAGAGAATGGGAAAACCAACACAAAAACAACAGATGCCGCTCCATCCACAAATCTCCTTGGAGGCATTTGAAAAGTGGGGATTTGATTTTGTTATCCCATTCAACCCACAGTCTAATCAGAAAAGCTACATCCTCGTATGCACTGATTACCTTACAAAATGGACAGAAGTAGCAGCATTGGCTGCTGCAAATGAAACCAATGTGGCCAAATTCTTTACTGAGTAGATCTTTCACAGGTTTGGGGTGCCAATAGAAGTAGTTTCTGATCAGGGCCCACAATTTACATCAAATTTAATTGAAGACTTGATGAAAATAAACAATGTAAAGCACAGACAGTCATCCTCCTACCACCCTCAAGCAAATGGTCAAGCTGAGTTAACCAATAGGGAATTAGAGAGAATATTGACAAAAACTGTCCAACTTCACAAAAGGGATTGGGATGACAGACTTAGTGAGGCAGTTTGGGCTTACAATACTACATGGAAAACAACTACAGGATTCACGCCTTATGAACTAGTTTATGGAAAAAAGGTCATGCTGCCAATCGAATTTGAAATAAAGACATTAAGAATTGCAGCAGATTTACATATGGACCTATCAGAAATTCAAAAAGAATGGATGCTACAGCTGAATCAACTGGATGAGCACTGCCAACAAGCACTTACACATACCGAAATCATCCAACAGCAACGAAAAAAATGGCATGACCAACATCTGAAGGATAAAAAGTTCAATGAAGGTGATTGGGCACTACTTTACGACTCCATATTTCACACAGTCAAAGGGAAGCTAACCACCAGATGGCTAGGACCTTACATCATTGAGCACATCTATGAAAATGGAGCAGTAAAAATTATTACAATAGATGAACAACAGTTTCCAATGATAGTGAATGGACATCGACTCAAACTCTACAAGAAACCACAATCAAAAGAAGAGTTTACACAGGTACTCTACCAACAACAACTGATGCTGATAGAAAATATGACAAAGCATTGAGAATGAATAAAATAAAAAATAAAATGAAAAAAAAAAAGAGAGAAAGGAATGAAAAATTCATAAAAAAAATAACAGGCCAAATTACAGGGCCACGTATATCCCTATGAAAGATCCAGCATTACTATTTCAAAGAAAAATATCAACCACAATTCAAGCGAGCCAGGAAATTCTCAAACATTTTCAGCAATCAAGCGAGCCAGATATGCATTCAAGAGAGCCAGCAAAATTATCTACCAATACAGGAACAATCCAAGCACACTCTTCATTCAACTCTGCCATATCATCACGAGAGCCTGACCATACTTCAAGAGAGCCTGCAATTGATTCAAGCGAGGCTGCCATTTATTCAAGAGAGCCAGTCACATACTGCCATGCAATCATCCAATATGAAGCATCATCACATGAGTCGTATCAACAACTGGCACAACTTTCAAAAGAAAACAGTTCAGCAAATTCAAACGAGCAAAAAGGAAAAAGCAACCCACACATGTAACTACTGACATGCAGAAATCTACTACAGAATCCACCATCCATGAAAAATGCACCAGATCATCAATGCAGGTATGCATACATACCAAGGTAATCTCTAGAACGATTTTATTTTATTCTTAAGGTAAAACATTATCCCACACTACATTCGTTTCTAGTCAGCTGAGGACAGCTTCTATTTTAAATCGGCGGCATGGTAGAATGACCTTAATAAGTCATGATTGCTACCTAAGTCCTGTCACCTTAATAAGTCATGATTGCTACCTAAGTCCTGTCACCCTCAACAAATCATGATCACAACCCTCATCATATGAAGTACAGAGATCGATCATGGGAAAAAAGGGATTAAAAATGGCAAGTACGAGAATGATGGAAAGGATAGGTGCGGAAAGACAGTAAGGAAGGATGCATAATCTTCCACGATTTTGCATATAAGGAACCTCACAGAATTCCCAAGAAGAAACAAACCAAAAGCTAGTGCGCTCACTCAACCAGCATTGCAATCCTCGAGCCTGTAGGCAAATATCGACCAGTTGAGGGTATAAACCACATTCCAAAGTTCTGGTTTTCTCTAATCATAAAGAAGATTCTAAAATGACAAAGGGTTTCAATAAAAGTGAACCAGAGGATCACAACACCATTTATCAGAGCCTGAGAGTCCTGCAGATCATTTGCAATGCAGGTTGGATGCCTTTCATCCTTGGACTGAGAGGATACGATACAGGGGTAGATCAGGAGTTTGCAAGAAACTTCAAACATATTAAGGATGAACAGTACGTCACCCGAGTGAAGGGGTTACGTATCAAGTTGGATGAGGAGGTAATTTCCAAATTCACTAGTCTACAGAGAGGTTTGTATTGGAGCAGGGATGACAGGGACGCAAACCACCAAGAAAAAACAACATTCTTTGAGCAAGGAGAGGTCTATGACGAAGAAAAAAACGGAGTCAAAAGACTCTCCATGCTAGCACCATGGGAGGACATGGCTGAAATTGTTCTGAGGTACATCACATGCTCTGGTAGGTTAAGCTATGTTCCCATCTTTCATTTTCGGATCCTAGAGCTGTTAAGACACAGAACCCATCATCCACCAAACAACAACATTAGTATTCCATTTTACCTGCTCCAATCCCTAGCATAAATGAGAAAGAAGGTGGCTAAAGGTAAGGAGGATGCCTTGTCCCATCATGGGCTAATCAAGTTAATCATTTGTGAGGAATTAAAGGCGTAGATACAAAAGCTTTCGTGGGAAGAATTCGTGCTGGTATCCGCAGAAGATGTTCAAAGGATGAAAAGTACACCCACAGCTAGCATACCACTAGGAGAAATGAACAAAGTTGCCTCTGCATCAGGGGCGAAAAGGAAGATTGATGTCTCAGAGAATCGGCATTTAGACATTTAGTTAGGTTCAGCATTAAGAATTATATAAATATGGACCTCTCGGGTAGCGAGAGGTCTCTGTTGACATTTTTGGAGAAACATTGTTTTACGTTTTTGCACTCTTGAGATACTTCTAAGTTACAGACCTTTGTGAAGACATGGAGTTTATATTTTAATGGAAGATTGATGTTAAATCCCAGTCAGTGTCTATAAGTTTCTTTTCCTCCTGAGTACGGGTTGGAGAGGGCCCCTCCAACACATAAGTCAGGGGATTTCCATTTTTCAGGTATTTCCAATTATGTGTTTTACAGTGATGAAAATTTATATTGCATATGGAAGCATTTGAATGATGTCTTGATTCTGTAGTAATTTATAACACGTTCTGTAGTTCAGCAATACGGTTTTAGTAGTCCTGTAGCTACTTTCTTCCAACGCATATTTTAAACAACGATTCCATATGTATTAGCATTGCTTTCAAAAATCATGGTTTAGATCTAAGGTTTTGATATTCAAATGATTTAGATTAGAATTCTAGTTTATGCATAAGTAATTACAGACTTTGCTTTCTTTAATTTAGAATAGATCTGTTATGGCATTTCACTTTCATAGTCTAGATTCACCATTCCGCATTAGGTAAATTCATAGGAATATCTCTTTCGCTTTCAGCATTCTTAATTCTTTAAAATAGATTTACTGCTTTTAGTATTTTAATCCTTTAAAATAGATTTACTGCTTTTAGTATTTTAATTCTTTAAAATAGATTTACTGTTTTCTAGTATTTAATTCCTTAGTATAAACAGTTTTACGTATTGAGTAGACAACCCTTAAAACATTGATACCAACACCCAACCGCGACAAAGATTATCCTATAAGAGCACAGATAGTGCCTGCACCTCTAAATTTTGTACGTCCCCCTGGTTGATAATTAAAGTAGGCTCTTAGTACGGCTGCCCTCATTAGGCATCCATATTGGGAGCTCACAACGTACTTCTCTTCTAGCCAGGAGAGAGATAGGGGATGCAACAGTGTGTATCCGGATGTGCATGCTGCCATCGCGGAGATGGATAGAGTCTATGCCAACCTGAGTGGGTTGACATTAGACGTCCCTAAGCCATCGGTGGATGAGGTGTCGCGGCCCATGTAGGTATACACGGTTGGAGCTCCTGCGTGCTTCAACGCGCTGCTTCGCAAGGTTGCGAGAGCAGTCGACTATTTCCAGACTCAGCAAGCTAGGGCTGCTAGACCTCCTAGGGTTGTATGGGCCAGGAAATAGGCCATATGTTGTTATTGTGTGTGTACTGAGAGCTTAGAGGCCTCAAATTTTGTACTACTGAAAGCTGCGAGGCTTCAGATTTTGTAGAGACTTACTGAAATCCGTCGTGCTTCAGATTTTTGTATCAGCACTACCTTTTTGAGATTATATATATATATATACATACAGCCCAGCGATTTATACATTATGTGTTCCATAAATAATGATGTGATCTTGTTTATATGTTTTGCTTTTATACAGTGTATTATTTACATGTTGTGAATGCTTTTACATATTATGAGTATTATGTGTGTGCGATGTACCAATCTAGAATGAAGTTGGCCATCGAGTCAGCAACTACATTTAACTCTCGTGGAATGTGTAGGTATTGAATGGATTCAAATGACCTTTCCAGGAGACGAACTCGTCTAAAGAGATGGAGTAGGGTAGGATCACGGATAGCGTAGACCCGATTAAGATGGGAAACCACTAGTTGAGAATCCATGTGGATGACAATGTGGTTCATACCCAAGGAAATAGCATCGGTTAAGGTTCCAACTACTGCCAGATATTCTGTGGCGTTGTTGGTTTCGAATCCAAGGCAACTTCCTCCTGAGCTGATGACCTCGCCTGTTTGGGAATACAGTACCCAAGTTGTCGAAGCAAGGTTACGGGTATGCCGACTGGCACTATCCGCGAATCCATAGCATGTTGCCATCTGCACACGCAGATAAAACATGGTATGAGAAGCGGAAACAAGATCTAGAGACACTAAAAAACAAGCGCGTCACACCACACAAAAACACAGAAACACGCCATGTACAGTATATACAAGAAGGTCCATGCATGACAGGATCAGGCATAGTACCTCTTCAAGTAAAGCCCATTAAGGGGTTCACCCAAAGAAATTTCGTCATAATATTCAAGCTCGTAAGCTCCTTTTTCCAAGACACGTTTGACAATGTAAGGTTAGTGCCACATGGACTCGAACTTTCCTGCCCCTAGTTTGTCATGTCTCTGGTCATATGTAAGGACCAGGTCACCCTCGTTGAAAATCCTAACTTGTCGTACTGAGCTTTGATGCGTTTCTTATGTGCTTCGTTAGCAAGAGCGGCATCTCGGCGGGACTCGTCAAGTTTTGCTAAGTACAGGAAATGTTCTTCCTCGGCAGTAGTGTTAGGAAGAAGTTCGACAGTGAGTTGTAGAGACGGAATTTCGCACTCTATGGGAAGGACGACCTCCAATCCATACACTAATTGAAAAGGAGTGAAGCTCGTGGCGGTTTTAACGAAATTTCTGTAGGCCCATAATGCTGAAAATAGCATATTATGCCAGTTTGACTTATGCATACCTACCATCCTTTGGACGATGGTTTTCAAAACCTTGTTAATGGCCTCGACCTGTCCATTGGACTGTGGGTAGTAGGGTGTTGAGTTTTCATGGCGAAAACCCAATCTATCACTCAGTTCATCAACCATATGGTTCTGAAAGTGAGAACCATGGTCAGTCACTATCGCCTGCGGAACTCCAAACCATGCTATTACGTGATTGAACATGAAGAGTGCGGTGGTTTTGTCGTTGTTTTGGTATGTAGGCATTGCCTCGGCCCACTTTGTAAATAAATCCACAGCTACTATGATGTAACTATGCCCCTCGGCCGAGGTAGGCTTACAATGCATAAAATCGATGCCCCATTTTGCGAAGGGGCCCACAGCAATAACCGGGTGTAGCGGGGCGGGATGGGTGCGCTTCTTCGTATGGAAGTGTTGACATGGAGGACATCTTTTTACGGACTCAATACAATATTTGAAGATAGTAGGCCAATAATATCCTACGTGTAAAATATTCTAGGCTGTAGCCATCCCAAAGAGGTGACCGCCACATGCCCCGACGTGACAGTCATTTAGAACGCATTCAGCCTCATCGTGAGTTAGACAACGTCGAAGAATTGAATCGACGCCACGGCGGTACAAAGTATCACTTATGATCAGATAATACTTCGCATGGTGGCCTATTCTACGATGGTCATCGCGAGACAGTTGAGGATTGAAGCGTTGGGTTTGAAGATACAATGAGATATATCCATACCATGGATCAGCCATACTGATGAGAAACAATGATTCATCCGGAAAAGAATCATTGTGCTCAACTTCTACATCAGGACAAGGAAGGTCACAAATAAGCTCAGCAAACACCAAAGACTTTTTAGACTTAGCTTTCTCAAAAAGAAGGTCAAATTATTACAGTATCACAATCCAGCGTGAGTACTTGCCCCCAAGTACCTGACGTGTCAGTACGTGGTACATGGGGTTCAAGTCTACAATGATGGTGGTGGTGTGGAGCAGAATATAGTGCCAGAACTTTTGGACGGCTATGACTGCCGCGAGAGCAAGCTTCTCGACATGCGAATATCTAGTTTCAGCGTCAATGAGACCCTTATTTGCATAGTATATTACATGTTCCTGGGTGTTTTGATCCTCCTGTACCAAAACCATGGCGATAGTGGTAGCAGAAGCAGCGAGGTATAAGATGTAATCTCGGAAATAGTTAGGCGGTTGGATCACGAGGGCATGTGTGGTGGCATGTTTGATGCTGTCGAAGGATTTTTGAGCTTGATCGTCCCAAATGAATGGGATGTCCTTCTTAAGCAGCTTCATATACCCCTTAGTATTCTCCACGAAGTTACAAACAAAACGCCTTAGATAAGTCGACTTCCCTTGGAGACTTTGAAGTTCCGTCACGTCGGTCGGAGGTGGTAGGTTAACATGGCCTCCACCTTTAATGGATCGATGTAGATCCCGTCCTTCGAGACAATAAACCCTAAGAGGCGTCTAGACTCAATGCAAAAGATACACTTATGAGGATTCAGACGGATATTGTACTGTCTGCATCTGAGGAATATGGTCGTCAGATGATCCATGTGGAACTCACGCTGCTTTTAATGAGCAGGGAGATCGTCCAAGTAAGGTTCCACAAAGTCCTTAATATCATGGAAGGCATACAACATGGCCCACTGGAACGTGGCGCTAGCATTTTTAAGGCCAAACGGGAGTTTGCGATATGCAAATGTCCCCCAAGGACAGATGAAAGCCGTCTTATGTTGGTCGGCTAGGTTGATCTCAATGTGGTTGTATTCGGAAAAGTCATCCATGAATGAAAAGATGACACTTCCAGCACAATTGTCGATAATCTGGTTAATGAACGGGGTCGGGTAGTTGTCTTTTGGACAAGGCTTATTGAGGTCCCGATAATCGAGACATACGCGAATGGTACCATGCTTTGTGTTCACAGGGACGACGTTTGAGACCCAATCCATCAATGGGATAGGATAAATGAAGCCAACCTTTAAGATCTTTTCAATCTCTGCCTTGATCGATGCAGTCTTCCAGGGGTGTACCGGTCGCAACTTTTGACGTACAGGATTGATGTCGGGATAGGTTTTTATTTCATGAGAAACAATCACGGGGTCTATCCCAAGCATCTCCTCATAGGACCAAGCGAATACGTCTCGAAATCGCTTGAATAAGGCCGTACCAATAGCTATTTCTTCAGGGGAACACTTCTGGCCTATGCAAATGTGTTCCACTACACCAGGTTTCACCGAAATGTCTACCGGGGTGGTATGCTCAATGTTGGCCAGGTTTCCCTCAAAGTACGAAAGACATATAAGTATGGTAGAATGAGGGAACGGGTAGATATCCGGTGAAAAGATGGCGCTAGTGTTGTCCTCTATGTACTCCAAAGGCGGAAGAAAAGATGACCTATGGTGGAGGTCATCCCACGGACCATCATCAACATTCATGACTTCCATGATGGACTCATCTGAATGAAAAGTCCGAAGTAAGATATCAGGGAGAGATGATTCCCATTGTAGAGAACAGGGTAGGGAGGCCAAAGTTAAGTGGTCCTCCAGTGCTGATTGGATAGCCTCGTAAATACGTTCAGCGGGCGAAAGAGGCATCGCGTCTCCAATCAGGGGTGTTGTGGCTTCGTCAAGTACAAGCCAAGTATCAGTGGAGTGAGATGAAATCTCTGCGGAGATCATGTTCACCGAGGCAACATGATTAGGGGGGTCCGAAGTGGGAAAAACGCCCATGAGAGATGAATCTTTCAAAAGGCCAACCCCTATACTCTCATACTGTTTTGACGTTTGTCCAAAGGAAGGAACATGGTCACGAGGATGAGTAGTAGTGTCTGGTGTGCAAAAATCTAACTGGTCGACAGTAACAATTCATCCTTGATGGGGGAATTCTACTACGCGGAAGACTGAAGAGGCTACCGCTTGCATGGCATAAAACCAGTTGCGACCAAGTAAAAGATTATAATCTATCAGGGCGGAGACTACTTCCACATTGATGGTCATGGTCTTTCCGCCTAACTCGACTGCGAGAGCTTGTAAGAGCCCATGAGGTTGAAAGCCACATCCGTCGAATGCTTTCAATGTGGTAGGAGAACGATTCAATTCAGGAGAGCTGATGGCCCTCCAACAGGAGATCGACATGATAGAAGTAGAGGCACCTTCGTTTAAAAGGGTACGATGGACAATTTTACCAGTGATGTTTGTAGCTACTTGGAATGTGAGCTGATGGGAAAGCCTTGGCTTGAAGTAGTCAAGTCGGAACATGATGGTATTCAAAGAATCAGGGTTAACCGCACCGATCGCTGCAAGGAGAGTTTTGCATTGATTGGGACAATTCTGCAAAACTTCCAGCATGGACATAGCACAAGGGGCTTGTGCCAAGTCTTCTACAATATTGTAGTTCTGTGTCGCCCCAGCATTAGGATTGAAAACAACTTTTCTAATTGTGCTCTTGGGCAGTTGCAATATCGAATCTAAGGAGGACTTCTCAACAGTGAGAGAAGTTGATGGTATGGTGACATCGGGTATGGAGTTGGAATATTTTTCAGTATTACTTCCAACAGGTTCTTTCGAAGAGACCGGGTCGTACGATCGCAAGCGAGTGTTCAAATTGATCGTCTTGTTACATACCATGAGAACATGCGCGGTATTGGATGGTTCTCCCTGGGCTGAGGGAGTTTGAGCAATCATCTGCTAGTTTTAAGCGGGAAACGGGTCATTGAGGACTGCGGGAGTGGGTTAACCCCTAAGAAAATTTTGGACTTCGTCTCTGTGGGGACACTCTTTGGAGATGTGATCATCTCCACACAGTAAACAAGGATACTTTAGCTTCCACTTCTGTTTGGTGTCCTCAGGAGTGCTCTTTTGTTCCTGCTGGGCAGAATATTTCTTAGGTTTTCCCTTGTTTTTCTACTTATTACAGGACTTCTGAGGTGAAGCTGATGAGACAGAATTCCCTTCTTCAGTAGCAGCAGGAGCGGATGACTTGGTGGTGCTGAGACTAGCCTGTGTTGGTGATAGGAACAAACCCTGGGGGTGCGAAGAACCAACAGTTTGATAAGGAGGCTGGGTGTAAAGGGATCCAATGATGCCATCGGCTTGGGGTCCCTTGAGTGGTTTCATGGGGTCGTTAGCGTCACAGGGTGCGTCAGGAAGAATATCAAACAATGTGCCAGATTGAGTATAAACTAAGTCTAGCACATGGGCGCGCGCGATGGCTTGTTCTTCAGTGACAGCACCTCCCATGGAAACATCTCGTGCTATGATAGGGATGAGGGACTTCGTAAACCAGTCTGCTAGGAGTTGGTCTAGGATAGGAGCTTTAATGAGACGATGTCTCCTTCGCCACTCACGAATATGATCAGAAATGTGAGTGGTGGTATTTTGACGGGGCGAGGTTAAAAGCTCGGTACCAGTTTCATACCGTATAGGCAGCTGGAAATGAGTCAAAAAGTTCGTGGCAAGAGAACCAAAATCGGGAAAAGAGTGGGGTGGTAGCTCGATATACCATTTGGAAGCCGAACCGGTGAGAGTCCTTTGAAACAATATAAGACGGATCGAGTCGTCTATTAAGGAATTAGACGAACACCATAAATTGTATGTCATCACGTGGTTTTTAGGATCTTCACCCGGCTTGCCATCAAATTTTGGGATATCAGATGGAAGTTTCACCGGAATAGGTGGCTAATTAGTTTCGTGGTAAATGGGGTCGTTGGTTAAACGAGATAGGTCAGGTAGGTCCAAGGTAGCCAAAAAGGGCAGCTATGGATTAGGATGCGCATATTGATAGTATGGATAAGGCATGTAAGGACCATGATGACCATAGGGTATACCAGGAGGAAACTGAACGTGGGGGGGTGTGCCACCCGGACCGTAAGGGGGTCCACCACCATAAGGTGGTCCATTCCAATAAGGTGGGGGTCCGCCTCTACCACCAGGAAGAGGTGGAGGTCCGCCGCCACCACCGGGAGGAGTTGGGGGTCCACAACCATAATGCGGTGGCCCGCCACCACCTCCGCCTGGAGGCGGTGGTGGACCACCTCTGCCGCTAGAAAGATGGGGGCCCCCACCACCTCCGCCGCTGGAAGGATGAGGGTCTCCACCACCACCACCACCACCATGATAATTAGATCCACCACCGCCTTCGCCTGGAGGGGGTGGTGGACCACCTCCATCGCCTGAAGGGAAATGTCGTCCTCCACCATAATAGGGTGGTCCTCCACCACCTCCGCCTGGAGGGGGTGGTGGACCACCTCCACCGCTTGAAGGGAAATGTCCTCCTCCACCATAATAGGGTGGTCCTCCACTGCCTCTGCCTAGGGGGGGTGGTGGACCATTCTCCCCACCGCCGGAAGGTTAGGGGCCGTTGTTGGTAAAATGAGTTGGACCTGCGCCAGAAGGGAGAGGTCCGCCCCCTCCTAAGTTAGGTGGGGGCCCGCCAACTCCAGCAGGAGGTGTGGGGGGACCGATCGGGGGTGTTGGCGCTTGAGGGATAGTTGGTTGGGGTCCATGCTATAAAACGGGTTGTTACTCCCATACAGTGTAGGGATTTCTGGGATAGGGTATCTTGTATGGTGTGTTTCTGGGATTAGGTTGGCCCGGCATAGGGTTAACAGAACCTGGATACGCTTGACTCCATGAGGGTAGATTTACATTGGATGGCCCCCCAACACAAGATAATCCCATGGTGGATGGTCTAGCGGGTTGGGGAGGTCCGTTGGGGATTCCACCGCCTACGTTCTGGTTAGGAAACGGGGGTTTCCCCCCAGCCACAATAGGTTGACCACTATGCAAAGGTTGAACCAACATAGGTTGTTGATTAGATACCGTAGTAATAACGTTACCAATGAGATAATCCGGGGGAATGGAGTATCCTCCCCTTGAATTTTGAGGTGGGGGAGGAGCTGGTAAAGTAACCGTGGTAGTAACAGGTGTGTTGGACTGTTGGCCTTCAACCAGTTGGTTCACTTGAGGTGCAGGACTGGGCTCTTGCGAGGGTTGACCAGTCTCATTAATGGTCAGGTTGTGGGGGATGGTTCGGGTGAAGCAAAATATATCGGATGGACTGAGGTATCTCTTTACCCAAGTCGTTTCTTGAGACTTTGTCTTCGAAGTTCGTTACCCTTAACCCATAATCATTCCAGACGATCCTGGATAGGGCTGAAAATCTTGGCGGGGTCGGGCCTGTAGAAGGGTCTAGAGAGTTCTGGGGTAGTCCATTTGGGTGGGGATGCGATGGCAAAATGAGCCATTTGGTGTCCGGTAGAAGATGTCCAATAAGATGCTGAAGGACCAACAGTTGTTGTGGGGTCATCCTGGGGTTGATTTATCCACTCCAACGATCCAGGCTCTCCTGGCATAACTGTCGGGAGGGTATCGTCTTATGAAGTAGAAATGTCCACCTCTTCACCCTGAGGAGGGTTGGAGGTGGATGAATCTGGTGGAGTTGAGGGGAACAAAAGTCCCCCAACATTCAGGGTGGCATTTTCAACTTCAATAACTACGACCGGGTTACGCTGATCCATTCTTACCCTTGAAATAACCTCCGGATTAAGGGGATATTTGGGTGATAAGTTCAAGATCCTACGGGATCTTCTCCAAGGAAAATCCTCCAGAGCATCAGGAAAATCAGCCAGGGTGGTTGAAACAACGTTTCTCCTAAGGGTATGCTACAAAATAAAAGCAGTCCAAAAAAACCCTACACAAACTAAGGCAACAAGCAAACTTATGTAACAGAGTGGATTCAAAGTCTGGAACCTCACGGGATTATCAAGGCATCGCAAACCGCTATATACTGCAGGTTCCAACAATATGACGCGACAAGGAGGATTGGGACCGCACCCTTTCCTGCATACCCGATTACCTGGACAGTATGTGCATGCTAATCTCCCCGAGTGTTGTTCTCAGTGTATTGCTTTGCCAAGACATCCAAATCGTTAACTCAGTTGGTTTCAGGAATCCTAGTGGTGTCTCCCGATATACACAAGGTACGTGGGACCTCAAATCCATAGTGGTGTTGTCTAATGCACAACCGTTTGGAAAGAGACCTTCCGATATACTATAGAGTACGCCATACACCCTTCGATATACGCCAAGTACGGATTATGGTACTTGGTGGGTACGTGAAGGAGCTCGATATACCGATAAGTACGTGGAAGACTACAATACCCCCAGGATACAGTGCTGGCAAATAACGACAACTTCCACGCTTAACGACGCCAGAACACGTCTCTAACTTACACACAAGTTTCTAAATATTTTACCCTAGTTCTACCGTTAATTTTCTCTTGGAGGGTTAGGTGAATGCATGAGGTGAGTACATAATCGGAAACACAATGCAAGCCCTATCTACATGCAAAAAGTATGCTTTCTTTCGATGAATGCTACCTATGGGAAGGAGAAAACTTCTTTTTCTTTCCAATAATTTTGCCAAAGCAATGCAATGTAAAACAATCCCAACTCTACGAAAGATGATACTGAAACATTCTTTTCCTTTTTCAACGAAACACAAAAATCACAACACTACTAATCCAAATCACAACATTTTTTCCTTTTATTTTTCTTTTCAAAGCAAAATGACACTAGGTAATGAAAAGAGAGGATTCTAAGATGGAGTATGCAAGCTTTTCAATTTCACTTTCAATGATCTAAAAGCAATAAGAATTAAAATTGCATCTACCTTTCCTTAGCATGGAATCAATTTTGCAAGAACTGAAACATGCTTTGAGTCTTTCAAGAAGATGAACAATTCATAATTCAAGAAAAACGCAACTGATCACACATTCATTCAATTTTTCAAATAATGCATGAGCAAAACATTCCAATGCACAATATTTTCTTCAACAATGCTTGAGAAATGATGGGAAAGAAACACTTTTAACTTTTCAATGGATGCATCACAAGATTAGCTTGATAGCAACTGCGCTTTCGGACGTAAATAATTGAAAAGAAAACACTACTTGCAGCACTCAGTACACTCAGAAAACTCAAGAAAAGACAAGCACTCAGTCAGACTGGAAGACACACAAGACTCAAAATCAGATAGTAGCAAGCAAACCAAGCAAGCCAAGCTCAAAAGATAATGAAAACGAGGTCTTGGAGCTGATCTAATGAAGTAAACCAGATTAGTTGATGGAGAGGAGGGAATGCAAGGGTGAGTGGATGAAGGTGGAGGAGACAAAAGTGTCCACCACTACCGGTTCTCAGACTTGTCCAAAGCAGAAGCCAAAACCAATCCAAACCAAGCCAAACACTCAACACACAAACCAAAGATGGGATTTATGGCTGGATCTTGCAGCAAAGAGTGAGTTCATACAGTAAACCAAAGCTCAGATCAACAGATGGAGAGGGGATGCCTGCATGCCAAATTTGGCAAATCGGCGCACTATGTGTTTGTACACAGTGCGATGTCGCAGTTCACCAATGCGGGAAGTGCGACGTTGTCACAGTATGCCAATGAAAAGATTGCGATGAGTAGCTAACATGCAAAGAAAAGAGACTAGGAAAGACACAGTGTCGCTCTGTTTTCACTAACCAAGTGTGACAAGCGAGATCTAAGTTCTGAAATGGAGCAGATCTCCAAGCAATGAACCATGAAATGGTTTGGAAATGAGTAGTATAAACTCAGAGGAAGTAGATCAGAATCTTCGACATGAAGATCTGATGGTGAATAACGACTCAAGAAGCAAATGACAAATAAAAGGCTTGTGTCAAGCAATCAACTGAAAATGACTCTCAGATTGACGACTATTAAGACAAAATGAACTATTCCCCAGTATGGTCTCCATATTTGTTTCACAGACAATCCACCGAGAGCGGACTCAAGGCATGATCTACCTAGCTTAACGTAAGTCTAGAACAAATAGGACAGAACATAGATTACTTTCCTAGATAATGTAGAAGTACAAATGCAAGAGTAGATCGTTTACCTTAGATTTGTAGATCCCTTTCTTCTTCGTTGATCCAATGCCCCAACGCTGCCAGATCGCAAGTAGATAAACCTGTTGGCCTGATTTTATGAATCAGAGCCAATAAAGAGGTTTTATCCACACAATCAACTTAAAGCAGTATCCGGTGTGTTTAAGTTAACAAGACCTCGCAGGTTATGGTCCTGCTACCAGCTAGTTTGTCTCTTAAGGAAACCTCAAAACTAGCAAAATCTAACCTATTCTAATGTTTATCCTATCTATATATTTACAAATGTCCTAAAGCTGCTTTCGGAAAGAAAGACTTCAATTTTTTGTGAAATTTTCCAAGTATGAAAGCTTAATTACAGTATGCAGAATGATTTAACAATACTAAAAATAAAATAAACTTTTAAAACTAATCTATCTATTCTATTTAACGCTATCTCAGCTGAGAGCAGATTTGAAACTAAGATTAATCATTAATCTTATAACAGAAAATTGAAGTATGATATAAACCAAACATGTTTAAAATATAACAACAATTACTCTGCTATATAGAAATGAAGATGAGATTCAACCTAAAACACACAGTCAAATTTCACTTCCAGAACTGATTAATAATTATTGTTCAAGACAGTCATTCAAATTTGAGATAATGTTTATTTAAAATTCACCGTTAACATACAAATGAAACTTTAAATAAACAAGAAGTTATATCATTCAAGCTAATGTTTATAGTGAACACACTAATGAACAAACCACAATGACATATGCATTCAATAACTAATCTTGAGACGACAAGTGAGAAATTGTTTAAACATCAGTATGACACAGCATACAGAGTTTGCATATAAACAAAAGATGACAAACCGAAATATATGTATATATAAAACCCAAAAATGAATACCATTCACAGCATCATTCGTAGATATCCAGTATCATCCACAACAAAGCTTCAGCTTCAAGTTTGAAGTAATACTAGCAATAGAATATATTTCAAGAAGTTTTCTTCTACACTTCATCCATCTCGAGTTCATCAAAAATCTTCATTCATATAGTAGTGAGAGTCGGTTTTTGCTATAAATGTTGCATGCAACATTATAGGAAATTACTTAACCATAAAAGCATCTAATTACACCAAATACTAAAAATAGAATCGACTAGCCTGAGTCGAGACATCTCAGAACATTCTTGGCCATTCAGAATACTCCAACTTGTAACAGATCAGCTATACTTTCATGCCAACGCATCCACCATGTCCTGCATTCCTGGAAGAAAGCGGTGATAAAACCCCCCTGCATTAAATTCAATAAATACATTATATCAAAATCGATTTAACACAGTTAACCGAAATATTAAAACAAAATTATAAATGCATGCCTGTAAAATCTCCGATTTTACAGACATGCTAAATCAAAATAATCGTTACCTGTCAACAATAAAAAGAACTATTAGGCTTCATTATGAAGAGCGACTACTCTTCTAGCTTCGGCCAATTTAGCCTTCAACCTGATAATTTTAACATTTTGTTTTTCAATTCGTTCCAAAAGCATCTGATTTGTTTTTAATATCGATTTCTTGGATTTCTTGAATTGATTCTTTTTCACGTTGGCCTTTTTCCACCTGTCAATCCATTCTAGCAATTCTTTCTTGAACGTTTTATTTTCTTCTTCCAACAAGACCGTATACTGTTTGCGCTTTCCTCTAGACTCTGCTTTTTTATCCTGATAGATATTTCCTAATACCTGCTGTAGGGTTTCGTCTTCGCTAGCTACATGAGGAGAACGAGGACTATCACAACGCTGATTGTGTAATGGTTCAAGTTGTACAGTGTCAACATCTATTTCTGGTTGGTTTCCCTCGACCTCACCTGATTGCACATCATTCCCCTGGACAGTGGTGGAATTCCCTACACCCATTGTGCTAGGGACAGGTATGGGAATATCATCCTCAATATCTACAACTGCAGGTTCGGCAGCAGTAGATTTGGAAGTCTGTGGATCAGACCTATACCTTGGAGTATAATGAAGACTATGCATGCTTCTGGTGATTCTACGTGAAGACGATAAGTTTCCAACCTTCGACCCTTCCTTATCACAACAAACCTGAGCCAAATGGTTCAGCTTATGCATAGAAATTTTATCACATTCAGCAGGTTTATCAATTTCGTCTTCGGCTGATCCCTCTTTTAATTTTACAGGGTTGCCATCATTATTATCGGGTTGTGATTCATTTAAAATTTCCCTAGAACTGCAAGGAACACCCTATCAGCATCTTTATCTACCTCATCGTCTACAGACGTGTTTACGGCCTCTGGTTCATTATCCTCTGAGCTATCATCCTCAGGATCTATGATTTTTCGTTTCCTACGAGCTCGAGGAGACGAATTAGGCCAATGCTGTGTTGGCCCCAATTTACAATCGACTAGGAATTCATCCCAAGACCGACCTTTTGCGGATAATTGAAATTGCAGTAAAATTTTAATCAATCCATGGTGACACAGACTATTATCAGGGTTATTGAAATTCCTTACAGACTGTGACATTTTCTTCAGGCTTTGCCACAAATAGAAGGGCAAATTAAGTTTATAACCCTTTACCGCTAACAACAACCGTAAATGATACAAATGCAAATGGGAAAAACGTCCACAACAGGTTACATACCTTACCAAGATTTCATAGTAAGCTCTCCACTCGGGCTTGAGAAATTTTACAGGCACGCCTACTCTCAATTTCGTTTTATCTGGTAAAGGCGTAAACAAAGCCAAACACTTCTTCTTATCCACCATAAGGCCTTTAAACCAGCGTTCTCCCACCTGGGGAAGTTTCGTGGCTTCAGCAATTTTGTCTTCATTGATAACAAACTCAAAACCCCCAATTCGCACCCTGTCATTTTTAAAACCCATTGCAAACATTCTGGTAATCTCCACATGATGACCATCAAAGCTTTGAAAGAAATGCGTCCATCCCATTTTCTCGAATTTCTGGGCAACCTCCTGATTAGCTTCAATAATTTCATACCCTGAGATTTCAAAACGATTCAGAGGAGACATGGTTTCTTCAGCACTGTCTGGGCTTAGTCGTGGCATGAAAGGGAAAGTGAAAACAGAGGGAATAGGTATCCACACACACGACATGCTAGAAAAATCTTCACATGCTTGAAATCTGATCAAAATCAAATCTCTGAACCTACCATTTTAGCGGGATGGTGATAAATATTACAACTTTCATGCTACACCATGGCTTATACCAACTTATCCGCGTTTTGACCCTGCCCAGTAGTGATCACTACTTAACTTAGCGAACCGTCGATATGACGACTGATAGAACCATTATTACGATCATTGATTATTGACAGTGGCTCATAATTAATAGGTACGATGGGGTAGTTCGTAATGAGTGTTAGCAATTAACACTGTCAACATGGTTTTACCAAATGCATACAATTGTCGAGTCTGTCAAGTGGTGAAGGCCACGTTTCCATGCCAGCTCACCGATCCAAAGGTTTATCGATTTAACCGTTGATTTAGCGCATGGCCAGTTCATCAAACGATCATCATTGTTCTATGATATTACGTCGTGATATGAAGAAGAATAGATTGCGTTTTAAGGTTGAGTAGGTATTAATCAAATGACCAGCTTGGTGTTTATTTTATTTATATGTACAAACTATATATATACAACACTAAGTCGAAACCTTTATACATGGTATTAACACACTATAGTATGTATCATTACATAGGGTATTTATCATATGTGAAACGCTTCCTATATAAACCATCATTTATCGATTAAGTATGATATTGACAAAGTTTATGATAGGATATTACTTATGATATTAGATTCCCAAATTCACTTAGTCTTGAGACTAATAATACCCTAAACAATGTATCTTATGATATTTCTTTGACACAAAACCCTTAAGTCACATAAACTCGCTTCAATATTTTAAACAATTTTAATGAGAATTTACGAAACTTATCAATCCTTCAAAAAAAAGCCAAGTTTGATGATCAGGTCCCTATCAGCTTCTAGCATCATTAATTACTTTTTCTTTGATTAGGAGCACCTTCAGAATCAAAGATTCTGAAGGAGCTCCATATAATTTTTAATTCATTTATCGCATAAAGGACTGATCTCTCTTCACTTTGTCAAGAAGTGAAGAGGTTGTTGCTTGCTGCCAACAAATGGCGACGACCTGGGAGAACCAGTTATCTCTGCTTAAAACAAGATGATTAAAACGAAATCTTAGAAACCTGTTAAAGATAATCAAAATCCTTTATTCATATCAAACCTTTATTTATTCAGATTCATAAGTATAACCCAGAAATTTTTCATCTTTTGAAACAAACATATGATTAGAGATAAGCTTACAAATATCCTTATCGAAACCAGTGCTTCTTAGTAAGGATGATCTTACCATCAGCCTCGAATGCCTTTCCTCTGAAAACTATCTAGAACCTGTTCCTTGGTTTAGTAATTTTCTTGTTTCTTGCTTTGCTGTTCTCTTTTTTTTTTTTTTTTTTTTTTAAATAATAATTCTGTTTGAAGACTACTATCTGGGTTTGGTGTCCCAACGTGATAGTATCATTCAGGAGAGTTGTCTGAAATAAGCAGGCCGACTCATGATGAGATCTCCTGTCTTTTAATTTTAAAATCAAAAGCCATCACCCTGGTGATCAGAAATGAAGTTATTCCAGGCAACACTGATGATCATGATTAGGTCGGCTCATTACTGAGACCTCCTATTCTTCAGGCAAAAGTTATGTTTTATTGGGATTTTCATTGATTTTGTTTTAACTAAAATGAGAGATCATTACCTAGCATGATAACCAAATAGTAATGTCAGTCATAAATACCACCAGAAAATGAATCAGCTGGCTCGTGATGAGACCCCTTATCTCTTGGTTTTAAGACCAAAAGCCATTACTAGTTTCCTAATAATGTCATACTAGAGATATTTATGATTCTGATCAGACCGGCTCATTACTGAGACCTTCCGTCTCTCACTTTAGCTTTTATTAGCTGGAACAGATGCTAGACAGTCCTCAAATGACAAAAGTTTCCTAAACCGATGATAAAAATCTATAAGATTTTTCAAAAGCACGAGCTTTGAGAAAGATATATAATAAACTATCCTTATTTAAGAAAATAACCAGATGAAAGAAAAATCCGGGAAACACTTATAAATAGAACTAACGAAGGTTTTTTACAAACTCAAGAAATTTTGATCAATCCGAACAACTTTAAAAGATTTCAGTTTAAATCAAAATTTTCAAGACTGACGAGAAAACTGATCTTATTTATTTATACTAATTACAGTTGTTAATTACATATTTTTGTTTTGAGGACTAGTTATATACATGAAATTTTAATAACCTGAAATATTTAATATTGACAGATATTTAACTCATATACAGTTTGCTAGTGTATATACAAAAAAATATAAAAACTATTTATAAACAGTGAATAAGTATATACATTTTAGACAGCAATTATTAACAGAAATATTTCTTAAGAATCAGTCCATTCACAGGGAATGTCTCGGACTGTCCTTCAAGTGTTTGCAATCGAAAGGTACTTGGACCTATTTTTTCAGAAATAACAAAGGGGCCTAACCAAAGTTTTTGAAACTTAGTATGATTACCCTTAACTTCATGAGCTTTATCCCATTTTAAGACCAAGTCTCCCACCTGGAATTCGCGATCAGAACTAAATGATTGGTCAAACCATGACTTAACAATCTGTTGATGTTTGTTAAAGTGTTGTTTTGACTGTTCTCTATCTTCTTCTAATTTTAACAATGCATTAATTCTTTTCTCCATTGCTGGGCATTCTTCTTCTTGGACAGACTGAGCTAACTGTAATGAAGGTAAAAATAAATTTGGCGGAAGAATAGCTTCAGTCCCATACACTAAGAAAAATGGTGAATTACCAATTGCAACTTTTGGAGTTACTATGTCTGCCCAGAGAGCATTAACCAATTCTGTATGCCAATTCCGATGGTGAACTGAAACAGTTCTTTTAAGAATTTTCAATAAATTTTTATTTGTTGACTCAGCTAGACCATTCCCATGAGGATGGTAATTAGCTGAATACCTAATTCTTATTCCTTTTTCTAAAGCGAACTGACTCAATTCAATTGATGAAAAATATGATGCATTATCAAAAACCAAAGAATCAGGAACACCAAATCTTGTTATAATAAAGAAATCCAAAAATAATATAACTTGATTAGTATTCACAACCTTCAATGGTGCAGCCTCAGCCCAACGAGTGAAATAATCAGTTGCAGTTATTATGTACTTGTGTCGCATTGATGAGGGAGGGTTTATTGGACCTATTATATCGATACCCCACTGCTGAAAAGGTCTTTCAGCTGAAACAGGTTGTAAAGGGAAAGCAGATTTTTTAACCTTTCCTGCGGCAAGTTGACACTCTTGACACCTTCTGACGAAAGCATAAGAATCTCGAAACAAGGTAGGCCAATAATAACCAGCCCTAAGAATTTTATGGGATGTGGTTTCTCCACCGAAATGACCTCCCACTGGTCCAGAATGCAATTCTTTCAGAATTGTTTCTGTTTCATCTTTATCTAAACACCGAAGGTATACCCCATCTGAATTTCTTCGAAAGAGGACATTATCTATCAATAAGTACGGGGCATATTTCAATCTTAGTGCTCTTTTCTTCCTTGGATCTAAGTAATCAGGGGCAGTCCCTGTTTCCAGAAGTACTCGTATGTCTGTGTACCAGGAATCTTGAGGTGGTGGATAAAAATAAATTTCTCTAGTAAGTAAATCTTCATCAATGACAATTTCGGTTTTATCATTAGACAAATGAGCAGCTTCAGCAGCTAGTTTACACAATCCTTGCCCTTTAACTATTGTTGATGGTTTGATTTCTAGGTCATACTCTTGGAGAGCTGTCATCCAAGGTGCCCTTTTTTCTCCTAAATCCTTCTGTACCAACAAATTTCTTACTGAAGAATAAGGCACAATTACTTTCGTTTTGGATTTTAACAAGTAAGGACGAAAATGTTTTACCGCTTTAAAAACAGCATAAGCTTGTTTATCCACTTCATGATAGTTTAGTTCAGCACCTTTGAAATTTGAACTCATGAACGAAATTGGAACCTCATTATTGTGTTGGTTTAATTGAGTTAACACTGCTGCATACGCAATATCAGAAGCAAAGGTATATAATATAAAATCCTTGTTAAAATCTGGACTTAGAAGACTAGGAGCTTCTGAAATAGCTTCTAAAATTTTCTGAAAAGATTCTTTTTCAGTTTGTCCCCAATTAAACACAGCATCTTTTTTAATCATTTTCTGCGAAGGACGAACAGTCTCTGAAAAACTAGGGATGAATCTCCTGACAAAATTAATTTTCCCTAAGAATGACTGCATTCCTTTCTTGCTGGAAGGGAAAGTAATCTTTGAAATAGCTTGTGTTCTTTCCGGATCAATCATGATTCCATGTTTTGATACTACACATCCTAACAAGATACCTTCTGAAACAGCAAATATTGTTTTCTTAGGATTTAAAGATATTCCAAATTTTCTACATCGTTCAAACACTTTTCTCAAATGGTTAAGATGATCAGGGCGATGTTTAGAGTAGACAGTAACGTCGTCCAAATAGACAACGACTGAATGATTAATCAAGCCTCTAAAGGCAATATCCATTGCTCGTTGAAATGTTGCTCCCGCATTGATTAATCCAAAGGGCATCTTACGGTATGCATACGTTCCCCATGGGGTTCTAAAAGCTGTTTTTAATTGATCATCCAGGGAGACTAATATTTGGTTGTACCCTGAGAAACCATCAAGGAGAGACAGTATCTCAGCCCCAGATACTTTCTGAAGAATTTGTTCCATGGGTGGAACTGGATAGTTATCTTTTTCAGAAGCTTTATTTAAATTTCTAAAATCGACACATAATCGAATATCCCCATTTTTCTTTCTAACTGGAACTAAGTTTGCTACCCACTGAGTGTGTCTGACAGGAAAAATGATCCTGGCAGTTAGCAATTTATTCAATTCTTTTTTAATTGTTGGTTCTAATGATGGGTGATATTTTCTTAATTTCTGCTGAAAAGGTTTTGATTCTTGTTTAATTGGAATTATATGTTGCATGACTTGAGTATTAAATGTTTTTAAGTCATCATATGTCCACGCAAATATATCTTTAAACTCTTTGAATAATTTTATGAAAGCTGTTCTTTCTATAGGATCACAATCTATTCCTAGGTTTATAGTTTGGGGATTAGATTCCGTTCCCAAATTGATAGTTTCATATTTCATGCAAGAGCTATTGGTTTTACAATTTGGAACTGACTTAAACTTATCCTGCAGATCAAAAAACTTTTCTAATCTCAATACTGAGTTGGGAACGGGTTTTACCTGTTCAAAAGCTTTCTCAACTGAACAAAAATCATTAATTACCGAAAAATCTCGTAAATTGTCGTCGTGCGTGATTTCATCTATCGCTGAATCTTTAAAAATTCCATCATTAGTCAGAAAATGCAGTACCTGTGTATCATTATCAAACACACGCCAATTAAAAATGTTATCAGGTATGGAAGGTCTAAAAATTAATTCAACAGAAAAGAATTCTGGCGAAAGATTTTCTGAAGGAATCAATTTGGAAGCTACATTTGCCAATAAGTCTGCTTCTTGGTTTTGACTTCTAGGAACAGAATTTATGTTAAATGCATCAAAATATGTAATAAGATTCCATACCTCCTTCTGATAACTTTGCAAATGTTCAGATAAACAATGAATGGAATTACGCACCTGTCTAACGATGATTTCTGAATCGCCAAAGACCACAATCTCTTTGATGCCCAAATCGATTGCTTTTTTCAATCCTTGAATCAAAGCTTCATATTCAACCATATTATTTGTACAACTAAATTCTAGTCTACAGGCTATACAAGTCTTATTACCTTGGGGGTCTATTAGTAAACAACCGGCTCCCGCTCCTTCTTTAGATTTTGCACCATCGAAATAAAGAGTCCAAATAGAATTATGTGCAATTACTTTGCTTTCTATGATATTTACAATATTTACATTACTTTCATCACCAATGGTCTCCTTAAGGGAACAGTTAGGAGAAATAACTGTTACATTACAAATCTCAGATTGCTGGCTGCTTACTGAAAGGAGAGAGTTTTCAGCTTTGAAATCTCCAAAACCTAACTCATACATGTAGTTTCCCATAATGGAATCAGAAAATAACACAGGTTCACTAGGATCATGTAGTTCTGTAACAGTATGTTTCATGTACCTTTCTCTTTGTATCTTTATCTGATTTGCTTTTCCATTTTTTGGTAACCACAAGGTTGACCAATCAGTGGCAAAGAAACCATTTAGCTGTTGAGACCAATCGCTACTTAAGAACAGTCCATATGCATCAGGTATATCAGCGATTACGATGTCTATGATTTGATAAACTGAAGGATTACAAGCAATCCTAACTAAGACATCTTTCATCTCTCCGACAACCTTCACATTTGTTCTATCTAATTGAGTTATTTGTGCATTGGATGGGACAAATTTGCCATTTAATTTCTTGCACACAGATAAAGGCATAACATTAGAAGACGCTCCTGAATCTACCATGCAATTGTGGACATTTCTATTAAAAATTTCAAAGGTAAGTAAGAATGGAGGTGTAGTTGACTTAGAGTTCTTACCTATCAAAGAAGCTTTATCAGCTGATGCTTTCCCTTTATCAGTTGCTGTTGGATCATTGCCTAAACTGTTTGCAGCAACATTTTGCTTTGTATTAGGGACGATCGTGCTTACCGCAGGATTGATAATAGGACTACCAGGCATTGGATAGATTTGAAGGAGATCGTACATACTAATGTTTGCACGTGTCTTCTTCAAATCTTCAATTATGTCATATTGTAAATCCAACTTTGGAGCGTTTTGAATGGTTTGGGTACCCTTATTTGACTGAGTTTGTTTGCCGAGTTGAGTTTGTTTGTTCAGTTGTGAGTTATTATTATCAGTGTTTGAAGTAGAGCTTGAAGCACCAGGAGTATTTGCAATTGCTTTACTACGCGTATTATATGCGTGTTGTCCTGGGGGTGGGCTTCTGCTCTCATGTTTTTTCACAAAATTATCCCAGAAGTGCCCATTGATTTGTTGAGGTTCTTCTGATTCATCTTCATTTTCAGATTCTTCATCTTCTTTGTTCTGATTTATCTCTTGACTAGTTGTTTCAGATAAAGAGAGAACATCTCGAATTGTGTTAAAGATCTCTTCATTAGCAGCTATATCTGGGGGTGCATTCTTATTGTTTGCGTTTGGGTTTTGTCTAAATTGATTTCTGAAGTAATCCCTAGAAGGGGAAGCTTCAGAACTAGTTTTTTTTAACCCAATAACTTCATTAGTTAACGTTCGAATAGCATTCTGTAGCTGTTCCACATCGAAAGCTTTATCTTTATCTGAACTAGATCTTTCTACTTTCTTTCGAGGAAAAGAATCAGTTTTACCACTCCTTTCTGGTTCATAAGACATGAAATCTTTTTCTACTTTAATTGCCTCATCAAATGTTTCTATCAGTGTTGTTTTTCCAGCTCTCTTAACAAACATTCCGGAATTCCTAGGTAAGGCTGATGTATAATTTTCGATGATTATATCTTCCGGTGGTTGAGAAGCAATTGGAATTTTATTTTTTAATGTTAGAAAGCTTTGATTAAAGTCTTTAATCCTTTCTTTGGGTTCCATTTTAATTCTAGATAATTCTAGGGCTAAAAGAGCAGGTGTTTTATCTTCCCCAAATTTATCTAAAAAAACTCTATTAAATTCCTCCCAGTTTGTAATAGATCCTTGTACTAATGAAAAGTACCAGGTAGAGGCTCTTCCCTCAAAGGTGAGAGGAAATAATCGACAAACAACATCCTCATGCTGAACATTTAAGGTTTGAACAGCTAACATGAATTTATCAATATGTACCTCTGCAGGTTCTTTGTCATCTGGGTTAAACTTAGGAAGAATTTTATCTGAATGTTTTGGTAATGGGTGTTGTACCCCAGGAATTGCTACAGCAGCTGCCCTTAACCAAGGGAGCTGTGGATTGGGTGGAGGGGGTGGAGGATTACCTCCTCCTCCTGCATTTCCTGCCATTGGACTTCCTTGAGAACTAGAAGAACTCTCAGAATGAGAAGATCTTGGACTGTTGGGTGGTGACTCAGGAGGAGAAGGTGGCTGATCAGAACCACTTCCCGAAATTAACCTCCTTGTGGTATTGGTTTGTGTAATCTGTCTTTGATAACTTTCAGCTTGATGTTGTGGAGTATTATCAGTTATTTCCAAATCCTCTGTAACTATGGTCAATTGTGGGTTATGTCGCTGTTGTCTAGGAAGACCATAATCTATTGGAGTAATACCTAACTGATTAGCGTAAGCTCTAGTAAGGATATGTCTGGATTCTTCTAGAGTTTGAGCACTTTGTGCGGGAGTAAATGGAGAAGTAATAGGATCACGTTCAAGGATATTCCTTACAGTTTCACTAAGAGGTGATCTACTAATTTCCAAAGATTGTTGGCTGGTTGGAAATGTTTCATTAGTTTCACCTGCCATTACTTAATTCAGGCCCTCCTTCTAGCGCCATTTGTTGGCCTGATTTTATGAATCAGAGCCAATAAAGAGGTTTTATCCACACAATCAACTTAAAGCAGTATCCGGTGTGTTTAAGTTAACAAGACCTCGCAGGTTATGGTCCTGCTACCAGCTAGTTTGTCTCTTAAGGAAACCTCAAAACTAGCAAAATCTAACCTATTCTAATGTTTATCCTATCTATATATTTACAAATGTCCTAAAGCTGCTTTCGGAAAGAAAGACTTCAATTTTTTGTGAAATTTTCCAAGTATGAAAGCTTAATTACAGTATGCAGAATGATTTAACAATACTAAAAATAAAATAAACTTTTAAAACTAATCTATCTATTCTATTTAATGCTATCTCAGCTGAGAGCAGATTTGAAACTAAGATTAATCATTAATCTTATAACAGAAAATTGAAGTATGATATAAACCAAACATGTTTAAAATATAACAACAATTACTCTGCTATATAGAAATGGAGATGAGATTCAACCTAAAACACACAGTCAAATTTCACTTCCAGAACTGATTAATAATTATTGTTCAAGACAGTCATTCAAATTTGAGATAATGTTTATTTAAAATTCACCGTTAACATACAAATGAAACTTTAAATAAACAAGAAGTTATATCATTCAAGCTAATGTTTATAGTGAACACACTAATGAACAAACCACAATGACATATGCATTCAATAACTAATCTTGAGACGACAAGTGAGAAATTGTTTAAACATCAGTATGACACAGCGTACAGAGTTTGCATATAAACAGAAGATGACAAACCGAAATATATGTATATATAAAACCCAAAAATGAATACCATTCACAGCATCATTCGTAGATATCCAGTATCATCCACAACAAAGCTTCAGCTTCAAGTTTGAAGTAATACTAGCAATAGAATATATTTCAAGAAGTTTTCTTCTACACTTCATCCATCTCGAGTTCATCAAAAATCTTCATTCATATAGTAGTGAGAGTCGGTTTTTGCTATAAATGTTGCATGCAACATTATAGGAAATTACTTAACCATAAAAGCATCTAATTACACCAAATACTAAAAATAGAATCGACTAGCCTGAGTCGAGACATCTCAGAACATTCTTGGCCATTCAGAATACTCCAACTTGTAACAGATCAGCTATACTTTCATGCCAACGCATCCACCATGTCCTGCATTCCTGGAAGAAAGCGGTGATAAAACCCCCCTGCATTAAATTCAATAAATACATTATATCAAAATCGATTTAACACAGTTAACCGAAATATTAAAACAAAATTATAAATGCATGCCTGTAAAATCTCCGATTTTATAGACATGCTAAATCAAAATAATCGTTACCTGTCAACAAGAAAAAGAACTATTAGGCTTCATTATGAAGAGCGACTACTCTTCTAGCTTCGGCCAATTTAGCCTTCAACCTGATAATTTTAACATTTTGTTTTTCAATTCGTTCCAAAAGCATCTGATTTGTTTTTAATATCGATTTCTTGGATTTCTTGAATTGATTCTTTTTCACGTTGGCCTTTTTCCACCTGTCAATCCATTCTAGCAATTCTTTCTTGAACGTTTTATTTTCTTCTTCCAACAAGACCGTATACTGTTTGCGCTTTCCTCTAGACTCTGCTTTTTTATCCTGATAGATATTTCCTAATACCTGCTGTAGGGTTTCGTCTTCGCTAGCTACATGAGGAGAACGAGGACTATCACAACGCTGATTGTGTAATGGTTCAAGTTGTACAGTGTCAACATCTATTTCTGGTTGGTTTCCCTCGACCTCACCTGATTGCACATCATTCCCCTGGACAGTGGTGGAATTCCCTACACCCATTGTGCTAGGGACAGGTATGGGAATATCATCCTCAATATCTACAACTGCAGGTTCGGCAGCAGTAGATTTGGAAGTCTGTGGATCAGACCTATACCTTGGAGTAGAATGAAGACTATGCATGCTTCTGGTGATTCTACGTGAGACGATAAGTTTCCAACCTTCGACCCTTCCTTATCACAACAAACCTGAGCCAAATGGTTCAGCTTATGCATAGAAATTTTATCACATTCAGCAGGTTTATCAATTTCGTCTTCGGCTGATCCCTCTTTTAATTTTACAGGGTTGCCATCATTATTATTGGGTTGTGATTCATTTAAAATTTCCCTAGAACTGCAAGGAACTGAAACCCTATCAGCATCTTTATCTACCTCATCGTCTACAGACGTGTTTACGGCCTCTGGTTCATTATCCTCTGAGCTATCATCCTCAGGATCTATGATTTTTCGTTTCCTACGAGCTCGAGGAGACGAATTAGGCCAATGCTGTGTTGGCCCCAATTTACAATCGACTAGGAATTCATCCCAAGACCGACCTTTTGCGGATAATTGAAATTGCAGTAAAATTTTAATCAATCCATGGTGACACAGACTATTATCAGGGTTATTGAAATTCCTTACAGACTGTGACATTTTCTTCAGGCTTTGCCACAGATAGAAGGGCAAATTAAGTTTATAACCCTTTACCGCTAACAACAACCGTAAATGATACAAATGCAAATGGGAAAAACGTCCACAACAGGTTACATACCTTACCAAGATTTCATAGTAAGCTCTCCACTCGAGCTTGAGAAATTTTACAGGCACGCCTACTCTCAATTTCGTTTTATCTGGTAAAGGCGTAAACAAAGCCAAACACTTCTTCTTATCCACCATAAGGCCTTTAAACCAGCGTTCTCCCACCTGGGGAAGTTTCGTGGCTTCAGCAATTTTGTCTTCATTGATAACAAACTCAAAACCCCCAATTCGCACCCTGTCATTTTTAAAACCCATTGCAAACATTCTGGTAATCTACACATGATGACCATCAAAGCTTTGAAAGAAATGCGTCCATCCCATTTTCTCGAATTTCTGGGCAACCTCCTGATTAGCTTCAATAATTTCATACCCTGAGATTTCAAAACGATTCAGAGGAGACATGGTTTCTTCAGCACTGTCTAGGCTTAGTCGTGGCATGAAAGGGAAAGTGAAAACAGAGGGAATAGGTATCCACACACACGACATGCTAGAAAAATCTTCACATGCTTGAAATCTGATCAAAATCAAATCTCTGAACCTACCATTTTAGCGGGATGGTGATAAATATTACAACTTTCATGCTACACCATGGCTTATACCAACTTATCCACGTTTTGACCCTGCCCAGTAGTGATCACTACTTAACTTAGCGAACCGTCGATATGAATACTGATAGAACCATTATTACGATCATTGATTATTGACAGTGGCTCATAATTAATAGGTACGATGGCGTAGTTCGTAATGAGTGTTAGCAATTAACACTGTCAACATGGTTTTACCAAATGCATACAATTGTCGAGTCTGTCAAGTGGTGAAGGCCACGTTTCCATGCCAGCTCACCGATCCAAAGGTTTATCGATTTAACCGTTGATTTAGTGCATGGCCAGTTCATCAAACGATCATCATTGTTCTATGATATTACGTCGTGATATGAAGAAGAATAGATTGCGTTTTAAGGTTGAGTAGGTATTAATCAAATGACCAGCTTGGTGTTTATTTTATTTATATGTACAAACTATATATATACAACACTAAGTCGAAACCTTTATACATGGTATTAACACACTATAGTATGTATCATTACATAGGGTATTTATCATATGTGAAACGCTTCCTATATAAACCATCATTTATCGATTAAGTATGATATTGACAAAGTTTATGATAGGATATTACTTATGATATTAGATTCCCAAATTCACTTAGTCTTGAGACTAATAATACCCTAAACAATGTATCTTATGATATTTCTTTGACACAAAACCCTTAAGTCACATAAACTCGCTTCAATATTTTAAACAATTTTAATGAGAATTTACGAAACTTATCAATCCTTCAAAAAAAAGCCAAGTTTGATGATCAGGTCCCTATCAGCTTCTAGCATCATTAATTACTTTTTCTTTGATTAGGAGCACCTTCAGAATCAAAGATTCTGAAGGAGCTCCATATAATTTTTAATTCATTTATCGCATAAAGGACTGATCTCTCTTCACTTTGTCAAGAAGTGAAGAGGTTGTTGCTTGCTGCCAACAAAACCCTGTTGAACATGTAACAGACCAACGAAGTGAAAGCATATATCTCATATGACAGATCTAAGTTAACAGTTAAGGAGGAAAACTCTAAACATTATCAAAGAGACAACATTTATGGAAAGCAATTATATTAACTGTATTGAAGAGTGGAGAAGTAAAATAGAAAAGAAGATTACAACCATAGCCTTAACGTTGCAAACTCCTTCCAACAAGCCATGCCAAAGATCCTAGAGAGAAGTGAAGGTTCCCCAAGCTAGAGTGTTGGATCTGTTGGGCTTGATTTCACCAGCATAAGAATACCATAGACTTCCTCCCCTTAGAATGGGAGTCAGCTTCATTTAAATAGGACTAAGTGGATAGGGTATGGATAGGATAGGTTGAGATATGATAGGAGAGGCTTAAGGGATCTTTCCAAGGTATAAGGAGTCGAGTTCCAACTCTCCCAAGAGGTCAGGGATAAGGTCCAAAGTCAACAAGCTTCGAGAAAGAGCTCGAAGAAGCTATTTTTCCATCTAACTGACTTCGTCGCACCCTGTAATAGAGCAAGGTGAAATGTCGCATGTTGCATGAGTGCAACCTGCGACGACCTCTCAAAACCTAGTACAAATGGCCACAAATCCTTCTAGGTAAATCACTTAATCAAGGTAACTCCATGGGTGTATGCACTGAATCTCATGATGGGAAGATTTTAGGTGTAACAGTTATGGGTCCTCATCATCCCAGACTTGCTTCTGAGAGTATTAGCTTTGTTTTCCTGGTTTTGATCACTGCAGGACATTTTTAGTGGTGTGCTCTTTGTGCCTCTTGTTTTTTAGTTGACCTTAGAGATTTATGGTTCATTGAGTCAGAAACTATGGAAAGCATCCTGGTGGGCACCAATCAAGGGACCCCTGTTCAAGGGGCTCCTTGTACTTTTCCATTCATTGGGACCATTGGTACTCCCTTAATGGCTACCTTGAATCTTCCGGGATTCACTATAGGGCTACCGGTTTGGTTTTTTCCCACTATGAATGCCTTGCATGCTCCTGATGCTTCTCAAGTAAGCACCTCACATCAAAAGCATCAGAACCCTATGCCTGCTTCGCCAGTAACATTTTCTCCTCCTCCTTCTACCTCATGTGGTGAAAGTAGTAATACTAGTAACCAGCAATCTAAAAGGAATATATGGAAGAAGAATAGGAAGAAGATGCCAAAGCAAGGGGGCACCCACCCAGCCTCTGCAAGTCATGCTAGGGGAACCTACCCAGCCTCTGGAGGTCATGCTGGGAGAAAAATTTTAGTCATTGCAAATCATACTGAAAGCATGTCTTCAACCACTGTTGGTCATGTTGAGGACACGTCATTGATCATTGCTGGTCATATTAATGACAAGTCACCAGTTACTGTGAGTCATATTGGAGACACTAAATCAGCCACTGCAAGTCATGCTGAGAAAGTTGACATTGTCGACAAACCTAATAAACAGAAGCTTAAGTTCCCTTGTAAGTTTTGCGAGGGAGACCACCTGACCTATTTGTGCCTTGTACTTACAGAAGTGCAAAGAGTGTGGTCCATAGTTAAAAATTCGTCTGCTTTTGAGCAACCAGCCACTGCAAGTCACACTGGGGGCACGCTATCAACCAATGCTAGTCATGCTGAGAGTATTGTTTTTGTAAAGGAGTCTAAGCTTATAGGACGGAAGCCAAAGTTCCCTTGTAAACTTTGTAAGGGAGATCACCTTACTCACCTGTGCCCTGCCATTCCAGAGGTGCGGAGAGTGTGGTCCATGTCTAAAGGATCCTCTACTCCTAAATTTTATATAGATTCCCAATAGCCTGATCAACCTTTGGTTGATGAAGTGGTTGAAACAATGCAATATTTGGTCAACCCCACTCTTCCTTTAGAGAGTGAAGTGATCGAATTGATGCAATCTTTGACCGACTCCATTAGTCCTTCGGAGACTGATGCACCTGTCCCTGAAGTCTTATGCATTACCAGTTCAGATGTTTCTGAAAAAGGGGGCACTTCATCTGTGCTGAGTGAACCCTTACCAATATCTGGGATCATTTCCTTTGATTGGAATAGTCTAACTGGGCCTCATCTTCCTTCATCTACACCTTTTAAGATAAAGGTTGATATCGGAAACCATGCAGTTCACCGATGTATTGTAGATGAAGGAGCCTCTATTAGTATCTTATCTCCTTATGCTTGGAGAGATTTAGGTTTTCCTAACCTTGTTCCAGCTTTTAATCAAGATTTTCTGCACTTTACCGTTTGCTGGTTTATGTCAACATTTCATGGTTTTCATTCCAGTCGGTTATGCATTGACTGGAAACTACTTATGAAAAATACAGAGACAATTAAACACACAGTAAAATCACTCTAACAGGATGAAAAACACATTTAAACATTCACACCATGAAAATGATAGACTCATAAATTTTTGGCCAAAATCAAGCCCTGGAAAAACCCCCACGAGGAAAACCAGTTAGAGAGAGAGAGATTTACTATTTCTTCAGCAGAATAATGGAACAACGGTACAATGAAAAATACAACTTATCTTCACCAACAATGCACCCAACTGGCTGTGTCAAAAACTGAGTCAAGTCACCTCGAGCTTTGTGCATAAAATATTATCCTCGAAATCTGTGCCTCTACCTTGATAACTGTGCAGAGACAGAATTCAAATTATGTAGCTGAAAATTGCCTGAAAAATGCAGTCTATACAGTCCTGTATGGACCTCGATATCTGTGCCTAAAACTACCTCAAAAACCGTGCAGGAGATCACCTCAAATTCTGTGCTGAGTTCCTCGATTTCTGTGCCTGAAAAACTGCCTTGAAACCCGTGTTGTTTCTCGAAAAAAGTGCCCAGAAAATTACATCGAAAATCATGCCCAGAAAATCGTACTGTACGGTACCTCAGGATGCGTGCAGCTGCTGTTCTTCTCCTCAAAATTTGTGTTGTACAGTACAGCAATAAATGCTGTTGTACAGAAATCTTCTTGGGAATAGTGTTGATAATAAATGCGCTGGTCTCCTCGATTTCTGTGCAAACTAGCTCCTTGGAAATCGTGCCAATGCCCTAGCTCTCTCACTTCTCTTCTCACTTCACTTCATTCACAAAAGTGAGCTCAAATGCCTCCCTCAAGCCTTTTTGTCTAAACCCTAGGGTTGTTCTAATCCAACGGTGAAGATTAGATCTCATCCGATGGTTGAGATCAAATGAGAGTGAAAATACCTTTTATTTAAATCACTTAAATAAAATTCACTCACCCACTAAAGTTAAGTCAAAAAGTGACTTTAATGTTATAAAGTCTCAATAAGTGAATTAATGCTGAGGGTCACCTTTTTCCCCCTTCTAAGTGACTTAGGCAAAAGTCACTAGGGGAACACTTCCCTAGGTACAAAACTAACACTCCCTCTTACCGAGGAAGGTGTTCCATACCACTCCCAACTTATCTCTGAAGAAGACAAACTTCCCCCTCCCCAAAGACTTCGTCAGGACATCTGCAACCTGCTCATCAGTAGATATATACTGTAGCTCAACTGCCCCTCTCTGAATGTAGTCCCGAATGAAGTGGTACCTGATCTCAATGTGCTTTGACCTGTCATGGAATACCGGATTCTCATAGAGCTGAATGCAACTCTGATTGTCGCAATAGATCACCGTAGGTCTCAGCTGCTGGTCAAATAAATCTACCAATAACTTACGAAGCCACAGTGCTTCGCAAGTCGCCTGACTGGCTGCCATATACTCAGCCTCAGCAGAACTCAATGCAACGGACTTCTGTTTCCTGCTGAACCACGACACTGCTGCCGAGCCCAAGCTGAAACAGCAATCGGAAGTGCTCTTCCAGTCCCTCATACAACCTACCCAGTCTGAATCTGTGAACCCAATCAAGCTGACTCCACCCGAACCCCTGTAGTCCAGACCATAATCCACTGTCCCTGCTAGGTATCTCAAGATGTGCTTTACGGCCGTCCAATGCACACTCCTAGGCTGCACCATGAACTGGCTAAGAGTGTTGACCGCAAAGCACAAGTCTGGCTTGGTGTTGACCAGATAAATCAACGATCCGATGAGCTGACGGTATAGTGTGGGATCCACCAACTTACCCTCTGAAGCATGAAGTTGCTTCAAGTTGGTGATCATAGGTGTAGACATAGGCCTGCAGTCCTCCATCCGATAACTCTTCAGAATCTCTGTTGCATACTTCCCCTGTCCTAGGAAAATATGTCTAGGCTCCTGCCAAACCTCCATCCCCAAGTAGTAATGCATCAGCCCAATATCAGTCATCTCATACTCAGCTGCAAGATATCTCTTGCACTGTGCAATAAGAAGCTAGTCTCCAGTGATAAATAAGTCATCAACATATAACAGAAGAATGAGTGGATCTCCACCAACCACAATGTATTATAGGTTGGGATCATCCTCACTCTTTTGAAATCCCATCGAAGTCAAATATGGATCGATCCTGGAGTACCAAGCTCTAGGAGATTGCTTTAGACCGCACAAGGATTTCCTAAACCTGCACACATGAGAATCTCTCCCATGTATCTCGAATCCCTGTGGCTGCTCCAAATACACCTCCTCCTGCAGAAGACCATAGAGAAACGTGGTCTTCACATCCATCTGGTGGATCTTCCAACCCATCTCTGCTGCTATAGATATCACTGCCCTGATAGAGGAATACCGAGCAACTGGAGCAAATGTCTCATCATAGTCAACTCCCTCAACCTGTGAGAACCCCCTAGCCTCAAACCGAGCCTTGAATTTCTCCACACTACCATCTGCAGCATGCATGATCTTGTAAAGCCACTTGGAAGTCACAACTGACTTCCCTTCAGGTCTCAGCACAATCTCCCAAGCATCATTCTTCATGATGGAATGGTACTCTTCCATCATGGCATCTCTCCATACCTGATGCTGAGAAGCCTCCTCAAAGGTAGAAGGCGCAGAGTCACGAAGACTCGCAACAAGGGCCATCCCATATCTGTCTGGATCAACCACTGATCTGATCACCTCCTGAGGTCTACCAAATGCTTCTGCTTCCTTCAAGGTGTCCTGAAGCCACTTAGGCTTCTTCTTCTTTGAAGGCTCCTCCCAAACTGGTGTATCCTCATCTGAGGAAGTGCCAGAAGCAGAAGGTCTAACACCCCGAGGACCTGTAGCTGATGAACTAGTCCCTGAGGACCCTGTAACCTATGAGCCTAAAACCTGTGATCCTGAACCTGTGCCTGTCTCTGAAGTACCTGTAATCTGAACCACTGATCCTGTAGAAGTTGTGCCTGTACCCTGTGATCTAGTCACACCAGAAACCTGCGGACCTGAAACTTGTATCGAAGAAGCCTGTATCAACTGAGGTGTGGGAGCTGGTGGCTCCCCCTGCTCCATCTCTCTCGACTTCCTGAAGGCCCTCTCCTCATCAAACTTCACCTCCCGCCTCACTACAACTCTCCTCTGGCCAGGAATGTAAAGCCGATATGCCTTCGAAGTCTCATCGTAACCCACAAAGATACCTCTCTCTGCAGTGGGCTCGAACTTCGTCCTCTTCTCAAAAGGGATGTGAGAGTAAGTCAGAGAGCCAAATATCCAAAAATGGCTCACCTCAGGCTTCTTTCCTGAATACATCTCCTCTGGAGTCATCCTCCCCAAAGCACGATGAGGACTCCTGTTCTACAGATACACTGCAGTGTTGCAAGCCTCTTCCCATAGAAAGAACGGTAACCCCTGATCATGAAGCATGGCTCTCGCTGCTCCAACGATCGACCTGTTCTTTCTCTCTGCTATTCCATTCTGCTCAGGAGTGTAGGGAACTGTCAACTGTCGATGTATACCCTCCTGCCTGGAGAAAGCATTGAACTCCTTGGAGGTATACTCACCCCCATTATCTGATCTCAACATCCTGATCTTCCTCCCCGTCTGCTTCTCCACAAGGGCTTTGAACCCTTGGAAGACACTCAATACAAGTGGGGACTTCTTGTTCCTCAAGAAGAAGATCCAGGTCTTCCTGGAGTAGTCATCAATGAAGCTAGTATAGTACTCTTGACCAGTCAAAGATACTGAAGACATAGGACCGCAAATGTCAGAATGAATCAAGTCAAGCACTCCTGTTGCTCTCGTGTCACTACTAGAAAAGGCAGTCTTGGTGTAATTTCCCAAAGCACACCCTCTGCACACATCACTCTGCTCAGTGTCGAACTCAGGTAAACCTGTGACCATGCTCCTCAACAATCTCAGAGCGGGGTGATGTAAATGGGCCATCCTCCTGTGCCATAACTCACATAGCTCACTACTGCTGCTGCTGTGTGCTAGAGCATGCTGCGGCTGAAACAATAACTTGTACAGTCGTCCACATCTAACTCCAATATCCATGGGGTAGATACACATGTGGACTTGGGAAACACCTGCACTCTCCCATCTGAGAAACACACCCCAAGACCCCTATCCTCAATAATGGAAACTGAAACAAGGTTCTTTTTCAGCCCAGGGATGTACAACACATCCCTCAAAGTCATGGGACTCATGGACTCCCTCTCGAATGTAATGGTCCCCTGACCAACTGCCCTAATAATGGTGTTGTCACCAAGTACCACCTCCACATCTCTAGCTGTCCGTGATAGCTCAGAGAAGAACTTCCAAGTACTTGTCATGTGTCTCGAGGCTCCGCTATCAATGTACCACGTACCAGTGGTGGATGGACCTGTCTGATGCCCTGTCAACAATGAATGCTCACTCTCCACATACATGTCTGTGCTGGTGGCTAAGGAGACTCTCTCTCTCTCTCAATCTGTCCAGCATATAGGGAAAACTCCCTCTGAAACCTGTCACCAAAATCATCAACCTCTGCTGAGGCTGCTGTCTGTTTTCCCTGTCCCTTCTTCTTCTTCTTGTTTGGACATTGTGATGCATAGTGCCCAAACGCCTGACAACAATAGCACTTGATTTTACTCAAGTCCTTCTTCTGTCCACCCTGCAGTTGCTGCTGCTGCTGCCTCTTGGCCCCATTCTTCTTGGGACCCTTCTTCTTCTTACCTTTGGCTATCAGTGCCACGTTCTCCTCATATGCCCCACCATTTGATGAACTGCCATGTACGAGACCTCTCCTGGTCTCCTCCTGCACAAAGTCATCCCACAGTCTCTCCCAAGATGGTAGGTTCTCTCTACCCACTATGGCCTACACAAATACACTCCAGGACTTTGAAGCCTCGTTCACTGCTGTGCGTACTAGCTCAGTAGGAGATACCACTTCACCAACTGCTGCCAATTCATCCCGAACTGCATAAATCCTAGTGAGGTAAGCTGTGACTCCCTCTCCTCCATTCATCTTGATACTCTTGAGTTTATCTTTGAGAACCATCTTTCTGTTCTCATTGGAACTCTCATACAAGCTGGTCAAGGCACTCCACATCTCATGTGCCCTGGTCTTCCCGAAAATGTGAGGGATTCTGTGGTCTTTTACTGCATCAAGGATAATCCTCCTAGCCTTACAGTCCTTCTTGTTGAAGGCTGAAAGTGTTGTTGCATCATTGGCATCGGGAATGGTAACCGGGTTAGCTGTAGTATTTCTCACCACCTCCACCCATAGTTCATTCTCCTCCAATATCAGTAAAATTCTGGCCTTCCAAGGCACAAAATTTTCTATCCCATTCAGCCTATCCTCAATCCTTAGACCTGTAGCCATCTGAACACCAACCCAACAAAATGCTGCCCACTAACAGAAGATAAAAAATACTGAAGTTTCTGAGATCTGAAAATTCCTGTGTGTCTGCAAACTATCACTGTTTTCTGCCCCCTTGCTTTGATACCATGAAGATTTTCTGCACTTTACTGTTTGCTGGTTTATTTCAACATTTCGTGGTTTTCATTCCCAATCGGTTATGCATTGACTGGAAACTACTTATGAAAAATACAGAGACAATTAAACACAGTAAAATCACTCTAACAGGCTGAAAAACACATTTAAACATTCACACCATGAAAATGATAGACTCAGAAATTTTTGGCCAAAATCTAGCCCTGGAAAAACCCCCACGAGGAAAACCAGTTAGAGAGAGAGAGATTTATTATTTCTTCAGCAGAATAATGGAACAGCAATACAATGAAAAATACAACTTATCTTCACCAACAATGCACCCAACTGGCTGTCTCGAAAACTGAGTCAAGTCACCTCGAGCTTTGTGCACAAAATATTATCCTCGAAATTTGTGCCTCTACCTTGATAACTGTGCAGAGACAGACTTCAAATTCTGTGCCTGAAAATTACCTTAAAAATGCAGTCCGTACAGTCCTGTACTGACCTCGATATCTGTGCCTGAAACTACCTCGAAAACCATGCAGGAGATCACCTCAAATTCTGTGTTGAGTTCCTCGATTTCTGTGCCTGAAAAACTGCCTTGAAACCCGTGTTGTTTCTCGAAAAAAGTGCCCAGAAAATTACATAGAAAATCTTTCCCAAAAATCGTACTGTATGGTACCTCAGGATGCGTGCAGCTACTGTTCTTCTCCTCGAAATTCGTGCTGTATAGTACAGCAATAAATGCTGTTGTACGGAAATCTTCTTGGGAATAGTGTTGATAATAAATGCACTGGTCTCCTCTATTTCTGTGCAAACTAGCTCCTTGGAAATCGTGCCAATTCCCTAGCTCTCTCACTTCTCTTCTCACTTCACTTCATTCACAAAAGTGAGCTCAAATGCCTCCCTCAAGCCTTTTTGTCTAAACCCTAGGGTTGTTCTAATCCAACGGTGAAGATTAGATCTCATCCGACGGTTGAGATCAAATGAGAGTGAAAATACCTTTTATTTAAATCACTTAAATAGAATTCACTCACCCACTAAAGTTAAGTCAAAAAGTGACTTTAATGTTATAAAGTCTCATTAAGTGAATTAATGCTGAGGGTCACCTTTTTCCCCCTTCTAAGTGACTTAGGCAAAAGTCACTAGGGGAACACTTCCCTAGGTCTACCTTTGTGCAACATGTGACATCGTAGGTTGTCCTAATGCAACCTACGATGATGTCAGTTATTTGGATAAAAGAGTATCTTCAAGCTCATTCTCGAAGATGAGTGATGTGGAGGCCTATCCCTAGGCTCTAGGTGAGGTGGCATTTCGGTTCCTAACCTTATGGAAGATCCCTTAACCATCTCCCCCTAATCCTCAACCTACCCTATCTCTTTATCCCTATATAAACACCCACTCTCCCCATGGGAGGGGGGAAGGTCTATGGTACCCTTATGCTGGTAGAACCCATATTGGTGATTGGGAAGCTTGTACCATCTTGGAGGTTTGGTTTGGACATGTTGGATGGAGGATGCAACGTTAGGCTTTGGTTGTAGCTTCATCCTTTCTATGTAATTCCCACTTTTATACAGTTAATATAATCTCTTTCCATAAACTGTTGTCTCATTGATGATGATGTTTAGAGTTTTCTTCCTTAACTGTTAACTTAGATAAATCATATGAAATGTATGCTTTCACTGTTTTCTCGTATCTATATGTTCAACAGGGTCTTGCAGCTTGAGATTTGACGATGCTGGAGCATTGGATCAACAAAGAGCAAAAGGATCTGCAAATATAAGGTAAGCTATCTATCTAATAGTTTGCACTTCTATTCATCTAGGAAAGTAGATCTATATTCTGTTTGATTTGTTCTAGACTTACATTAAGCTAGGGAGATCACGCCTTAGATCCGTCTTTGGTAGATTGTCCGGTAACAAATTTGGGGACCATACTAGGGAGAGAACATTGTTGTTTTCAATCTAAATGTCAGTTTCAGTTGATTTATTTTCCAAGCCATCTCTTTGGCCATTTGCTTCTTAATCCCTTTCACCATCATATCCTCGCTTTGAAGAGTCTGATTGCCTTCCTTTGGGTTTGTACTTCTCATTGGTAGACTTTTTTATGTTCATTATCTGGAGAATTGGTTCATTTTTTGACTTAGATCTCGCCTGTCGCACCTGGTCAGTGTACCCAGAGCGACACTGTGTTGTTTTTATCTTTGTTCTTTGCCTGTTAGTCTGTTGTCGCAGCCCTTCCATTGGTATACTGCGACGTCGTCACACTTCCTACACTAGTGAACTGCGACGTTGCACTGGGCATAAGCACAGAGTGCGCCGATCTGCCATTTTTTGCCGTACAGGCACCTTTTCTCCATTTTTTATTTGAGTTTTGGTTTGTGTACAGACTCCTCTGCACTATACCTTCCAGGAAGAGCCCCTTTTGTCCAGCAATGTTTTGTTTGGCTTGTTTGTATTGGTTTTTGGGTCTTCTGAGTTTTGGATTCATGTTTGGCCCCTTGAGTAAAAACTAGTGTTTTGCTTGCACTTTTAAGCGAAATGGGTTCTATTTTTTGGGGGGCCATGAATCGTGCATTCCTCAGTCGTTTTGACCCATCTCAAGGTTTTGAGATCATTTTTTGGTTTGGTGTGATTGACTTGTTTTAAATACTTGAAGAGTGTGGGATATCCATGTCTTTTTGAGCCTCTCTTTCTTGGGTAATGCATTTTGTTTCCCTTACATGCTAAGCTATTAAATCATTTTTGGGAAAGATTGATTCTTTGTCTCCACTTTAGTTCAAAAAAAAGCTTGATTTTGTCACTCTTTTGCTATATTCATCAATTGGAAAACATAAGTATTCTTCTTGTTTTAATTTGATCATTTGAAATTCTTGGTCTCACACTCATAAGAAGAAGAAATGCTTGTTTCAGTTTTGTGTGCATTTGAGTTAGATAAGATTGTTAAGTGCTTATCTTTGTCTTGCATTTGATTGGAAACGTTCGTGGAATCCTTCTTTCTGTAGCTTAGATGTGTCTTCTTCAAGTGTAAAAAGATAGGAAATGAGTTATTATTATTGCATTTGGTAGATTTTGAGCCTTTCTTGAGTGTCTTTCAGTTGTTTGGGTGCTTTCCATTTTTCTTTGGGAATTTCAAGATGATTAGAGTGTTGTAGATATTCTCTCACTTTCTGTATATAGATATGAAAATCGTTTAGTTATCAAGTTCCATTTTTGATACATGCATTTGAAAATTGAAAGTGCTTCATCATTTTGTCTTATACATTGTTAAGATTAGCTGCATCTTTCATTTTCTTTACGCTTTTTGGCTGATTAGTGCAGAAAGTTAGAATTATTGCACTCTAGGAAAGAATTCTTCTTTTCGCTACTACTTAAGTACTTTTGGTTTGAAAGAAAAAAGATCTCTCCTTACCTTAAGTAGTTTTCATTGAAAAGGAAAGGAAAATGTGCATTATCATGTAGTTGAGGATTTCATTATGTTTACATTTATGTACTCACCTCATGCATCCACCTAACCGTAAAAGATAAAATTAATGCTAGCTTAGGTTAAAATCATTTAGTAACTGTGTGTAAGTTAGAAACGTGTTCCGGCGTCTTTAAGCGTGGCAGCTGTCGTTATTTGCCAGCATTGTATCCCGGGGGTATTGTAGTCTTCCACGTACATCGGTATATCGAGCTACTTCACGTACCCACCAAGTACCATAATCCGTACTTGGCGTATATCAAAGGGTGGATCACGTACTCGACACGTATATTGGAAGGTCTCTTGCCGAATGGTTGTGCATTAGATAGCACCACTACGGATTTGAGCTCCCACGTACCTTGCGTATATCGGGAGACACCACTAGGATTCCTGAAACCAACTGAATTAACCATTTGGCCGTCTTGGAAAAGAAATACACCGAGAACAACACTCGAGGATATTAGCATGCACGTACTGTCCAGGTAATCGGGTATGCAGGCAAGGGTACGGTCCCAATCCTCCTTGTCGTGTCATATTGTTGGACCCTGCAGTATATAGCGGTTTGCGATGCCTTGATAATCCCGTGAGGTTCCAGAGTTTGAATCCACTCCTATTCACACAGTTTGCTTGTTGCTTTTAGACTTGAGTAGTGTTTGTCTTGTGTGGTCCTTTAGAGACTCTTAGGAAGTTTAGATATGGAATATTCTTTTGGGACTACCAACTAAGGCACCCCTTTCCAAGGTATGCCATTTGTTATTCCCCCTTGTGGAACTGTTGGTCCTCCCTTTATGGCTACGTTGAGTCTTCCTGGATTGACGATAGGATTACCAATATGGTTATTCTCCAATCCGGTTACGCCAAGTGCACCAATCGTGTCGGACCTAGGTCCTTCACCACATGAGCATCAATCTCAAGATGACCCTTCTCCTTCTCCGTCGAAAGTTGAATCGGCTTCCATCTGTTCCTCTTCTTCTACTGAAAACTCTGATGTTAGTAAGAAGGCTGGTGTGAAGAAGAAGAAAGGGAAGATTAAAAAGAAGAAAGATAAGAAAGAGACCAAGCGTCAACCATCTGCCTCTGATGGCACTCATTCTATGAGAACACCTCGTAAGCCAAAGTTCCCTTGCAAACTTTGCAAGGGTGATCACCTTCTCAAGAATTGTCCCGGTCTTCCCTGTGTGTCAGAAGTGTGGTCTAAAAACCCCAAATCGCTTGTATCGTCAACCTCTCACCATCATGTTGATGACACTCCCTCGACCAGTGACCCTTTAGTGAAGGGTCGGAAGGGTAGAGTTGCAGACCCTTGCTGGATATGCAAGGGATTGCATCGTACTTACCTTTGTCCAAGCATGGATGAAGCTTCACGGTGGTTGGAAGATATTACTAGTTCTCAACGGGTGCTTCCAACAAGTGATAGTAAGTTGCCCCTCGAACCCCTGCTGGTTGATCAAGTGATCAATTCAGTTTCATCTGTAATTGATCCCACTCTTCCTTCCGAGAGTGAAGTGATCGAGTTGCTTTCATCTCCACTCGATCCCACTCTTTCATTGGAGAAAGTCCAAACTGAATCAGTCACCATGACACAACCTTCGTCTCATTCTTATCTTCCAAGTGAGAGTGAATTGGAAACCGCTGATGTTTTCCTAGTCAGTTCAGAATGTCCTAGGCAAGGGGAAACCCTGTCCATTTCTACAAGACCCTCTCCAAGTACTGAGGTCATTTCCTTTGATTGGAATGGTCTAACAGAATCTCATCTTCCTTCAAGTATTCCTTTTCAAATATCTATAGGAGTTTCCGATAAAGAAATCTTTCGTAAGATAGTTGATGAGGGAGCTTCTGTTAGTATTTTATCCTCAACCGCATGGCAAGCTATAGATTCTCCTTAGCTTGTGCCAGTAACTGACCAGATTTTGGCTTTTAATAGAAGGCCTACTAGACCTTTAGGGATTCTCCCGCAATTACCTATCACGTTGAGAGGTAAAACTGTTTATGTTGATGTCATGGTTGTCCAAGGTCCTTTAGATTTCAATAGACTCCTTGGATGTGATTATGTCTATGCTATAAAAGCTGTAGTGTCCACGCTCTTTCGAGTGATGTATTTTACTCATCATGGGAATATTGTGACCATTGATCAGCTTTCCTTCATGACACCCACTCATCGTATGACTCCTAGTCATCAAACTTCCCTGAATGTTGCACATGTTTTAGTGGTTTCTTCCCCATGAGGATGGGGGGTACGAGCACGGTTTATGTTATGTTTCAAGCTCGTTAAAAAATGAAACCAAACACTCTAGCATAGTTTCCCTTTGATTTCAAGCTTGCAAAAAAATGAAACCAATCCACTCGAGCATAGTTTTATTCCATTTCAAGCTCGTTAAAAAATAAGATGGGCTCCCTCAAGCATAGTTTTATTCCATTTCAAGCTCGTTAAAAAATAAGATGGCCCCCCTCCAGCATAGTTTTATTCTATTTCAAGCTCGTTAAAAAATGAGATAGACCCCTCTAAGCATAGTTTACCTTTGGTTTCAAGCTTGCATAAAAATGAAACCATCCACTTGAGCATAGTTTTATTCCATTTCAAGCTCGTTAAAAAATAAGATGGGCCCCCTCGAGCATACTTTTATTCCATTTCAAGCTCGTTAAAAAATAAGATGGGCCCCCTCAAGCATAGTTATTGTCTATTTCAAGCTTGGGTAAAAATGAAATAGATCTCCCTCCCTTCAGTTCGAGTCTCTCGCTAGAGTTAGAACTTGAACCTTCATTTCATCCAATTCTCGTTTTCCCCCCTTGGTGAACATTTTCATATTAGTAGCCAGGTTGGTAGTTGGGTTAGCAAGCATCATTTTCAGACGAAATGAAGCTTGGGGGGCATGCCACATGTCGTACCGTCAGCAATCATGTTGAGGGAACACTACCATGTTAAGCCGCTAGCAATGATGCTGGGGGCACTTACCAACCTCTGGGAATCATGTTGGGAAGGAACCCGTCAATGGGCCTTAACCGTGAGCAGAGTTTACCTTTGGCTTCAAGCTCATTAAAAAATGAAACCAGTAGTTTGAGCACAGATTAGTCTTTGATTCCAACCTCATTAAAACATGGAATAGACCCCCTAAGCATAGTTTACCTTTGGTTTCAAGCTTGCATAAAAATGAGACCAGCTTCATGAGCATAGTTCCCTTTCTGTGTCAAGCTCTTTAAAAAATGAAAGAAGTCTTTTGAGCAGAGTTCTATTCCTGTGTCAATCTCGTTAAAAAATGAAGCATATCCTTTCCCTTTGAGTCGAGTCTCCTTGTAGACTTAGTACCTGAACCTTCTTTTCACCCGTCTATGCCTTAGGCGGATGAAATGAAGCTTGGGGGCATGTCTTCAACCTCTAGAAGTTACGTTGAAGTCAACTTGATCGCCTCTCCACACCACGTTGGAGCTAAGTCACTTACTTCTAGCAATCATGCTGGGGGCATGCACCAACCTTTGGATTTCATGACAGGAAGAAGTTCACCATTGGGAACATTTTCGAGCATACTTTCCTTTTTTAGGTTTCGAGCTCATTAAACCATGAAAATTATCCCGATCATAGTTCATTTTATGCTACAAGCTCGTTAAAAAATGAAGCAGACATCATGAGCATTCTTCCAACATATCTTCGAGCTCGTTAAAAATAGTAAGATAGTATTTGAGCTTACTTTTTCACTTTTTTCGTGCTCTGGTTGAAACATGAAAAGTGGTTTGAGCTTACTTTTTCACTTTTTTCGTGCTCTGGTTGAAACATGAAAAGTGGTTTGAGCTTACTTTTTACTTTTTCGTGTTCTGGTTCAAACATGAAAAAGATTCCGAGTGCTTTTGATACCATTCTCGTGCTCGTTAAAAATTTGAGTTAAAAAGGTGTGTCTAACGAGTATAGGTTTATCACTTTATCCGGCCTCGCTAGACTATTTACGGAAAAGGAACTATGCCAAGTTTACTTTTTCCTTTGTCGTACTCTGTCATCAACCATGACAAAGTTGTTCATGGAGTCCTTTTTAAGCTCTTTTCAGACTCCCTAAATAGGAAAAGATTGCCAAGCGAACTTGATGCTTTCACGCTTGTAAAAGCATTTGAATGATCGTCTTTCTAGTGATAGTTTACCCCTTTTTCGGACCAGAAAGCACTATTTACGAAAAAGGAATACTCCAACCAACCATGGCTGGAAGAGTCCTCTCCCGCGTTGTTTTACCCTTTTTCGGGCGATGAGGCTAACTTTACGAAAAAGGACCGTTGGAGTCCCCTTTAGTTCTTTTCAAACTCTCTAAACATGAAATGACGCCGAGTTTTCCTTCTCTAGGCTCGTTAAATTTTAAACATTGAAGGGCCCATTATGGGATGAACCCCTCCTTTCCTAGGTTCGTGAAACATTTGGGATTGGAATCATCTATGAGATGAGCTATACCGAGCATCTGGTTACCCTCATCAAGCTCGTTAAAAACACATGAGGCACTCATCAATCATGATGGGGAAAAAGGAAATATTTTGTGTTACATCTTAATTACGGCAGTACATAGTCACTCTTGAACATGGCACTCGTTTGCATTTGCATTCAGTACTTGGATAATCTATTTGTCCTCGAGTCTTGTCAATTCCATGAGTCGCGTTGCTCCTTTGGGTCAGCCAAAGAATGCTTCCACCATCAGTTACATTAGGGGTTGGTATCATTCTCATCATGTCAATACTGCCAAGTCATGCCATGCCCATGTTCAAGAGATGTTTCATTACTCATCATCTGCAGTCAGTATACCTTCAATCATGTTGGTTTACCTTGAGTCAGTCTTGCACATTACTCTACCGTCTGATCTACATCAAACATTTGTTAACGAGTTTCATGTCGATGATGGGGGATTCATTATGGCCCTCCTTCGATGGGTTCATCCTTGTCGACTTCAAATCATCATCTGAGGATTGAACTTAGAAACCAACCAAGTACCTTGGGCCTGCATGCCTCAATGGAAAGTTACCTCGCTTTCAACATGAGTTTACCTCATTGACTCTTGATTGAAAGATTTCATCTTGCGTTCGGCTTCAACTCATTTACTCACGCTTGATGATATGTACTGTGATACCTTCGGAATCATTTACATTAATGGTGATCTCCCTTGCACTTGTTAACGGTATACATTAGTGACCAGTAATCAAGTGGTTTCTACCATGTTCGACTCCAAAACATTGTAATCACATGGATAGATTCGTATCATCGTGGGTTCAGCTTGAAGACCCTGGGGAAGTTCTTTCCTACCCAGGTTGCGATGGAGATTGTTTGGGACACACAGATCCACTTTTGTATTGGTCTAGGCTGTGTTGTTAGTTCAGAGTTACACAGATCCACTTTTGTATTGGTCGTGGTTGTGTTATCATCTCATCATGGATCTACGATTGTGTCTAGTAGCCATGATTGTGTTCAGTCGGTCTTTACTATCATGGATCTGCAATGTATTGGTCGGCAGCCATGTTTTGTGTTGTATGAGACTTGTGGATCTCAGGTCATTTCTACAGCAACTCCTTCCAACCAGCAAGTCCTTGCCATTTTTCTTACTACAAATCATTTCACCTGTCTCATTCCGTCAGCTTCATGCTTTGGGGGGCATTTTTTTACACCAAGATGTCGCCACCCTTGTGCAAGTGTCACAAGTGTCGCAAGTGTTGCAAGTGTCATCGTCATGACCTAGTGTTGTCATCATGACCGTTGCAAGTACCGTTATTATGACCAAGTGTTGTCATCATGACCGTTGTGATAATGTCATCATCTTGACCATTGTGTAAACTCTTTGCTATTATACCTAAACTCATTTTAGAGTAAAAACACATCCCTAAAGTTTCCCATTACTGGAGGGCTTAACTGACCTACTTTTCAAGGTCGTCACGGTCTGCCCTTGTGCAACATGCGATGTCGCAGGTTGTCCTAATGCAACCTGCGACGATGTCATTTATTTGGATAAAAGAGTATCTTCGAGCTCATTCTCGAAGATGAGTGATGTGGAGGCCTATCCCTAAGCTCTAGGTGAGGTGGTATTTCGGTTCCTAACCCTATGGAAGATCCCTTAACCATCTCCCCCTAATCCTCAACCTACCCTATCTCTTTAGCCCTATATAAACACCCACTCTCCCCATGGGAGGGGGGAAGGTCTATGGTACCCTTATGCTGGTAGAACCCATATTGGTGATTGGGAAGCTTGTACCATCTTGGAGGTTTTGCTTGGACATGTTGGATGGAGGATGCAACATTGAGGCTTTGGTTGTAGCTTCATCCTTTCTATGTAATTCCCACTTTTATACAGTTAATATAATCTCTTTCCATAAATTTTTGTCTCATTGATGATGATGTTTAGAGTTTTCTTCCTTAACTGTTAACTTAGATCAATCATATGAAATGTATGCTTTCACTGTTTGCTCGTGTCTATATGTTCAATAGGGTCTTGCAGCTTGAGATTTGACAACGCTGGAGCATTGGATCAACAAAGAGCAAAGGGATCTGCAAATCTGAGGTAAGTTATCTATCTACTAGTTTGCACTTCTATTGATCTAGGAAAGTATATCTATATTATGTTTGATTTTTTCTTGACTTACATTAAGCTAGGGAGATCACGCCTTAGATCCGTCTTTGGTAGATTGTCCGGTAACACCTGATCCAAACTCCATGTGTCAGATCTCTCCTCACTGACCTGCAGCTCTGAGTGCTCCTAATGTCGAATCATCACAAGATGCTCTCCTGATGTCAGTGTCATGGCTAAACCTCTCTCTAACAAAGATGGCTCATGATCCCCTGCCTCATCCAAAATATTTGTATCATATCTCTCCTCAGTCATCTGCAACTCTGAGTGCTCCTTATGTTTTACAGTTGTCATGTATCCTGTGTGTGCTGCAATGTCCTCCTGTGCACTCACTCTACTAGTGTCACCTGAACCTGGATCCCACACATCTGTACTATACTTGAGTGTGTCTCCTGTCAACACATCTACAACTACAACTGGAACCATTAATGGCTCCTCCACAATAAGTGACTCGTAACCTCCATACTGCCCTGTATGTATAGAATCAACCATCCCCTAGTCATGTCTCTCCTCATGGATCTCGTCTATCATGAATGTCTCGACTCTTGCAATAGATGATGAAGAGTGTGTCCACTCCAACTCGTCTACATGCATATATGATTCTTGAAGAGCTATGTGAGTGTTGTTCACAGAATCTCTAGTAACCATAGGATCATAGGTGAGCTCCTCTTCCTCGTCCTGTATGGTCAAATCACTCCATAGCGTATCCATGTCACAACTAGGTTCTAACACCCTCTGATCCTCACAAGCACCAGTACTAAGGTGAGTTGATGAATCCTCTATGATGGATGATCTGATAACTGCATCATATGTACTATCCTCCTCATGTATTGTCAACTCCATATCCAGTTTACCATAAACCGGTATATCATGCTCATCTGTCTGGTTGTAAGCTCTTGGCTTGTTCTTACTTTTAAAGTGGAAAAAATCCATGAAGGTCATGGCTGACTGAAAGTAATCTCCCATTGCTCTGTAATCTCTCAAATATGCCCTCATTGGCTCATTTGGCTCTACCTGTACTATGGGCACTGTGATTGGGCTATCTAAGAAATGTGGTAGGGTAGGTCAGGGGGACCTATTGTGTATATGTGGGTGTCTCTGCAGATTGGTATGTACTTGTTCCCCATTGTTTCTTATGGATACCCTATCACTGTTGGTAGACATAGGACTGTGTTGGGTGGGACCTGAGTTATCTGTTAGTTGTTTGATGGCACTCACCATTTATTTTTTTCCTGAAGTTAGTTTCTTCAGAGCGGAAATGAGGCTACTGAAAGCTACTTTATCATCTTCTTCCATTGTTTCTTTTCCTTTACTATTTTCAATCTGAAACTATGTATTCATCTATCTGTTAACAACTGCATGCTCCCACAGCTGGCGAGGAACATGCTCTAATACCACTGTAATATCCAAAACTGATATTTTTCTTTTTTTGTGTTGTACTATGATTGTCTAGTAGTCTTATGTCTCAATGGAATATGAAAGTATGCATTGATCTTTGCATGCAGATCTATAACCCAGATAAATTGAAATGCTAGAAAATAGGAGGAATCAATGCATGTACATACCAGTAGATAGATCGGATAATGTAGATCAATATAATCCCAACATGCGGGAATTGTGCCGGTGGAATAGGAAGCTAAGGTAGGACATCCTCCAGAGAATAAATGCGCCCTCCTCAAATGCTAAGAATGCTCCTCAATAAATAATACTTTGCAGATGAAGCTCCAGACAAGGTGTGCTAGGGTTATAGTTCCCTTCTAAAGAAGATGGAAACAACATGAAGGATAACTGATGGCTCAATAGCCTAAAGCGTGAGTATCCTCCTTGGGAAAGTCGCCCATGCAGATAAAGACGTCCTCTAAGGGAGGGAGTTGTTGATAACTCACCCAAATGTCCAAGTAAGAAGCCGTTCTTCCAGAGGAAGGGTAATACTGGCGCTCTAAGAAGATTGGATCCAGCATGCATGAATTTGGACCTCTGCAACCTCTGATGTGAATAGAAGTGTCCTTGAGCAATGCGCTCATGCAAGGAGGGCAAATCCCTCAATCCAGTAAATAACTCAAATCCTGAAGTAACTAAAGAATAGAACCTGATGATGAAGCAATGTTGAATCTGGATGATCCAACCTGATGGTGACTAGGGTAGATAGATTTCGCTGCCGAAATACACCAATTAGCTGAGTGCATGCACTCAACCCCAACTTATCTCGTTGAGCTCTCCAATTCGAATCCACAAATCAATAATCATATAAGCTTCCTCTCTCACTCGCTTTACCTTTCTTTTATAATATTCACCTGTTAGACCTAACTTTTGACCTAATTATGTCACTTTATCATCTAATTCTCAGTTGACTTGCATGCAATGCTTTTGGAGTGTCTGGAGACTCAATCAGTGCATGCAACATGAAATAATGCTCGGATGTCATGCATGCAGGTGGCCTTTCGTTCCTGTGGCCCCTGTTTATCTACTGGTGATCTAATAACCATGCTAAAGATCCTTTGAAGGTGTATATGGCATCAATCCTCAGTAAATTCCACTATAGTTCAAAAGGGGACATTACATTGGAATTTTATTTACGTCATAAATATTTACATGATTTTACAATTCTCGTGGTTTACTAACACATGGTTCACAAAATATAAAATACTTTTTGTTTTAAAGGCAAGCATTCACTAGCGGGGCCTTGGCCTTGAGCTCTACACTGGGAATTTATACATCACGTATGCACAATATTTACACATTAAGCTAATAATTCCAAAGGTCAAAATGGGGGTATTACATCATGCAGTTGGGAACCTCAAGAAACATTATTCCTTCGAAGCATGAAGGTATTTAAAAAATATTTTGGTCAAATGAACCTCTCCTCTAATTCCTCCAACTCCGAAAAGGGGAACTCTAGCCCTTGCTCAAGCTATATAATCGGTAGGGCATGTAGCACCTCTTCTTGATTCCTAAGATTTTTTCTTCTTCAATGCATTCTCCTTGCAAGGATAGTTCTCCATCCCAAGAACAAGTTAAGGCCCTACCCTTGATGTGTTCCCTCCCTTCCGACATACCTAGTCCAAAAGTTGCTCCCCCAATTTTAGGTAGGGATTCTCTTTTGGTTCCTTTGAAGCTTCTTGATTTAGTTTCTTTGGACCTCTTTGTTCGTATTCCTCTGGCGCTTGCTAATTTGGAGACCAGTAGTCCGGTTTCATTTTCCAACCCTCCTAATTCCTTTATCCCCTCGAGATATCAACTCTGTTCCAGAACTATTTCATAGGATTCATTACTGAGGGCATTAGATGTTGATGTTTCTCCAAGTTGTAGCATTGGGTATACATTCACTTATGGGAAATGGATGGTTAGTGGTTAATGAGACATTCACTCACAAGAAATGGTTGGCTAGTAGTGAACGATACATTCACTCACAGGAAATGGCCATTTGGCTAGTGGTGAATGGCCTAGGCAGGGACAGTGCTTCTCCCATGTCATATGGTGTGGAGATAATCCCAAAGGTACTCTAACATTTCCTGCTCTAGGATGGAGTGATATATTCTATATTAGAGTGAGTTGACTTGTTTATTTGATAGGGGATTGCATCCCCTTGTGAAATATACAAGTCTAATATAATGTTGAATTTGACATAGGCTCTAAGAAGTGTCCGATAATTATTAGTGTTGGTCAAATCAACATTAGAGCTCTATGGGTGAATAGATGTGCATGTGAGGAGATGATCATCAACAAGGAAAAAATTTCTATGATGAAGAAATAACCAAGAAGACAAGTTAACCACTGAAGAAGTCCCAGATGGCATTGAAGAATCCCAAGAAATACGGAAGAAGAAGAAAGGACAAGTCAACCCTGAATATAAAAAAGAAGATTGAAGACAAAAAGACAAGTCAGACTAGAAGAAAGAACAAATCTTTCCCTGCAAAAAGACAAGTCGGCCCCAAGAGGAAAAATTCAAGTGAACTGGAGAATATAAATAAAGTGCTCACGCACTTCATTTTACATCATCACAACAACTTCTCTCTCCTCATGCACATTATTTAGTTGGGTCTAGCGAAATTTGAAGGAGAAATTTTTGGGGTTCTTATCTCTTCTTAGAGGCTTTCTATTTCTTCCTAGAGATTTGCTAGGGTTTCTTGTGAAGAAGGGAACACTCTTATGTGCTAGGGTTCTCTCTCTTCATGATTGGTATTGTAGTTGAATTGGAATGATTTCTTCTAAGAAAAAATGGTTGGGTTTTCTCCCTATTGGGTGTCCCAAGATAACATTATTGTGTCTCTTATGCATGGCTATCTTTCTATGATCCTTTGTTTCTACTGCAAGTTAAGTTGAAATTTTCAGTGTGCAATTATACATTGAAAATTGTGGGATGAAATGAATGTTTGAAATCAGTAGGAAATAATTGTCAAGATCTATAAATAGATAAATTTTAACATGGTATCAAAGCAGTGTTGAAGACAACCGTAGCAAAAAATTGCTTAAAAAGCAGTTCCTAAAAAGTAGGTGCAAAAAAATAGGTCCAAAAAAGTAGCGCCAAAAAATCAAGTGCAAAAAAGCAGGTCCGAAAAAGAAGGCCTGAAAAAGCATGTCTAAAATTGTAGACTTGGAGATTATGAAATAAAGGTTTCTAAGAGTTCAAGCAAGAAACAAAATCAAGGAGTAAAACCAAACATTTTCTGAATTGGATATTAGGGCAGATATGAGGACTATATTGTTACATCTCTAAGGAAGATCTTAATATTGATACTTACAAACCAAGGCACACTGCATAAAGAGAGGTGGTTGCAGGAATAGTCCTAAAGACAAAACATTAAGGAGGGTGGTTACAAGTCTTCTAGAGCTCTAGTTAGAGCATGAGGATGTTTGCAGGGGTTGTACACTTTGCAAGAATGCCAAGGTATATTTTCCGAGTAATGATAGTAGGTCCAAGGGGATCTTGTATCTAGTGCTTTCAGATGTATGCACAACGATGACAGTATCATATTTGGGTGGCTCCTTGTACTATGATGATTTCTCCCAAAGGACATGGATCTAATTCATGAAGACCGCGGATGAAGTCTTGAACATGTTCCAGGAGTTCAGGGCTCAGATAGAGAACTTGATGGGAAGAGGATCAAGGTTTTAAAGTTAGACAATGGAGGAGAGTATACATCCAAGGACTTCCATAATTTCTACAAGGAGGCAGGGATCAAGAGGGAGACAAAAAGAACTCATAGGTTCTCGAGTTATATATAAATCACATCATTGATTCTGAGCCTTCCAGGAGTCAGTAGACCAACAAATTTGGAAGGATGACATGATGGAAGAGTATCAGTCCATCATTAAGCATGATGTGTGGGAGACATTGTCAAGACCTGGGGGAATTCAATGGTGACTTCCAAGTGGGTCTATGAGATCAAGCATGCAGTCCATATTAGCATCAGCCATGGAGTCAACCAATTTGCAGGCTCAGAGAGAGTCCTGGATGGTGTTCAATGTTCTTGAGGGAACAGGAGGCTCGCCTCAGTAGACCCACTGGGTGGGAGATGACACAAATGGATACATAGGGATCAACAGTGAAGAAGGCAGCAGTTTGCTTCAGTGCGAGATACTCATATGAAGAGGGAGTAGAGTGTCCAGATGCAGAGGAAGCAAGATACTCAGGTTCAGAGGGAGTAGGGTGCTCTCACACAGAAGGAGTAGCAGCAGCTGCAACACAATTTGTTGATGACAGAGGAGGTGCCCCATTCAAGAGTAACTCGGAGTTCAAGATGAAGGATCTTGGCCTGATGCATTACTTCTTGGGATTAGAGGTGTGGCAGATACCAAATGAGATATTCCTCAGTTAGGGGAAGTACACAGTTGAGATCTTAAGAGATTTGAGAAGATGGACTGAAAACCCATGGATACACCTTTGGAGATAAATATGAAGAAGCTGAGTGATTATGATTCAGATTCAAATTTGGTGGATCCCACTATGTACATGCAGCTGATTGGATCCTTTATGTACCTGGTTAACACCAAGCCAGATATTTGCTTTACAGTGAGCACCTTGAGCCAAAGTTGAGGCATGTACATTGGTTTGTGACATGTGTTGAGGTACATGTGTGGTACATTTGGATATGGTCTGAGATATGTCTCAGGTGGTGAAGTGAGGCTGCAGATATATACAAATTTTGAATGAGCGGGGAATGCAGTGGACAAAAAGAGCACCTCAGGGTGTTGCTTCATCTTGGGATCATCTATGGTATCCTTGTTTATCATGAAGCAGATTTATGTAGTACTCAGTACAACAGATGTGGAGTATATCACATCCAGTGTCGCAATCCAAGAAATAATGTGGCTTTGAAAGATTCTTATAGGACTATTTGATCAAGAGATAAAATATCACTTCATCGGATACATGGTGTAGAAGGGAGCAATGCAGATCCAAATCCAACACATATCCACATATGAGTAGTATGGGGCAGACATTCACTCATGGGAAATGGCCATATAATTTGGCTAGTGGTGAATGGCCTAGACATACATATGAGTAGCATCGGGCATGAATTTATCCATGAGAAATGGCCATGTTGGTTTGGCTAGTGGTGAATGGCCCATGCGTAGTCTTTATCTATATAGCCATGATGATTTGGCTAGGAGTGAAAGACTCAATATGTATATGTAGTACATATCCGAGATGGATTACGGACATTCTCACCAAGTGTGATGCTTGGAAATTATGCATAATATATCCCACATACATTCTCACCAAGTGTGATGCTTGGAAATGATGAATAATGTCTCCCTCGCTGAGAGGGACTGTTGAAGTTTCTCCAGGTTGCATCATCAAGAAGATATTCACTTATGAGAAATTGTTGGGTAGTGGTGAATGAGACATTCACTCAATGGAAATCACTGGCTAGTAGTGAATGATAGATTCACTCGTGGGAAATAACCATTTGTCTAGTGTTGAATTGCCTAGGCAGGGGTAGTGCTTCTCCTAGGTCATATGGTGTGGAGATGGGCCCTAAGGTGCTCTAACCTTCTCTAGGATGGAGTGATATATTATATAATAGAGTGATTTGACTTGTTTATTTGATAGTGGATTTCATCGCCTTGTGAAAAATTATACAAGTCTAATGTAGTGTTTAATTTGAAATAGGCTCTAAGAAGTGTCTAGGACTTCTTAGTGTTGGTCAAATCAACATTAGAGCTCTATGGGTGAATAGATGTGCGTGTGAGGAGATGATCATCAACAAGGAAAAATTTTCTATGATGAATAAATAACCTTGAAGACAAGTCAACCATTGAAGAAGTCCCATATAACATTGAAGAAACCCAAGAAATATTGAAGAAGAAGAAAGGACAAGTCATCCCTAAAGATAAAAAGATGACTGTTACACCAAAATGTCGTCACCCTTGTGCAAGTGTTTCAAGTGTCGTCATCATGACCTAGTGTCGTCACCATGACCATTGCAAGTGTCGTCATTATGACCAAGTGTCGTCATCATGACCATTGTGATAATGTCATCATCTTGATCGTTGTGTAAACTCTTTGCTCTGACCCCTAAACTCATTCTGGGCTAAAACACATCCAACTGAAAGATTTCCCTGTCTAGTGACCTCTTTGAGTAGGCTATCGCACTTTGTCTTCCTACAGGGTGAGATAGAACCCCTCTGTCACAGTTCTTGGTCAGCTAGGGTGAGACACTGTCGCACTTTGTCTTCCTACAGAGTGCGATAGACCCACTCTATCGCTCTATGTCCTCTACCAGGGTGCGACGAGGTTGGTTAAAGGCTATTTTGGGGAGTCTCAAGGTATTTCTAGAAGTTTGTTGAGGTGGAGACCTATCCCTAGACTATAGGTGAGGTGGCATTTCACTTCCTAACCTAATGGGATGATCCCTTAACCATCTCCCCCTAATCCTCAACCTACCCTATCTCTTTAGCCCTATATAAGTGAAGCTCCTCTTCACTCCAGAGAGAGGAAGTCTATAGTACTTACATGCTGGTGAAATTAGATTAGGAGATCTCTATTCATCTCTTGGGTAACCTATACTTCCTTTGGAGGCTTTGGAATTGGCTTGTTGGAGAAGGATTGCTACGTTAATCCTTGGTTGTAATCACTTCCTTCTATGTACTTTCCCTTTTTATTTAGTAACTTGTGTGTTAAGTTAGAAACGTGTTCCGGCATCATAAAATGCGGCAGCTGTCGTTACTTGCCAGCACGGTATTCTGGGGGTATTATAGTCTTCCACGTACCAACCGGTATATCGAAGCTCTTTCACGTATCAACCAGGTATATTGAAGCTCTTTCACGTACCCACCAAGTACTTCGCGTACTTGGCGTATATCGAAAGGTGTTTCACGTACTTGGCATATATAGAAAGGTGTTTCACGTACTCGGTAGTATATAGGAAGGTCTTATGCCGTACAGTTGTGCATTAGACAGCACCACTACGGATTTGAGCTCCCACGTACCTTGAGTATATCGGGAGACACCATTAGGATTCCTGAAACCAACTGAGTTAACCATTTGGCTGTCTTGGCAGAGCAATACACCGAGAACAGCACTCGGGGAGATTACTACGCACGTACTGTCCAGGTAGTCGAGTATTCAGGCAAGGGTACGATCCCAATCCTCCTTGTCGCATTTTACTGTTGGACCCTGCAGTATTTAGCAATTTGCGAAGCCTTAACAATCCCGTGAGGTTCCATACTTTTGAATCCACTCCTATTCACAAGTTTTCCTGTTGCTTTTAGTTTGAGTAACACTTCTTGTGCGTGATAATTAGAAGTACTTAGAGAGTTTAGATATGGCAACCTCTTCTAGGACTACCAATCAAGAGGCCCCTTTTCAAGGGGTACCTTTTGCCTTTCCTCCAGTTGGAGATATTGGTCCTCCCTTTATTGCCACTTTAAATCTTCCTAGATTAACCATAGTATTACTGGTATGGTTATTCAATCCGGTGATTCCAGTTGTACCCAATGTTTCAAATGTTAACTCTCCACCACGAGAGTGTCAATCCCAAACTGATCCTCCCCCTTCTTCATAGGATGCATCTTCTTTCGTTTCTTCTTCCTCGCCTGACCAAAGAAGTAATGTTAGTAATCATGAGGATAAGAAGAAGAAGAAAAGGAAGATAAAGAAGAAGAAGGATAAGAAAGATACCAAGCATCAACCAGCTGCCTCTAATGGCACTCATTCTATGAAAACACCTCGTAGACCCAAGTTCCCTTGCAATCTTTGCAAGGGTGACCACCTTCTCAAGGATTGTCCTGGCCTTTCCAAAGTGTCAGGAGAGTGTTCTAAATCCTCCAAACCACCTATATCATCAGCCTCTAGACATCATACTAATGATACCCCGTTAACCAGTGAATCCATAGTTAAGGGTCGGTAAGGTAAAGTCAAAAATCCTTGTTGGTTATGCAAGGGTATGCACCTTGCTTACCTTTGTCCACGCATGGATGAAGCTTCTCAATTGTTGGAAGACTTACTGTATCTTAAAACCACCTTCCAACTAGATATTGTAAGTTGTCGCTTGAGCCCCCATTGGTTGATGAAGCGGTCAATCCAGCTCCATCCTTAGTCGATCCCACTCTTTCTTCAAAGGGTGAAGAACCAGTAGTTCATCCCACTCTTTCTTCAAAGAGTGAAGAACCAGTAGTTCATCCCACTCTTTCTTCAGAGAGTGAACATGAAGTGGTCGAGTCAGCCTCACCTCCACTCGATCCCGCTCTTTCATTGGAGAAAGTCCAGACTGAAGCAGTCACCATGACACAGTCTCCGTCTCATTCTTATCTTCCAAATGAGAGTGAATTGGAAACCGCCAATGTTTTCCTAGTTGGTTCAGAGGAGATCCTGTCTATTCCCACAGGACCCCCTCCAAGTATTAAGGTCATTTCCTTCGATTGGAATGGGATAACAGAGCCTCATCTTCCTTCGAGTGTTCCTTTTCAAGTATATGTAGGAGTTTCTGATAAGGAAATATTTCGTACGATAGTTGATGAGGGAGCCTCTATTAGCATTTTATCCTCAACTGTGTGGCAAGCTATAGGTTACCCTCAGATTGTACCAGTCATTGACCAAGTTTTGGCTTTCAATAGAAGGCCTACTGGACCTTTAGGGATCCTTCCTCAATTGCCTATCACTTTAGGAGGGAAAACTGTCCGTATTGTTGTTATGGTAGTCCAAGGTCCCTTAGATTTTAATATACTCCTTGGATGTGATTATGTTTATGTAATGAAAGCTGTAGTGTCCTCACTCTTCTGAGTGTTGTATTTTCCCCATGATGGGAGAATTGTGACCATCATCCAGCTTTCCTTCGTAACACCCACTCATCGTATGACTCCTAGTCATCTGACTTCCCTAAATGTTCCGCATATTTTAGTGGTGTCCTCTCCCTCATGATGGGGGGCGGGTCTCTAGCCTCTGGGCATCATGCTAGAGGTGTTCCCCTAGTTTCTTATGCTGGGGGGCACCCTACCAACCTCTAGACATCATGTTGGGTAGGGTCGATCTTCAAGCAGAATTTCCCTTTTGGTTTCAAGCTTGTCTAAAAATGAAATCATTCCGTGTTGAGCATAGTTTCTTTCTATTTTAAGCTCGTTAAAAAATAAAATGGATCCTTTCAAGCATAGTTATAGTCTATTTCAAGTTTGTGTAAAAATGAAATAGATCTCCCTCCCATTGGTTCGAGTCTCTTGCTAGAGTTAGAACTGGAACCTTCATTTCATCCGATTCTCATTTTCCCCCTTGGTGAACATTTTCATATTAGTATCCAGGTTCTTAGTTGGGTAAGGAAAAAGAGTAGTCAGATCAAATGAAGCTTGGGGGGCATGTTAAGCCGCTAGAAATCATGCTGGGGGCATTTACCAACCTCTGAATATCATGTTGGGAAGGAACCCATCAATGGGCCTTAACCACGAGCATGGTTCTTTTCTTATGTCAAGCTCATTCAAAAATGAAACATATGACAACGAGCATGGTTCTTTTCCTGTGTCAAGCTTGTTAAAAAATGAAATAGTACCCCCTGAGCACAGATTGGTCTTTGTCTCCAAGCTCGTTAAAAAATGGAATAGACCCTTACAAGCATAGTTTACCTCTGGTTTTGAGCTTGTGTAAAAATGAAACCGTTCCTGAGCATAGTTTACCTTTGGTTTCAAGCTTGCATAAAATGAAACCAACTTCATGAGCATAGTTCCCTTTTTGTGTCGAGCTCTTTAAAAAATGAAACAAGTCACACGAGCATGGTTCCTTTCCTGTGTCAAGCTTGTTCAAAAATGAAACAGATCCTTTCCCGTTGAGTCGAGTCTTCTCGTAGACTTAGTACCTGAACCTTCTTTTCATCCACCTATGCCTTAGGCGAATGACATGAATCTTGGGGGGCATGTCTTCAACCTCTAGGTGTCATGTTGAAGTCAACTCGATTGCCTGTCCACACAATGTTGGAGTTAAGTCAATTATTCTTGATTGCCTCCCCACACCATGTTGGAGTTAAGTCACTTACTTCTAGTAATCATGCTGGGGGCATGTACCAACCTTCGGATTCGATGGAAAAATTTACACCAATGGGAATACTTTTCGAGCATACTTTCTTTTGGGTTTCGAGCTCGCTAAACCATGAAAATAATCCCGAGCATAGTTCTTTTTCTGTTACAAACTCGTTAAAAAATGAAGCAGTCATCATGAGCATTCTTCCCAACCTGTCTTCGAGCTCGTTAAAAATAGTAAGATGGTTTGAGCTTACTTTTCCCTCTTTTCGTGCTCTGGTTGAAACATGAAAAGTGGTTTGGGCTTAGTTTATTTTTCGTGCTTTGGTTCAAATATGAAAAAGATTCCGAGTGCTTTTGATACCATTATCATGCTCATTAAAAATTTGAGTAAAAAGGTGTGTCTAACGAGTATAGGTTTATCGCTTTATCCGGCCTCGCTAAACTATTTACGGAAAAGGAACTGTGCGGAGTTTACTTTTTCCTTTGTCATACTCGGTTATCAAACATGACAAAGTTGTTCATGGAGTCCTCTTTAAGCTCTTTTCAGACTCCTAAAATAGGAAAAGATGGCCAACCGAAATTGATTCGTTCACGCTTGTAAAAGTATTTGAATGATCATCTCCCCGATGATAGTTTACCCCTTTTTCAGACCAGGGGGCACTATTTACGAAAAAGGAATACTCCAACCAATCATGACTGGAAGAGTCCTCTCTCGCGTTGTTTTACCCTTTTTCGGGCGAAGAGGCTAACCTTACGAAAAAGGACCTTTGGAGTCTTCTTTAGCTCTTTTCAGACTCTCTAAACATGAAATGATGATCGAGTTTACCTTCTATGGACTCGTTAAAATTTAACAATGAAGGGCCCGCTATGGGACGAACCCCTCCTCTCCCAGATTCGGAAAATATTTGGGATTGGAATCATCTATGAGATGAGCTATACCGAGCATCTAGTTACCCTCATCAAGATCGTAAAAAACACATGAGGCACTCATTAGTCATGATGGGGAAAAAGGAAATCTTCTATGTTACACTTTTTACCTGTGGCAGTACTTAGTCGTTCTTGAACATGGCACTCATTTGCATTTGCATACAGTACTTGGGTCATCCATTTGTCCTCGAATTTTCCTACTTTTTGAGTCTTGTTACTCCTTTGGGTCATCCAAAGAATACTTCCACCATCAGTTGCATTAGGATTTGGTGTCATACTCGTCATGTCAATACTGCCAAGTCATGCCCATGTTCAAAAACACATTCACCGCTCATCATTTGCAGTCAGTACACCTTCCACCATGTCGGTCTACTCTGGGTTTGTCTTGCATGTTAATGTACCATCCGATCTACTCCAAACATCTGTTATTGAGTTTCGTGTCGATGATGGGGGATTCATCATGGCCCTCCTTCGACGGGTTCATCCTCGTCGACTTCAAATCATCATCCGGGGGTTGAACTTAGAATTCAATCGAGTACCTTGGGCCTGCATGCCTCAATGGTAGGTTACCTCGCTTTCGACATGAGTTTACATCATTGACTCTTGATTGAAATATTTCGTCAAGCATTCGACTTCAACTCATTTATTCGTGCTTGATGATATGTACTATGATACCTTGGGGATCATTGACATTAATGGTGATTTCCCTCGTGCTTGTTAACGGTATACATCAATGACTGGTAATCAAGTGGTTTCTACCATGTTTGACGTCAAGACATTTGTAATCACATGGATAGATTCGTATCATTGCGGGTTCGCTTGAAGACCCTGGGGAGTCATGTTTCACCCAGGTTGCGATGGAGATTATTTTGAGTCATATCACACGGATCCACATTTGTATTGGTCGTGGCTGTGTTATCATCTCATCATGGATCTACGCTTGTATCTAGTAGCCATGATTGTGTTCAGTCGATTCTTTACTATCATGGATTTGCAGTATATTGGTCGACAGCCATGTTTTGTGAGACTTGTGGATCTCAGGTCATTTCTGCAACAGCTCCTTCCAACCAGCAAGTCCTTGCCATTTTTCTTACTACAAATTATTTCACTTGTCTCATTACGTCATCTTCATGCTTTGGGGGGCATTCTGTTACACCAAAATGTCGTCACCCTTATGCAAGTGTCACAAGTGTTGCAAGTGTCGTCATCATGACCTAGTGTCGTCACCATGGTCGTTGCAAGTGTCGTCATCATGATCGTTGTGATAATGTCGTCATCTTGACCATAGTGTAAACTCTTTGCTATGACCCCTAAACTCATTCTGGGCTAAAACACATCCAACTGAGAGATTTCCCTGTCTAGTTGACCTCTTTGAGTAGGTTGTCGCACTTTATCTTCCTATAGGGTGAGACAGACCCCCTCTATCACAGTTCTTGGTCAGCTAGGGTGAGACACTATCGCACTTTGTCTTCCTACAGAGTGCGACAAACCCCCTCTGTCACTCTGTGTCCTCTACCAAGGTGTGACGAGGTTCGTTAAAGGCTATTTTGGGGAGTCTCGAGGTCTTTCTAGAAGTTTGTTGAAGTGGAGACCTATCCCTAGACTTTAGGTGAGGTGGCATTTCAGTTCCTAACCTAATGGGAGGATCCCTTAACCATCTCCCCCTAATCCTCAACCTATCCTATCTCTTTATCCCTATATAATTGAAGCTCCTCTTCACTCCAGAGAGAGGAAGTCTAAAGTACTTACATGCTGGTGAAATTAGCTTAGGAGATCTCTATTCATCTCTTGGGAGACCTACACTTCCTTTGGAGGATTTGGCATTGGCTTGTTGGAGAAGGATTGCTACGTTAACCTTGGTTGCAATCACTTCCTTCTATGTACTTTCCCTTTTTATACAATAACATAAATGCTTTCCACCAAATGTTGTTGCATTGATGATGTTTGTGTAGTTTGCCTGCTTAACTGCTTACTTAGATCTGTTATTGTTTAGATGCATTTTACTACTTGTGTTGTTATGTATGTCTTGATAGGTTTTGCAGCTGAGATCTGAAGACCATAAAGCTTGGAACAACATTAAGGAGAGAGGATCCGCAATCTGAAAGGTAAAGCATCTAGTCACTCGATCTCTAATTAGATCTAGGAAAGTTATTTCATATTCTGTCTCATTTGTTCTAGTCTTGCATTAAGCCTAGGGAGATCACGCCTTGAGTCCGCTCTTGGTAGATTGTCCGATAACAATGACTAAAGAAAAAAAGACAAGTTGGCCTGGAAAAAAGAATGAATATGCCCCAACAAAAAAACAAGTTGGCCCCAAGTGGAAAAATTCAAGTGAACTGAAGAATATAAATAAAGTACTCACACACTTCATTTTACATCATCACAATAACTCATTCTCTCTCCTAATGCGCATTATTTAGTTGGGTCTACTAAAATTTGAAGGAGCAATTTTTGGGGTTCTTATCTCTTCTTAGAGGTTCGCTAGGGTTTCTTGTGAAGAAAGGCACATTGTTATGTGCTAGGGTTCTCTCTCTTCATGATTGGTATTGTACTTGAATTGGATTGATTTCTTCTAAGAAACGTTGGTTGGGTTTTCTCCCTATTGGGTTTCCCAAGATAAAATTCGTGTGTCTCTGGTGCATGTCTATCTTTCTATGATCCTTTGTTTCTGTTGCAATTTAAATTGAAATTTTCAGTGTGCAATTATTTAGTGAAAACTGTGGGATGAAATGAATGTTTGAAATCATTAGGAAATAATTGTCAAGATCTAGAAATAGATCAAATTCAATAGTAGAGGGAGGTCTAGGATTACTAACAAAAAAATACTCACTTCCTGGTCACAATATTTCATTTCCAAGGCTAAATATAAAGATTCTAAATAAGTCCAAGAGGGTAAGCAACTTACCATTAACAAAGCCTTTCGAGCAAGGAAGCCTGTGAAGAAGGGTCCCTAATGATTATTTTGTATCTGAATGTTTGAGGAGTTGGGGGTGCTCCTAAATTGTTATCCCTTAAGATACTTTTCTCAGTATATCGTTTGGATGTCATTCTCCTGTAGGAAACAATGTGCCTTGGAAGTAAAGCGGTTGAAATACCCTCTTCATTATTATTAGATTGGCATTTTAGTGCTATTGATTTTGATGGACCTTATGGAGGATTATTGTCAGGTTGGAACTCCGAATTTGATGCGGATTCTTCCTCATTTACTAATGTAGGTATTCTCTTGGTTAGTGAATCCAAAGATATTGTTAAATCTCTTAGGATTCTGAACATTTATGGTCCTTATCTAGATAAAAAATCCTATTGGGATGGTCTCTGGGAGCAAGGTATTCTTCATGGCCTTAACTTGATTTTGGGTGGAGACCTCAATCACTCTATCCTTGAGAGAATTTTGGGGGGATTTAGCAAGGCCATATCTGCTCTCATATTACTTCTCACATCTCTTCTCTGAGGCTAAGCTAGTGGATCTTGAGCCACCTCAGCTTGTCCCAATATGGAGGAATTTTCAATTCGGTCGAGCAAGCATCTCTAAATATCTAGATCATTTCTTTTTGATGGATTCCTTGGTAGAAGAGTCAAATTGTCTTAGATCTTGGGTTGGTCAGGGCAGTGCTTCATATCACTGACCACTTTTATTGCAACTTGATAAGGAAATCAATAAACCACCCTCCCCATTCAATTTAACCATTCATGGCTTGAGGAAGATGATTACATAGCAGTGGTTGTTTCAAATTGGAAGCATTTCGATCCTTCTCAAGGTGACTCAATAATGTTTCAATTCTAGGCTAATCTTAAAAGAATAAAAAATATCTCCCTAGACTTTCTAAAAAGATTTAATGAGAAGCAACAAGCCGATTTGGAATCTACAGAATCCGAAGTGAATATTCTCTTTGATTTAAATCGAGATGGAGTTTTCTTATATCTGGAATTAACCAAGCTCAAGGAGCTTGAAGCAAAAAAAATGAAATTTCTTGAGCTAAATGAAATAGAAAGGCGACTCAGAAGTCGCACAATGTGGTTAGCTGAGGGTGACAAAAATACCAAATTTTCTCACAGGTTTTCCACCCAAAGTAAAATCAATGACAATAACATGATATGGGAAATTGAGGGTCCTGATGGATCCAAGGTCAACTCTTTTAATGAAATTGCCTTAATTGCTAAGAGATATTTTTATTCCCTATTAACAGAACCAGAAGGGTCTCGTATCCTTAATCAACTTAAGGTGATTTGATTGTTTCCAAGCATAATTGATTAGAATATGAACGATATTCTAGCAGTTGAGGTTAGGAAAAAGGAATTAAAGCGATTTTTAGCTTCTTTTAAAAAGGATAAAAGCCCTAGTCTATATGGTTGGACCATGGAATTTTATCTAGGTTTTTATGATTTGGTGGAGGATGATCTATTATTGGCCATTTAAGAATCACGTACCATGGGTAAGGTATTGGGGGCTATTAACTCCACCTCTTCAACACTCATTCCCAAATGCAATGATCCCACATCCTTTGACAATTATCAACCAATTTCTCTTTGTAATCTCTTATACAATATTTTTTTAAAGATTATTTCTCTTAGGACCAAAAGTATTCTCTCATATGTAATCTCGAAGGACCAATTCGATTTTATTTATGACAATCAAATTCACAATGTTATGTGCTCATCCCAAGAAGGATTGCATTCCATTAAGCACTTTAAAATATCGGTAGTTGTCTTGAAAATTGGTATAAGTAAAGATTTTGATAATGTGAACTGGTTATTTCTCCACATGGTGTTGCTCCAAAACATGATGATTTTGTCCAATGTTAACTAGATAATGGGTTGTATTTCATCATCATCCTTCATTGTGCTTATCAATGGCTCACCTTTACATTTGTTCAAGTCTTCTCGAGGGTTGAGGAAAGGGTGTCCCCTTTCGCCTCTTTTGTCCATTTTAATTGTTTAAGGTCTTAGCAGGCTTATCAATGAATCCAAATGGGTTGGAAATATCAAAGGTCTTAAGGTGTCCATTAATATCAATTCGACTCATCTACTATTTGTTGATGACACCCTCTTGTTTGGAGAAGGCTCTTTACAAGAGTGGAATTTTTTTAAAGAATTTTTGGATACTTACTGTTGGCCCGGTTTTGCAACCAGGCTTAGTGCTATGGGCACCTGCTAACTAGTAGCAGCAGTTTCAATGGAAATAAATAACAATAAACTAATTAAACAAGACTATTCATGGATTTAAGCAAAGATATTAAGCAAATAACAAAGATAATTTAAAATCAAGAACAAGAACATATAAGAATAATAAATTTGTATTGAAAGAATGGGGCAAGCAAGTGCTTGCGGAATCAATACCTCTAATGGTGAGGTTGAATGGCTCCAAGGATGAGCAACTCCAATCTCCAATGGTCTCTTCTCCAATGTGGTTTGCAATGGCTAAAATTCTCAGGGGAGATTTCAGCAGCATAAGGATGAGATAATGGATGGATGTGAAATGAGGAGCCCCTACCACCTTTTTATAGGTTTTGGTGGTGGGAAATACCATTTGTGGTTTTGTGGAAACCAAATGGTATTGACCAACATGGTTTAGGTACTTTTCCCTCCTTTTTCCTTTTTTGAATAAAAATAATATTTTAATTCCCTTTTTAATATTTTTGGGAATTTGGACCCTTTTTGAGGGTTTTTTTATGATTTTCTTGGAAAAATAATCTTTTTTAATGGAAAAAGGGGTGTACTAAGGTCTTTTGGTGACCTTTTGTTGGTTTCAGAGGCTCAGATGGTGGAAAAGTGGACAAATGGGTCATGTGAGTAAGGGAATGAGCTAGTGAGCACTTTTTAGGTGTTAACAGATTGCCCCCTGATGTGTGAGGGCAGGAGCTCATCGTATGGCCGATAGACATCATAGTTCTTTTGTCCTTTTTTCTGGGGTTTAGGGGAGAGAAGAGACCGGTTGGAGACGGGAGCCACGGCCCTTGGAAGCTGCAAAAAACAAAAAATATTACATGGCCTCAATATGAATGAGGTATAATCTCTGATGAAGGACGAGGCGGGCATTCCCATGCTCGTATCAAGACATATACAAAACAATTAGTCCCAAGAAGGGGGATCTAATACGTAAAGAAATATACTGGTACATCATAATGGTCCAGAGGGGACATTATTGTGGGATATACTGGTGATCATGGCTGATCTTAATAACTGATACACTGGAATGACTGTTGAAACTGAAGGTGTTCAATCATCTGTATGGACTTAATGACTGTGAGCCATCTCTGGGAAGTATTTGTATCTGTATACTAGAGGGAGTATAAAACTGGGGTACATCTGAATACTGTCGCCATACGCAACCCGGATATCTATAGAAAAAATGTAACTGGTTGTATCCATAGGTAGACTCTCAAATGTGGAGGAGCCAGGTGGTATCCGGGGTCTTCGACTAATAACTAAACGGACCAATACCCTGTGCGAGTCTCAACGATGCGATCAAGGTGTTGAAGTCGAGCATGTGAGAAACAACCATTCGGAGAGGCATTGAGGATTCCTCTCGAAATGATTCGTAGGCACTCATCATAAATGGTAATGAGTCCAAGACACAGGGACCTCTCGGTCTATCCTCTGGAATCAATGTGGTTGTCGTCGACAGAGGGAGACCAGCAACTAACAAGGTAATGATGTTTCCTTGATAGGAGCACGAGGTGTAAAACTGAAGTGTTGTAGTACTGATGGTAGGACTGACATACTTGTGGGAATGGGAAATAACTGGGTCAAAAAATGGGTAGACTCAAACTTCCTTTGTTCAGAGCATGATGACATGGTTGACCTGGCAGCGTAGGGAACTGACTTGTAGGTGTGGGGATTATTGCTTTGACTGAATGGTATATATTGACTCTGGGGGGGAGGACGAGCTAATAGGTGCCATCGAGGGATTATCAAGGTGACATACTGCAGAATACTCTGAACAAAGGCGACCAAAATGGGGAAGTTGCCTGATGAGTAGATTTGATCTGTTGTAGCGCCAAGAGGCACCATTGATTCCTTCTTCGTAGTTTTAATGAGCTCCAAGAAGGGATAAAAGTGTGCTCTGAAATGGTACGGTCCTGTGGATTTTGCGAGCCCAGGACAGCTCATGCTCGTGGTTGCTTTCATGTTTAGAGAGTCTGAAAGCGGTAAGTGGACTCTATTGGTGTTTCTTTTTCGTAAGTTTAGTCTCCAAGGCCCGAAAAAGCATAAAATGATGCGGATGGAGTACTCTTCTAGCCGATATAACTAGAGTATACCTTTTTCGTAATTAGTCTACGAGGTCCGGAAAAGGGGTAAACTTATACCAGGTAGACGCCCTTTCAGATACGTTTAGCGAGCATGAAAGGAAGCAAGATTGCTCGGCGATCTTTTCATTATTTTAGGAGTCAGAAAAGAGCTTAACAGAAACTCCCTAAGTGCCTTTTTCGTAAAAGGGGTTGCTCGGCCCGAAAAAAGGGATAAACTTATACCGAACAAAAATGGATTGATGAGGGCGAGAAAAGGTCTCAAGCATCGTCATCAGTGCGGAAAACTGGATCCGGTGACATAAGGATTGTCGAAAACGGAGAACGGCCGATGTGGCACGCAAACCGAGGCTACGAGGGGGTGTGGGAAAAATGCCCAAAAATCTAAAGGTGAGAGCGAGAAATGATCTCTAGCATCATCACGAGCGTGGAAAACTGAATCCGACGATATAAGGCATGCCCATTCCGGAGAACGGCCGATGTGGCACGCAAACCGAGGTGACGAGGGGACATGGAAGAAATGCCCGACAAATCTAAAGGTGAGAGCGAGAAATGATCTCAAGCATCATCACGAGTGCGGAAATATGAATCCGACAGTGCAAATGGTGCGAAAAACGGAGGTCATAAGGACTCCGAAATGGTCAAAGCAAATAACTAGGTTAAAAAATTGCTACAAATAAAGGTGAGCCCTCCAAGCCAATGATGCAGTGGTGGGGAGAAATGATGACCCGCGGGGGGAAATACTATCTTCATAAAATTAACTCAAATATACAAGTGACACGTGACCTCAAAAATGGTTGAGATCACGAATATGAAAAGTGAGCAGGGTTAATGACCTGCCCCCATGCTATGTGCATGGGGTTTGTGATTGTGGATCACATATGTGTTGGTTTGAACGATGGGCTTATTGAGGTGTTGAGATAGAGATGGTGGGGAAGGTTCAAAATGATTGATCATGCCCCCTATCCCGGGGTCGAGGTAATCTATTATGCCCCCTAACTCAGAGGTGTCAATGTGGTGCAGATGTTGTCTCAGAGAGAGATCAATAGGGCATTGAGCAACTGCTGGCGGGGTGTTATACCATGAGGCTGTGGGTCGTGGTGGCATACTGAAGTGATGATATGATGATCGTGGATTCCCTTTGTGGGGTGGATGCCCCCAGTATCTCCGACGAGGATCACGATGATGACGAGTAAGCAAGGTTTTGGGCCTGCCCCCATGTTGTGGACATGTGGTTTCCTGGTCAATTTGAAAGGGTTGAACCTGTGTGTCAAAGGGATCAATGGAAGGGGCCGACCGGACAGAGGGGTATCCAATGGAGATCGTATAAATGGTGGGGTCAAGGCCAGGCATTTCGGTATCTGACCAAGTAAAGACATCAGTGAATTCTTGGAAGAGTTGTTGGTATTCTCCGATCTCATGCTCACTGTGGGAGGTTCCTAATGTGATGGTATGAAGGGCACCAAGTGGGTCAGAGATGTCAATGTGGATGACGGGAGAAATATCGGCCATGGGATCCGTTAACCAGTCGATTTTAGTAGGAAGGAAATCCTTGGACTCAACCGCGGATTGGGTAGCGGTGGTGGATGAAGTCTCTTCCAGGAGGAAGTATGGACGATGGTGCATGTCTTCCCTGGGATAATGAAAGGTAGTAGGAGTCTCGAGAACCTCTTCATCATTGCGGGAGCTTTGAGTGGTCAAATCGAGTGATGAGGTAGTGGTAGTCGAAGAGATCATGTAGATGATGTTAATCTCTCCGGATGAGGATGATGCGGGAGGGTAGATCTCCTCGATAGTAGGGGGTGCCGTCTCTAGGTCCGAATTGTTCATCTCGTAAAGAGATGCTCTGTAGTCTGGGATGTCAGGACAGTTGTGGGAGTAGTGGCCGTAAATACCGCATATCGCACATGGGTGGTTGGTACGTAGTGATTTATCACGAGGCATGGGGTTTGGATCTAGTTTGACCACCCGGGATGTTGGGGTCGTCGTCCAACATTTGCATGTGTTCCTGCAATGCAGGTAACTGTGGACACTGATGGGTTGGATGGCCTAACTCATCACACAGCGAGCATTTTGGAGGAGCACAGAATACGGGGGGAGGTTTAACTGCCTTGGGTGGGGGTACCGCTGTGTATGGTTGTGGGCCTCTGCCCCCAGTGGGCCTGATGAGTGGAGGGGGATTCGTCGATGACGAAGGAGTAGTGATACCGGGAGGTGGTTGGGTAGAAGTAACAATGGGTTGCATCGGTTGCAGGATGACATTTGGTGTCGGCGGTGGAACTGGAGGCGAAATATACCACACGGGTAATCCCAATGTTAACCCGGGTAGACTAAGGGTAGCCATAACCGGGGCGCTTACTACACCCGAAGGAGGAAATAGAAAGGGGATTGTGTGGATGGGTGTAACCCCAATGTGACTAGGGACCAATGGTGGTTTGGGTAACAAAGGTGGTTGATTACCGGGTGGTTGTGTATTCTGTGAAAGAGTACAGAGGTTCGCGACGTGGGTCTCCAGTGACAGTGGTGGAATGGCCTGGAATATAGAGGTCATTGGTGTATCCGAATAAAGTCCGGGTCCCACGGAAGACACAAAGGAGGTATTTGCACCAGAAGTGGGTTGTTCAATCATGGGAAGAACATTCTCGGGTGCTGCAGGGGCGTTGGGATCATAGTAGGTGAGTTGGTCGATTTTGACCACGCGTCCCTCATGGGGGAACATCATGGTACGAAAAACGGATGAGGCAACTGCTTTCATGGCGTACATGTAACTGCGGCCAAGTAAAAGGTTATAATCGAGCTGGGCGTTAATGACCTCTATGTCGATGAGCACAGTTTTCCCACCTAATTGGACGGGCACTTTGGGTAGTAAACCTTGAGGTTGAGCTGACCGGCCGTCGTAGGCCCGCAATGCAGTGGTGGATTGCTGGAGAGTAGGGGATCCCAACTTCTGCCAAACAAATGTGGACATGACGCATGTGGAGGCACCCTCGTCGATGATACATCGATGGATGACAAGATTCCGAATAGAAACGGAAACTTGGACTGCTATGGTGGAAGGCAGCCGTGGTTCAGACTGGTCTATATCAAAGGTCATCAATTTCGAATCATTTGGGTCAATTGCCCCAATGGCGGAAAGTAAAGTCTTGCGCTGAGTAGGACAGTTTTTTAAGACTTCTAACGCAGACATGGCTGCGGGAGATTGAGCTAAGTCATCTACAATGTTGTAATTGGACGCAGCCCGTGCATTGGGGTTGTTGTTGATTCGGCGAAGGGGGAAGCGAGGTGCTTTAGAAGCGCCATCGAGTGGAACCTGAGGTATACGCAATGTCTGATCAGTGGGATGAGCATTAGTATCCTTTTCGGCGGGGGGGGCTTCAGAAGTCGGTCTATATTGATTCCGACGGGTTTGGATATTGACGTCGGCAGTGGACATCATCAATAAATGGTGGGTGCCTGAATCAAACATGGGTTGGTCCGGAGCTGCATAAGTAATTTGTTGTGGTTGCACATTGCCCTGTGGGGGGGCTAACGGCTGAGTGTTCACCACTCCTTGTGTTGGAAAAGGGTTTTGTAGTACCAAAGGTTGTTGTGGAGGTGGTGGGGGGTTGGGTGGCGGCTGAGGAGCTGCCTGCCCTTGATGATGGGCGTCATTTGTCCATAGTTGTCGAGCTCGCTCCAGATGTGGGCAAGCGTGGGTATAGTGACCATAGACACCGCAAATGGAACAAGGATGGTTTGTTCGTAAATTAGCATTTTTGGCTTGCTTAGGTGGTCGATCAGGATTCTGATGAGCAGGCGCCGCGTTATTGTTTTGCGGAGGATGGGTAGGTTGTGGAGCTTGGTTACAGTTTTGATTGTTTCCACGATTGCGTCCTCTTCCGCGGTTTGGTTGCCCACCCTGGTTGCGTTGGTTATTTTGGTATTGGGGCTGATGTTGTTGTGCATACACATGCCCTTGAGCATTGGGGGGATTCTGAGGAGCCGCAGGTGCGGGAGCAGGTTGCGGTGGATAGTATGCAGGTGGAGCTGGAGGTGGTCCAGTTGCCTGTTGGGGTTGTTGGTACCCCTGAGCTGGTGGAGGTGTGAGGTTAGCTGGTGCAACCGGTTGTGGGTAATGCATGGGCTGTTGTGGGAACTGCATGGGGGTCTGTACCGTAGGTTGAGCATAGTATGTAGGAGGTACATATGCTGATGGCGCTTGGCCATAACAATGTTGTGGACAAGAGGGTCCATGAACGTGATGGGTCTGGTTTGTTGGAGCATAAGAAGTTGTCGCTCCGGAACTAGATGTAGCCCTAGAAAGGTCTAGGGCAGGCATGGTGCTCACCATACTGAAAGGTTTTGTTTGCGGTGTAATTTGGCCAATAATGCCATCAGCGGCATGTGATGCCCCCGGTGTGTCACCGCGTGCAGAGTCGCCTCGTGGGGCATCCGGTATGATCGTGTATAGGTAACCCGACTGGGCGTAGATGAGATCAAACTGTTGGGCTTTGAGGATGGCCTCTTCTTCAGACTGGGGTCTTTCAGATGCTACATCCTTCGCAATGAGAGGAAGGAGGGATTTTAGAAACCAATCTAGGAAGATTCGGTCGTCTAATTTGATTTTGCATAGGCTTCGGCGCCGACGCCAATCATGAATATGGTCAGTGATATGCGTGGCCGTGTTTTGTCTGCAAGACAGTAGGATCTCGACGCCCGCATCATAGCGGACAGGTAACTGAAAGAACTGTAGGAAGGTCGAGGCAAGGGAGGTAAATGTGGAATGCGTCCCATGGGGTTGCTCGATATACCATTTGGCTGCAGAGCCAGTGAAGGTGCGTTGTAAAAGCCGGAGGTGGATTGAGTCGTCCACTATGGAGTTGGAGGAACACCATAAATGGAAGGACATGATGTGGTTCTGGGGGTCCTCTCCTGCCTTACCCTCAAACTTAGGGATGTCAGAGGGGAGTTTGGTGGGCATTTGAGGCCACGCCGGATCATGTCTGATGGGGTCATTTGTGAGCCTAGCTAAATCTAGCAGGTTCAGACTTGCCATGTATGGTAGACTAGCAGATGTGGTGACTGGAACTGGGACATGCCTGGCCATAGTGGTATGGTATAGGGGTCCAGTAGCGCCTAAAGGTATGCTAGGTATGGAGGGTATATGCCCTCCAATAGGTATAGTTTGGTATGGGCCAGCGCCTCCAAGTGCAACTTGGGTTACACTTGGGTTAGGAATCGCACTAGGGATTCCTGGGATAGCACTTCCAAGTGCAACATGGGTTGCACTTGGGTTGGGAATCGTACTAGGGATTCCTGGGATGGGGTTTGTGGAAACCAAAGGGGGTATGACCCCCATGTTGGGTATACCCATGACAGGTGGTGGCCCTGTGTTAGGCATTCCTAAATGTGGAGTGTTACCCGTATTGGGCATACCCAGAGGGGTGGTTGTTGCCGTGGATGGTACTACAGCAGAAGGGTCTGCGGATGTCTGACCTATGGTAGTTGTAAATAGTGGATCAAATGGTGTTCCAGACATAATGGTGGTTGGTGGTAACTCTGTGGGGTTTTCGGATTCTACCTCCAAATCAAAGGTGAAGTGAGGTGTGTCAGAATCGGATGACTGCCTAATTGATTGACGATGTGTCGAATCAAGGGATAAGGCTCTGCGTCCGTGACGTGGAGAGCCAAGTGGACTAAACTCTGGGAGTTCGCCCTGTAGACGACGAGAGCATCTAAAATTCTCAATGGTGAGAATATGTGTTTGGGTAAAAAATTTATTTAAGTATCAGGTGGTGATATATATAAAAGACTCAAAACCCTAATGCAACCAAGGGTGCAAGAAGGGGAGTGAAAAAAGAAGGCTCTCAGGCCAAAAATCAATCCTCAAAAAAGGCACTTATTCTAACAGCTGTGCTACAATAAGTGGAGGAATGCAACAACTGGTCAGAATACCAACATGCAAGCGGCTCCTAGAAAAAATAGGTGTAACTAGACCACAGGTAGGTTGAAATCATGCAAACACCTAATCTAAAAGTATTGTGACTCAAACAGACGATATCCTCTGCAAGGTGATGAAATCCAAGTCAGACAATATGAATGTTGAGACAACGGCTAGATATCCCCCTACCGGGAGGGACACCGGGTAATCAATCCTAAAGACAGGCTACTAGGATACTCCGTTCATGACGCGTCGAGAAAAGGTAAATCTGCCGTTTGGTCCTTTGATCGCAATATCCCAATACAGGGATATCCCGAGAACTGCGAATGGTAGCCCTTCGGTTACTGAATGGATTTCGGTATTCCACTCAGGCTTCCGGAACCATCCTCGCGACTTCAACCCTCCTAAGGGAGAGGCCTTCCCACAAACCGGTTGTGACCGCGCCAAAAAGTACTAAGAGATTTTAGCTCCCTAATTGGACAACTTCTATGTCTCAGATGTAAGAACTAAGGGGTGTTATTGGAACACCTATCCCCCCAATACTACCTAGCTACAAGAATTCTTTTAGTGTTCCCCAAGTGGGGTTAAAAGTGTGTTCAAATTAGGGTACGTTTTAAGGCTTAGTTCAATTAAGTGATCGTGTGAGTGCACGTGAGGTGTTGTAAACTGAACTTGAAAAAATTAAATGCTTTACAGGAAATTTTCAAAAAATAAAGGATTTTTCGAAAATAAAAAGCAAATATTTATGACTTTTTTCACTAAGAGGAATTTAAATGCCTTTCAAAAAATAGCTCAAAAAACAAAGGATTTTTTGGATTTATGAAAGCAAATAATAGACTTCTTTTTAAAAGAAATAAATGGATTTCTTCGTTTCAAGAAAAAATTGCTAAGGGCAAGATTTTTAAAGAAATAAACAGGAAAAAATTTGAATCTAGATGAAAATGCAAAATGAGTCTTTCTTTCACTTTCTTGAAAATTTTTAAAAGATTTCTAGATATGCACTTTAAATAGTAAAAAAAAATTTCAAAGCTGTCAAATATGCAGAATTTAATACTGTAAAAAATGTGCTATGGGCAGAAAGTACAGTAAAAAAAAAAATTTCAAAATCGGGATGGCCGAATGAAAAATTCAGCCGCGCGGGTTTTGACAGAAAAGCCGCGATGGACCGCACGGATTTTGGTCGCACAGTCGCGCTGGACCGCGCGGGTTTTGGCCGCACAGTCGCGATGGACCGCGCGGGTTTTAACCGCACAGTCGCGATGAGCAGCGCGGAAATCGGCCGCGACGCCGCGGTGTGCAGCGCGGAAAAACGCAGAAAGGTCGCGATGGACCGCGCGACTGTCTGGCAAAAAGCCGCGATGGACCGCGCGAAAAAACGCAGAAAAGTCGCAATGGACCACGCGACTATCTGGCAAAAAGCCGCGATGCGGAAGCCGTGCACGGAAACCGAGAAACGAACCCGAAAATTGAAAATTTCGGGCTGTTTATGGGGCCAAAACTCAGAGCAGCAATGGATCTGCTGTCTAAGATGGCAGATCTATGGATCTAAAGGTTAAAAACTCATAAAAAACTAAGATTAAAGGCAAAACTAGAGATCTATAGTTCAAACCAAAGCGGAGTCGCCAAAAACTGTTGGCCCGGTTTTGCAACCAGGCTTAGTGCTATGGGCACCTGCTAACTAGTAGCAGCAGTTTCAATGGAAATAAATAACAATAAACTAATTAAACAAGACTATTCATGGATTTAAGCAAAGATATTAAGCAAATAACATAGATAATTTAAAATCAAGAACAAGAACATATAAGAATAATAAATTTGTATTGAAAGAATGGGGCAAGCAAGTGCTTGCGGAATCAATACCTCTAATGGTGAGGTTGAATGGCTCCAAGGATGAGCAACTCCAATCTCCAATGGTCTCTTCTCCAATGTGGTTTGCAATGGCTAAAATGCTCAGGGGAGATTTCAGCAGCATAAGGATGAGATAATGGATGGATGTGAAATGAGGAGTCCCTACCACCTTTTTATAGGTTTTGGTGGTGGGGAATACCATTTGTGGTTTTGTGGAAACCAAATGGTATTGACCAACATGGTTTAGGTACTTTTCCCTCCTTTTTCCTTTTTTTTGAATAAAAATAATATTTTAATTCCCTTTTTAATATTTTTGGGAATTTGGACCCTTTTTGAGGGTTTTTTATGATTTTCTTGGAAAAATACTCTTTTTTAATGGAAAAAGGGGTGTACTAAGGTCTTTTGGTGACCTTTTGTTGGCTTCAGGGGCTCAGATGGTGGAAAAGTGGACAAATGGGTCATGTGAATAAGGGAATGAGCTAGTGAGCACTTTTTAGGTGTTAACACTTACTACGCAATTACATGTATGCAAATCAACCTCCACAAGTCTTTAATGTTGTTCAATGCTATCAACCCAACAATCGAAGCGCGAATTTCCCAGTTGTTTCTTGTGCCTACAGGTAACTTTGACAATGGAATGAGATACTTAGGTTTTTTTCTAAAACCTAATGATTATCACTATGCATATTGTCTTTGGTTATTCAATAAGATAGAATCTTGAATTGCATGTTGGTGCAGTCGATGGTTGTTGCATGGTGGTAGTCTTATTATCGTTAAAGAATTTCTTGAAAGTATACATGTTTATTGGATGTCGATAGCCCACATTCCGAAGGGAATCCTTGACAAGATCAAGAAAAAAGTTTTAATTTTCATTTTTGAGGAAGGAAAAAATCAGATCTGATTCGTTGGCCAAATAGTCCAATCTTACTCAAGGAAAAATATATGGCCGGTGGGCTTAAAAAATGTTTACTTGTTTGGGGAAGCACTGGGTGTGCAAAGCTTGTGGAGGATCTTGTTCTCAGATGGTTTCTGGAGAAATTTTATGAAGCGTAAATACTTTGGGGAGATCTTAGTCGGAGACTAGATTTGCTCCAAGCACAAATCTTTTAAAGGTGCTTCCAATGTATGGAAGTGTTTGTCAAAATATTTTCTAATTCTTGGTCGCTTGCTAGCATGGAAAGTTTGAAAACGAGATCGACTCAAATTAGGAATTGACCCGTGGATTGGTTGTCATGGAAATTATAAACTCTCTCCTAGTTTGGTTCAATTTCTCCATTGGCATGGTTTTATTCATTTATGAGATGTTGTCAAATATGATCATTTTAATAACTAATTTCAGCCTTCGGTATCAATGGAAAATTTACATCTTTTAGAATCACAGGAAATAAAATGGGCCCATTACACTACTTCTCTCTCTCTCATAGTTCATTCTGGATAATAAATCAAGAGGATGTTCTATGTTGAACATGTAATAAGGTATTGAGTGTCCTGACTGCCAAACTCAGCTATGAGGATTTGAAGGCCGAATTTATTCCTCGGGATGCTCCTTCTTGGTGGGAAAGGATTTGGAAACTAGAGTGTCCATTGAAGATTAAAATCTTTGTTTGTTTTCCTTTTTCAAATAAAATATTCACTTGGGACCATGGTAAAAAAAGGAACTAGCACAGTCCCAATCAATGTTCTTTGTGCAAGACTAAGGAAGAAAATGTTGATCACCTATTCATCGGTTGCTCCTTTACTAAATGTGTTTGGATGGATGTATTTCAAATGGTTGGTTGTCCTGGACATTAGGAAACATAAACATTGCTTCATTATTGGGAGGTGTGGATTCTTATCCAATTCCAACTTCTTACAAATTTCTTCCTTGTTACGTTCTTTGGGGCATGTGGAATGGTCGCAACAAATTAATCTTTGAAGAAAAAAATTGGTCTCCTTCTTTTGTTTCTCACAAGGTTCGAACTTCTTTTGTTGAAGGTTGGCATACTCATAGTCATATTTCTACTCGGGCTCTCTCTCCTCCAATTATACATGTCGACAATGCTTGAGGGTATTTTGATGGAGCTTGTCAAGGCTCTCCAAGCTCTTGTGGGGCAAGGATAATCCTCCTCCTAAATCCTTCTCACAAATTCTTGATGAAATATGATGCTGGTAGGGGCACAAACAATAGAGCGTAGGTTTATGCTTTATGAATTTTGCTTAAATTCATAGTGGAAAAAGGAATTCAAGCTCTACAGATCTTAAGAGATTCCAAATTATTAATAGACTAGTGTACATGGCACTGCTCCATTGCAAATGTAGCTTTGTCTCCCATGCTAGATTGCATCCACCTTCTCAAGAAAAGGTTTCGATCAATCTCCTTTGAGCACGTATATAGAGAACTCAATACCATAGTTGATTATATCCAAAGCTGCTTTATTGCTTTCTAAAGGAACCTTGCTAATTCAAGATTTTATGGATATTGAGCTTGAGTTGGAGATTGTTCTCCAGTTGTTTTAATGGTTTTGAAGTTCATTTTGCTTTTGTTTTTGTTTTAGTTTGATTATTGTTTAGACCCTTCTAATGGGGAGTCGATTTTGGAATGATGGACAAGTTCTGGATTTTTTGTGTATCTTGGGAGGTTATTTCCCTTATAGCTTTGTCGGTCAATGATGAGAGCACTCAAGCTCTTCAATGTATATTTTTATTTCTTCTTGGAAATAACAAATATATGTTTTTTTTCAAGAAAAAGAAAGCCGTGATTATTATTATTTTAGTTTAAACAATTTTTTCGCTATGGCATTAAGTTAGTAAGGAGCACATTGGAAGAGAAATGGTATATCCAAGAGACCAAGTCCAAGGAAAGGGAACATGCATATTACAAGTAATATAGTTATGTTTAATATCATATTTAATATCATAGTAGTTAAAGAATTTGGTTGGTGTGTTTTATTTGCAAGTTTAAATAACTAAAAATACTAAAAAGATAAATATGCAATCGAGAATCATTTTATTGTAATTGTTGTAGTTTTTATATTTGCTTTGGTGAACTAGCCATTGGAATATCATGTAATTGTTGTAGTTTTTATATTTGCTTTGGTGAACTAGCCATTGGAATATCTAAAACGATTTATAAATCACTTATTATAGGGACACTTTTCTAGACTATTTGAAACACTTTAAAGAAAGCATGAACTAGACTATTTGAAACGAGAAAGGGGCCCAATTTCTATCTCCATCAAACAAACCAAAGAAAACACTAGTGATAACAACCCCGCTAGTCTCTAATCACATGTTTGGTTGGACCAAAACTAGGAAAAAGCAAAGAAAAAATAATGTAGCAACGAGTCAAATTAATGTTTCATATGTCACAAATAAATTGTCAAATCATCATTAAAAATTAGACGTAAATGTGATATGTATTGTACATTGTAGATATGAATCGCCCCTACAATTGGTGTATTAAACATGAATAATCACCAATAATTATACCAATTTTTAAATATTTTGTTAAATTATATATATAAAGATAGATTCTATCTCACTTTAATCACTTTTAACAAATTAAACTTCTATATATAAATTTGAAATATTTTATTTTATTTATTTTATGTAATAAATGTTAATTTTTATTTTATTTTTAGAAATTTTAATATTAATAATAATGTTTTTATCAAATACTTATCTAGGATGTTAGGAGTGGGAGGGGTTCTTTTGGTCTCTGAAGGAAATAAAGTGAAATCATTTGCATGGGAGCTTGGGAAAAAAACAAACAATTAGGTAGAATGGTTAGTCTTAATGCAATGAGTTGAAATGCTTATCCCCTTAAAGATTACGAAAATCCTCATCTTTGGTAATTCTAAAACTGTGATTCAAAAAATGCGCAACTATTTTAAAGGTAAATCTTTAAATTGTGGAAGAATGCAAAAGCGAATTCTTAATCTTCTTTCAAACCCAAGTTCAGACCTATTTTTCCACATTAAAAGAGAAAACAACAGGCTTGCTAACGATCTCACAAACCACAGAGCCAAGTTAGATCAAGGCATGAACGTCTTTGATTCTCATCCTCCATCTAGGAAATGGGTTCCACGTTATTAATAGGCAAAGAGAACATCAATCTAGGGAAGACCAAAGAAAACCACAACTTGAACAATGTGAAAACAAAGGACAAGAGGGTTGGACCACAACACTCTTCTCTAGGAAAAAGGAATGATTAATCAATCCCATGGGTACTAGGTGGAAGTTCACAGTCAGGATAGGTACATTCAAGAATTAATGGAAGGATTTTATGCAATAGCAGAGGAGTTAAATCCATCGCATGGGAGCTCTTCTCCATGTCCTGGCCCATTTAATCTCACACAAGTGTGAAGATGGTGACAACTACAATGGGTGATTACAAGGGGCAGCCCCTCGGGAAAGTTAGACCATGGTGAAGGAACGGGGAAATATTGAGCAAGAGAATCGGTCGAAAGAGGAAAACATGTGTTTTAATTTGGCCTCCATTGGAATTGCATCAACAAAAAGAATCGGATCTCATTTGTTGGGAGAGATTTCACCTTTTGAGAAGGAGGAGGGGCCTCTGCCACAAATTCTTGTGACAAAAGGCAGTCATAATTCTTATAGCCTCTAGTTGCAGACATAAGGATACAGGTTCTTTGTCACTGTAGCACTAAGAAAAGAGGGGAAACATTTGAGGATGGGAGCTATTCTTCCTAGCTCTTATCAGTAAGCGGCATCATGCCTTCCTGGTGTGATATCTTCAACAATTTCAGGAATAAATTGGAAGACTTCAAGAGAATGACGAGGGTGGTGTATGAAGGAATTGGGGGCGTGAATGAGAGGATAATAGCCTAACAGAAGAGGCAAGGCTCAATGGGTGCAACATCGCATGCCTGGAATCCATAATTGGCGATTTGGATGGTAATATGTGTGAGTAGGTATCCTTAATGGACGAAGTTAGGAAATATATGGACAAACTGGTTAAAATGAACCAGTGCAGCCATTGCCAAATGTCTCCCTCGGATGAAGCCAAGCCCATGGATGAAATTTTGGTGATCCAACCAGTTTATGGAAGAACCAACAAGAAAGGGTAGGATTCTAGATGGCAGACCCCTTCCACTCTATTTGGCATGCATTTTTTTATTTTGCTATGTAGGGAGTTTGCAAAGATATACATCACTCATGCAATAATTGTAGATGAAAAAAACCATTAAAAATTTATTGTACATAGTAAAAAAGTATGTAGTATGGACTATGTTCGTTTTAATTTGAATTTTGATCTTAAATATGAATTTCTGTAATTGCTCGCTATTCTTAACTTTTGAATACAAAACACCTTCACTTTTTGTTTTAAAAAATAAATAAATAATAAATCATTTACCATTTGAACTACAATAACTCTTTTGGAGTGAAAGTTGTATGTAATGCTTTTTTTCCAAAGAAAAAATCATATTCATCGTTCATAAAGAGCAGCAAATACATTCCACAGGTGCTGTTGCACGATTTTAAAGAGAAAAAAACAAAAAAAGTTTACGTGACTCACTTAAAGAGTTCATACTTGTCTTAATAGTTACAGTCTAGTTCAAAATTCAAAAAATAGCACTAAGATCTTTTCCAGTTTGTCATATTACCCTTTCCAAAATATCAAAGAAAATCCAATTGATTTCCTGATTACCATTGCTTTTCGTGATAATCTTGCATTTTCCAACATCCAAAAGAAATCCATTTTTTTGATAGTTCATCAACTCGAAAGTTGTATGTAATGCTTGTATGTATGAATAATAACCTTTGTTTTAAAAAAATCTCTTTAACAAATATCAACTTTAATAATTCTAATGATTTCGGCCTTTACAATACAATAACTTTCCTCCAATGAAATTGTATAATACTTACGAATATCAACACTAACCTCCATTTTAAAAGTAGTTAAAAGAGAAAGTAACTTCTTTAAATTATAGGGAATAAATGGATGATCATGATTAAAGATGTTAATGTAGAGCTTTGAAAAGGACATTGGTTTGTATTCATTACTTTCACAGTTAGGATTTGAAATATCTCACAAAAAGGTTTCATGAGGATGAACGATAAGGAAAAAAAGGTAAGAGATTTTTTAAAATAATAGATATGAGTTTTGATTTTTGTACCGCAATAATTAATAAAGAAGATCGTGTCATCTTTTAAAAATAAGATTTTTTATTATTTTTTATTCATTTAGGGTTGATACAGAATTCTTGATATCTTTTAAAAATAAGATTTTATTATTATTTTTTATTCATTTAGGGTTGATACAGCATGCTTGATATATTTTGGTAAGGAAGGTTAGGGTTGATGGAGAGTGCTTGATATTTTGGTGAAGGAAGGTTATCTTGACTAAGTTGTGAAATGTTGAATGATTTGGTTGAATTTAACATAATTATTTATGATTATTTTATTTGTATAATTATTTCTTGATTTTGTTTAATTAATAAGATTTTGAGATATAGTTATTTGTTTGTGTATTTAATAAATATTTTAAAATTAAGGTTTAATGTGGGTGTATGCAAGTCATTTTAAGAAATAATTTGTTTTTATTTTCAATTTTTTTAATGCCATAAATATGACAAATTCTTTTCACCCACAAAGTTTTAGGAATTGTTCAACTCTCTCTTTACTATGGAGTTCATGAGAGTTTGTTCTTATTTTATCAATGTATGATTTTATTCTTTATGCTAGTTAAAACAAAGAGACACTTTTGATATTCTAGATTGGAGTTGATCACCTCCTTTTAGTATCTTAATTTTATCTTATCGTATAATTCTTTATCGCACCATAATTTCTCCTTAAATTTAGCCATAATATTATTTTTAATATTATCATTATTGTGTAGAGTGACCTCTTCCTCGATTTTCGAATGATTTAGCCAAGACTTGGCATCTTTATGCCAACCCTTCTTGAGTCGTAGATGGTTTTTACTAGAGTTTGAAGCAATATTAGGAAACCTCTTGTTGTCCATGTTCTTTGTTCTTATACATTAATTACCTAGTCATATCCATGCTCTCAATGGGGAAAAGGCTCTCTTATGTTATGAACCAAATTTCCCAAATATCATAAAAACATAAAGAAACGTAACTCCATGCTTTGAGAATGATAATATTCAATGAATAATAGGCCTCTTCGAGGGGGAAACCTCCTTTAAATACAATATATCAAATGCACAAGACAAGATGAGATGCATATACAAATAAATCTCCTTTACTATAAATATGAGATAACGTGATCATGATGTAACCTACCACTAAGTCAACCTGACCATACCCAAGATACTAATAATGAATGAGGGTTAGGGCCTTAACATAACCCCCCTCTTTAAAATTGTTGTGCCTTCAAAGCTTGTAATTGATGGCGTGTCTTCATGAATTGCACATTTTCTCATGTAGATTCTTCAGGAGGCATATTCTTCCACTTGACTAGGTACTCCATGATGGTTATATTTTGGAGAGATAGAGAACACTAATCTATAACTTTTTCTAGTTCAAGAATCAACCTTCCTTCTTCATCTAATTCTAGAAGTTTTGTGTGCCATGGCATAATCCATGAAAGATACATGAAAAACCTTATGAATGAGAGAAGAAGGAAAATCCAACTCATAAGCCACTTCTTCAATCTTGTGAATAACCTTTTAGGGTTCATAATTTTTTTGACCTAGTTTATGATTCTTCTTCTGTTTAAGAGTATATTGCTTATAAGGTTATAGTCTCAAAAATATGCACAATCACCCTCCTTAAATTGTCTTTCACTTCGATGATGATTTCCTTGTTGCTTCCTCCTATTCTAATCCATTTGAAGGTTTTCCTTAAGATTCTGCAAAGTTTCTTCAGTACTTTCCAGATGTGATTCAATTGCATGTACTTTGGAATGGCATGTCTTGAATTTCCAATGCTTCCCATTGATATATTGTCACCATTTTTTTACTACATGTAAAATTGCTGCCATTTCTTTTTCATATGTAGATTTCAAAGTCTTTTCCCTTGAATTGTTTACTTTCAAAAGATAATGGTCTCCCTTCTTGCATCAATACTACTCCAATTCCTTGTTATAATGCATCACATTTGACTATGATTTTTTTACCAAAATTAGGTGTTGCTAATACTGATGTAGAGTACATAGCATCCGTTAGGAGTTAAAATGCCAAGGTAGGCTATGCATTCCATACAAATATTTTTTTCTTCAAGAGAGATGTGAGTGGGCCTACGATGTGTGCATAATTCTTAACAAATTTCATATAATATACTATAAGACCCAAAAATCCTCTAAGGATATTGATGTTATTAGGAATGGTCCATTTTGTGATAGATTGAATCATTTGAGGGTCCACCTTGACTCCTTCCTATGAAACAATATAATTCAAATATTCTACTTCTTGTTTCCTAAAAGGAAATTTGAACCTTTTAACATACAATTGATTGTTCTTAATAATTCATAGGACTTTATCCACATGTTTGATTTGTTGTTCCCATGATTTTTTATAGATAAGTATATCATCAAAGAAAACCTATACAAAATTTCAAAGTCGAGGTTGAAAATTTTGTTCACAAGGATTTGAAAAGTAGGAGGAGCATTAGTCAAACCAAAAGGCATGACAAAAAGTCACGGTGTCCTTCATTTGTTATAAAAGTTGTTTTCGTAATGTCTTCTTCTCTTAATTTGATTTGGTGGTATCTTGATTTAAGTTCTAACTTTGTGAAATAAGCCACACCATGAATCTAATCTAATAGCTCATCAACATTTGGAATAGGAAATTTATCCTTGATGGTGACTTTGTTTAGATCTTTGAAATCATAACACATCCTCCAAGCATTATCTTTTCTTCTTACCATTATTACTAGTGTTGAAAAGGAACTCCTGCTTGGTTGAATAATACCTACATCCAACATGTCTTGTACCATTTTATCAATCTCCCTTTTTTATGTGGATATCTATAAATCCTTTTATTAGGATGGGTACTTATAGGTACGAGTTCAATTTGAGGTTCATGATCTCTAGATGGAGGTATCCCCTTAATAATTTATTGGAAACTCTATTATGCTTGTCCAAGGTACCTTTTAACTCCTCTGAAATATTTTCATCTTCCTATTTTACTTCCATAGAATAAAGTATAACAATAACTCCACTATTACCCATTTTTAGGAGTTTTTCCTTTCTCTAAGAGCCGATGATCCGAGAGGGTGAATATTTTAACCCTTTGAGTTCATATTGAACTCCTTCCAATTCAAATCTCTCGAATAATCTGTTATATTTTGAAGAAGTTGTACTCAATGTTCTCAACCATTGAATCCTCAAAACAACATCTACTCCTCCAATAGGAATGACATGCATTAAGATTGATAAGTTATATTCCCCCATCCTAAGTTTAATTTTATGGAATTTTCATCCACAAACAATACTTCCCTCATTAACAACAAAAACTTGAAAAAATGTCATTTGATATAAAAAGAATCGAGGCGCTCTGCTAATATTTTATAATGAAGTTATGAGTACTGCCTGAATCAATAAGCACTATGGCCTTTAGTTTCTTAATGTATACTACAATCTTTAGGAATTGATGTGATACCTGCCAATGCATGCACATATATTTCACACCTATCTCGATCTATGTTGTGCAAAATATCTACATATTTTCCCGCTCTTTCAAGTTCACGAGTTATTTTTCACTCATTTGAGTGGAATGCATCTATTTCCTAATCATTATTTTCCAATGTGAAAATTTTTGTTTCTTGACATTTATGCCCTTTTAACCATTTTCTATTACAATGAAAACATTGTCCGTTTACTCTTCTCTCATCCATTTCCTATTGTGATATTCAAGTAGGTTGATGCATGGTTTCCCTATGAGGTGAAAATCTATATCTGCTTCCTACATATGTTCCAATGGGAGACTTGTGAATAGCCCTATTCTTGCCTCAAGAATATGTCAATAAAATTCCATAGATTCCATATTATGTTCAGGATGCTTTAATAAAAGATCATGTTTAATGTCTTCTTGTAATCCTCCCACATATGCTTCCAATATATGTTGGTCACTAATGTTATCCACCTTGGCGGGAAATACCTAAAATTTTGAGTTATAATCCTCCACTTCTCCTATGTGCTTGAGTCTTGTCAACTAACTAAAGTAGTATTGTTCCCAAACTTTACCATATTGTGCTTCTAGGTCTCTTGTACATAGACCCCAAGCATAATGATAAGAAGTATGCTTCATTTTAATTACCTATTGACACCATTGGTAGGGTTTTGTCTCAAAATACAAAGTTGCTAAGGAAATTCTTGCTTATCATCCCTAATATTATGCAATTCAAAATATGCGGCTCTATTTGGTTCACCCATGTAAAGACATCTATTCCATCAAACTTTCTTAATTCAACCTTGGGGAAGTAAGCACCCTTAGGAACCCATCCTTGGTCTTCTCCAATATTAGCGTAAAATCCTTTTAGCAAATGTTTATTGATGGAAGGTTGTTCCACATGAATACTACCTTTATTTTCCTAAGTTCCTTGGGTCGCACCATCACTTTTAGGGAACCTCTCGTCTAGGTTATGCATGAGCATGGATTCTAGTGAGCTCTGTAATTGTGTTATTCTCTTATTCATATCATTTTATAATTCTATTTGAAAAGGTGTCAAATCAACCTCTTTCGATATCCTTTCATCCAATTCCTTAAATTCATTCCACAATTGGGATACTTGGTTATGTGTCTCTTCACTTTCTTCAAAAGTAATGGATGAGCTCTCTAAAGGTTTAAAATGAGTAGCATTTTTTCCAACACCTATTGCCATGTGAGCCCACTAATATTTACTATTTTTCTCCTCTATTTTCTATGAACTACCCTTTAATATCACCCTAAATAGATCTTCAAAAAATTATGCAATTTTCAAGTGAACATATATTTTAAAACCCTAATTTGGAGATTGTCTCATCGACCAACTTCCACCTATAGTAACTTTGAAATTATGGACCTCATAAGTATGAAATTTGTGCATGTAGTATCATGATGCACCTTCTCTAAAATTCAATAGGTTTGACCAAATTTCGATGAACTTGTATAAAGTTATGGTAACTTTCTCAAAACTTGTTGATTTTGGCCCTTTCAAGAGAGGGAAATTATATGGCTTGCCACATGTAAAAATTTTCAAATATGATTATGAAATTTTTACCTGAAATACTATGGGTCGTCTATTATCCAATTAAATTGGTGGTACTCAATTTGTACCTTGGAAGATTCAGATATAATAGTTTGACCTAGAACACATGTTTCAGACTAGTTTTGGACTAGTAAAAAACCCTAAATTCCACAAACTATATCTACAAAATTATAACAAACCATAATTTGAATTTTTTACCACCGACAATTCATTGTTTCCTCATTTTGCTTAAAACATTGTTGTCTGAAACGTTGTTGACACAGAGTCTTTCAGCAGGGGTTCACTCTGTCGTCAACAACCCCTTATTCACCGGCCCGGAAAGGAGTTACCCTTCCCAACAACACTTGCAAAGCAGGTGAGGTCTCACCCGAGGCAGATAAGGGTGCTGCAGGAACCAAGCTTCCGCAGTTGCGAAGAAGATATGTGCACATTAACCAGAGATTACAATATTTACGACAGTTTATTTAACCAAACATTCGCATATTTATCTCAAAGCATATTCAACAACATATTCGCGTTAACAAACAACATGTATCAACAAAAATCAACAGAAATCATTTAAATAACCCATCATCGCATAACAACAGAATTCATAACCAAACATCTTCATTCATTAACATTTGCAGAACAAACCTCGCAGGGAATCATCAATAGAACCCAATAGATCGCATTAATCTCCTAAACTCCAATGCCCTTAAGCTTACAATCTTATTCTATTTGTATGCTTCTATCCTATTACAAAATGGCATATTTTGGCTGACTTAGCGATTAAATATTCTATGCTATTCTTGCACTTCCTTAGACTTCGCAGTAATTCCTTCTTTTGCGGGATTTGGCTTTCGTGCCTGTCGGCTTCCACTCTTCTTGCGGATCTATCTCGTGCCAATAGGCCCCCAACAAAAACTTGTGGCTTGTCCCGAGCCACCTCAGCTGGACTCTGCTATTTTGCATCCGCCTTGTACTGTGCTCGGTCTCTAAAACTGTTCTTGTTGTCTGGAACTCGCTGTTGTGTTTTTCCTATCTCCGTCTGTCGGTCACTGGTTTGCTATCATGTACTTCTTGCACTCATCTACCAGTCTCTTGGAACCTTGATCATCTACCTCTTGAGCTGCTACCCGCCGCTGCCTGGTGCTTGGTCCTGACTGAGGAAAAGTTCATCTACATCACCAAGGTGGGAGATAGGCCGACTGCTCCGGCACATCTGTTTCGCGCCCTGGGCAGCCTTCTACCAGGGTTGTGGAGCCTTTACTCCTGGCATTCTGGTGGTCCTCGGGACCACGAAACTTCGCACTTCCGCCACATACTTAGACATCTTGGATGATACCTCAATGGTGTTTTCCCGGAGTCTCTACGCTGCTTCCCTCGCTGGTTGCGTATGGACGCTCGCCATTCTAGCTCCAGCGCACCTGGTGTGCTACCATGCGAAATGAAATGAACCATTTCCACAACCTCCTTGGAACTCCTTATTCAACTAACTGTCTGATCAACTTGCAGCATGCAGTTTCTTGAATGTTCTCTCCCTATTCATCGATACCTTGTTGTTCTAGCGGCCTCCTCCATCGGTATTTATGCTTGTGCTTTGTGTATGCGGGGTTGGTTACCATCATCATTTGTACAATCCTAGCCCTCCTCTTATGGTTCAATCGTCCTTTCCCTTTACCGTCGGCTGCGGTCGCATGCTCGGATGCATTTCGATCATCATTTCCTTTGTCGTCTTCTGGTGATGCTTATTAGTGGTCGCATGCTTAGGTGTGGAGTCGTATGTGCAGAGTGTACCTCCACACGTAGTGGTGAAGTGCGATCTGTCTGACCGCCCCCCTCTCTTTCCACTGTCCTGGTCAGAGTCTAACTGGCCTTCATGTCTTTGCATTGTTCAAGTCCTGCATCATTTCTCTCTCTCTTTTTTTTTCTTTTTTTTAACTGTGGCGGATCACAACGATGGGGCTTTAGCCTATTGGCATTCACCATGCGAGGCAACAATACCCCATCTAAGGTCTGTAACTGCACTGCACCATCGTTAGTGACAAAATTGATGATATAGGGTCCTAACCAGTGCATTTGTAATTTACCCGAGTGTTTTGCGAACTTGCTGTCATATAGCAACACAGTGTCACCTTTCTGAAAGTATCTCTGCTTAATGTGACGGTCATGCCATGATTTATGGCAATCCTTTCAACCTACTGGTGGAATCCTGCGATGAACCGATCTTCTTCTAAGTGTACTAATTGTGCTAGTCATTCTTCCAACCCACTGTCATCGCTCATGTCTGTGGCGACTGCAATACGCAAACTTGGAACGATATATTCCATCGGCATAACTGCTTCTTTACCGTAGACCAGTTTGAATGGAGTTTGGCCAGTTAATCGCTTGCATGTGGTTCGATAGGCCCAGAGGATCGCTGGAATTTTAAGGTCCCAATTGTCTCGATTTGTGTTGCATACCTTTGTGAATGCGTGTTCCAGGATTTTGTTGAATGCTTCTACTGTCCCGTTTGCTTGAGGATGGTAGGGAGTACTCTTCTTATGCTGAACCTGAAACTCCTTCGTTAGTGCTGCGATTATCTTGTTCACAAAGTGCACCCCTTGATCGCTTAGTAAAATCTTTGGGCATCCAAATCGGGTGACCACATTGTCTAAGAGGAATCTGGCAGCCATTGATGCGGTACAATCCTTAACTGGCGTGGCCTCCTCCCAACATGTCAAATATTATGTTGCAGTTATGATGTAGCGTGATTCGTCGATGCTTCGCGGTTCCTCCCCTAACTCGATCCTTGATAGGTGGTCTGGTACTGCATTCAACCGTCATGGCTTTACGATGATCTCAAAATCGAATTCCTGAAAGAGCAGTAGCCATCAGCAAATTCCCCCCCCAACATAGGCTTGTTCACCAAATACTTCAGCGCTGAATGGTCGGTGAACATTTTGAAGTGGCCCCCTAAAAGATAATGTTAGAACTTCTGTAAGGCGTAGACCATCGCTAGTCCTTCTCGCTCAGTGGTTGTATAATTCTTTTCTGCTGTCGACAGCTTCCTACTTGCGAAAGCTATCGGATGGTCGATGTCACCTTCGCCTGGTTGGGCCAAGATAACACCGAGTGCGATGGATGACGCATCGACGTGGACATGAAACTCTTTCTTCCAATATAGGAAGGCAAATATGGGTGCTTCCACCATCTTTGTCTTCAAAACGTCTAATATCTTCTGGCATTCTTCGTTCCATTTGAATTTCGCATCCTTCTTTGGTAGTTTCTCCATGGGTGCTGTGATTGCGGCGTATCCTTTGATGAACTTGAGGTAATATCCTGTGTGGCCCAACGTCGCCCTGAGTTGCTTAACTGTTGTTGGCGGTGGAAGGTCAACAATGATGGCAATCTTTGCTGGATCAACTAACAGGCCCTCCTTGCAAACAATGTGTCTCAGCAGTATCCTGAATGGGGCACAAAAGATGCATTTCTTCAAGTTAAGAGATATCTGGTGGTGACGACATCGTTCTAACATTAGTCTGAGGTTCGCAATGTGGCTCTTGACTAGCCCATAGACTATCCAATCGTCCATGTATACTGCGAGAAATTTTTGGTTTAGTCTTTGAATGCCGCAACTACCAGTCGTGAGAATATTGCGGGGGCATTTTTCAGACCGAATGGCATCACTGTATATTGGTAACACCCCCCATTCCGTGACAAACGTGGTCTTATGCCTATCCTCCTTCGCAATCCTAATTTGGTGGTAGCCTGAGAATCCATCCGTAAATGAATAAATTTCCTGACCGCCAACTCCTTCGAGTACCTCATCTGTGAATGGTGTCGGGAACGGGTCGTGTAAACAGGCATCGTTCAACTTTCGTAGGTCGACACAAATTCTTACTTCTCCGGTTTTCTTATCTTGGACGACCATCGAAATAATCCATTCCGACTCTTTGACTGGTTCAATGATGCCGGCTTCCAGCATTCTCTCAAGTTCATCCTGTACTCGTTCCTTGTGTCATGGGTTTAAGCGATATGGTATTTGTTTAACCGGCTTCGCACGAGGTTTCAGGGGAATCTTCATTTCGTCGATGTCCCATGAGATTCCCTTCATTTCTGAGAATTTCGTTGGGAACAAGTCTTGAAACTCGTGCAGCAGATCTGTCATATTCGCAATAGTCGATTCGTCCCAATAATCTCCAATGCTCGCAAGTTTCGGGTTTTCTTCCGACCCGATGTTTACCTTCGTAATCTTCAGCGGCTAGTTGTACTTGTCGGATGGCAGTTTAGGTGCCTTCACGTTGTGACTGCATTCGGACTCCGACACATATGTGGCTCTTGGGTCGTCATCATCATCGTTCGGTTCTCCTGAGATGTTGTAGCAGTCCATCATCATTTTGGGTGTCATGGTCCATCGGAGTTCTGATAACTGTACTGTTGGTTCCACCTCAAAAATCTTCTTCTTGATTGCCTGAAGTGCATTATGGATGAAGGGATTTTCATCTGAGAAGGAGAACGTTTGGCTAAAGCCAATTGTTAATTGATCCCAAGAAAGTGTACCAAGTCGCAGCTTCGTCGCGACATACCAACTCCCCGGTACTTCATCCAACGTATGCATGAAGGCATGCTCCCACTCATGTTCCGATCGCGCTGCCTATTGGTGCTGACAAGCCTTCACATGTTCGTTTGGGTTACCCTGGCCATCATATCTTTGTCCATTCCATGATGTGGTGTCGTCGAAACGTACCTCCAGGAGGCGTCGGCATAGTGGCCAGTTTGATATCCTTGATTTATGCACTGCCCACCAGTGCGCAGGAGTAGCCTTCAAGGCTTCCTCCAAGGCCAAGAGTCTTTGTGGTTCCGCTACCTTTCCTTCGAATTTTGTTAAGAAGGTGCTCAAATTTGGTAACCCCTTGTACGTTGGTAATGTGCTCCCCTCAATAGCCACCTAACGCATGGACTGTGTAATCCTTGCACATTTGCGAAACGATACTTCGTGAAGTCGGTTTTGCCAATTTTCCAGTGCCTCGTCTGAGTCCGAAGATGCTGAGATAGAGCTGTGCCATTTCAACTCCCCTCCATCAGTTGGATTGATGTAATCTTCATAAATATTATATAGGCTATCCCATCCTTCCCTATCTTCGTCTTTGGTGGGCTCTACGTATCGTTGTCCTTACGCAGGGTCTAGTGGTGCGACAACCCTTATTTCCCGATCTTCAAATGACATGATCCGCTTCTTGAAATTGATGATTGCCTGATTTTCCATTGCCCAGTCGATTCCCAATAGTGTTGGATACGGACATGTGTTATCTACTATCTCTATGACATCGAAATCGACATATGTTTGAAGTCCTTCGATTTCGACGGGAAGTTGACACACTCGGCCAAGAGGGGTGACCTTGATCTGGTGACCAAGTCATTTGTGGTTTTCCTATTGTTTCCCATGTTTGTTTTGTCAGAATGTTCACGTTTGACCCTAGATCCAAAATGATGGAGTCGACATCGAACGCTCTGATTTGTGCCGACATCCTCATTTCTCTACCTGTCTTCCTTTTCTTATGTATGCGATTAACCCTGGGTTCCCGACGTCCGCCCTCCTGTCGACTCAATAGCCTGGATAGCTCTTCCAATGCCTCCTCATCTTTTTCTAATTCTAAACAACTCCCAATGAATTTTCTTACGATAGTGGCATTCCGCTGCGATTTCGTTCGATCGAACGTCGGTGGCATATCGTAAATCTCCGCATGAGGAGATGCGTTCCTCTGCCGCCCCAACATTCCTTGTCGTGCCTTTGAGAATACATCCTTTGCGGCCTCCACATCAAAGGTGACATGTTTCGTTGGTCGAATGGTATGGTGCGGCTGGTCAGCTCATGTTGTTGCTTTTCCTTGTGTCACTATTCCCACTGTCGCAGCTTTCTTCCTAGCTTCCGCTGATATCTTCTGTACTGCTAGTTGATTCTGGTTTCGGTTAAGCGGAGGTGGTAGGTTCTTCGTCTGCCATCTGGCGATGAGCTGTGGGCAATCTTCGATGCTATGGTTCACTCCATTGCAGTACGTGCATTGCGGGGCTGGGTTGGGGCAATCCCTTATGAAATGTCCTTGTTTCCCACAATTGTAGCATGTAGGAGGTCCTCGACCCCGTCCAGCGGCCTCTCCCCTTCCAGCGCCACCACCACATCCTCCCCAGAATCCTCCACCAAATCCTCTGCGTGGCGGTCCGTATTGCGCCTGCTGGTACTGTGGCTGTTGATACTGCGGTTGTGGGTATTGTTGATACATCGACTGCTGGTACTGTGGTTGCAGATACTGCGGTGCGCCATACTGTAGTTTCCCATACTGTCCTTGGTCAAATTGCTGCGTCTCCATAAACTGCGGTTGTTACTGGGCATAGTGCGGCTGCTGCAGTCCCAGTTGTTGCTCTTCTCCCTTTACCAGGTATGCGTCCATGCTTCGTTCTTGCAACAAATCATGTGCTCTGCAATCCTTTTCATCATGCCCAACTGATCGACAGAATTTACAATACAGACTCGTTGGTTTCGACACTATCTTCTGCAAGTATATGCAGTCCTCTGGTCGATGCCCCCTGGCCTGGAAAATGGTACACCGTGGTAGACCTTCCCGGCGAAGGGGGTTCGGCGCCCCTGAATTCAAATACTGCTGAAACACTGAACAATTATCCTTATGATGGCCTTTCGTCATACATTTGGTGCACCATACATCTGCGCGGTTATTTTTCCCTTGCTTCATGTCCTCCAATTGGAGAGTCAACATAGCCAGTTGTGCTTGAATCTTATCCATTCTAGCCCCAGTCTCCCTGATCGGCGAAGCCTCTAGTTTCATCACGATTTCTAATGCTTCGGCTTGGTCTGCAACCTTCTGCTGCATCAATGGTCCTCTAATATGTGGTACCAGCCCGGCGATAAACCACTCTTTATGTTGCAGGTCATTTATTGGAAAACTGACTTTCGCTATCAGTGTCTTGTATCTCTGATCAAACTCCCATACTGGTTCATTCGGGTATTGCCTAATATCTTTGAGCTCAGTAATGTACTGTACTTCTAACTTGGGTTTTTTAAATTCCTGAATCATCGTTGCTTTGATTTATGCCAACGTTTTCCCTAGAACCTTAGTATATTTTATGAACCAGTCCAGCGCACGCCCCCGAAAGGTTGTCGCCAACTGCCCCCTTTTTTATGTCTTCATTTTGGACATGCTTCACGGTCCACACTGCTTCGCATAAAAACCAAAACTATTCGGGATCCTCTATCCCACTTCCTACGAAACTCAGCATCTTCGTATCGTCCGCCATCGCGGTGTTCCTATTATTGTTACTTACTGATGCGCTACTTTTCCCACTACACGTGGGGCAACTCTGCGAATTACTTGTGGTGTTTCCTTTAAATTGATAGGTGGCGTGCGGGGTCGAAGGTATGTGGTAGCTTACGATCCGCCCTTCTTCTGGGGTAGCCTGGTCACCACCTTCTTCCTCGTAATAAGGGAGCTCTGTCCTCTGTGGCCCTGTTGCGTAGTCTTCCCTTCCGGTCCTCTCGAGGGACTCTTCCTTAGTCCTCCTCCTCTTATCAGGATGCCGGAATATCGTTCCACTTCTCAAGGTGCCACAGTCTTCCTCAACTTCCCTTAGAAATTCGTCGTCGCTCATGTCCATATACCCTGCATCTTTCCTAGCAGATCTGTAACCATGCGATACCTACAACCCCTACACACCGATCTGTCTACTCATCGGAGGTCATTTTCATCATGCCCTTTTCGCACACTAGCATCTTAATCCACAAGTTCAGCGACAGGACGAACCTACCCCTTGGTCCCCTAAAAAATCGTCTCTCTGCGTCGCTGTAAGAACTGTTGGTATCTACCGCAAACTCAGTGATGTACCCTTCTAGGATACTATCGATCCAAAAATCAACAGCCCTTGATACTGTATTGTTGGCTTGCTTCAACTGTCAAATTATGTCTGGAGTCCACTGGTCTGATCCGATAGTCTGGTTGGTATGTCCTCTGAATGTCAATTGCGCGAACCACTCCTGTAGTATTATTGGGAATTCGGTGAAGAATATCTCATGGATATCTGAGTATATGTGCTTTTGTAACCAACTTTCTACTGTCTCTACCGGATTCCTCCTTTCTTTTTTCGCAAACTCTTCTGCTTTCTGACTGAACACTCTTGGATATCTGGTTTCCTCGGATGCCACAACATATCCCCTTCTTTCTTCTCAAGGTCCCGGCAACGGAACCATTTGTTGACACAGGGTCTTTCAACAAGGGTTCACTCTGTCGTCAACAACACCAACAACCCCTTATTCACCGACCTGGAAAGGAGTTAACCTTCCCAGCAACACTTACAAAGCAGGTGAGGTCTCACCCGAGGCAGATAAGGGTGCTGCAGGAACCAAGCTTCTGCAGTTGCGAAGAAGATATGTGCACGTTAACCAAAGATTACAATATTTATGACAGTTTATTTAACCAAACATTCGCATATTTATCTCAAAGCATATTCAACAACATATTCGCATTAACAAACAACATGTATCAACACAAATCAACAGAAAGCATTTAAATAACCCATCATCGCATAACAACAGAATTCATAACCAAACATCTTCATTCATTAACATCTGCGGAACAAACCTCGCAGCGAATCGTCAACAGAACCCAAAAGATCGCATTAATCTCCTAAACTCTGATGCCCTTAGGCTTACAATCTTGTTCTATTTGTATGCTTCTATCCTATTACAAAATGGCCCATTTTGGCCGACTTAGCAATTAAATATTCTAAACTATTCTTACGCTTCCTTAGACTTCGCAGTAATTCCTTATTTCACGGGATTTGGCTTTCGTGCCTGTCGGCTTCCGCTCTTCCTGCGGATCTATCCCATGCCAACAAACGTGTCTGAAACTTCCATTTTTTTATAGTGAAAATGACAAAATGACTCATTTGAAGAATCAAACCAGGGACCGTATGCTTTGATAGCAAATGTTATGAACCAAATTCCCCTAAAAGAATAAAATCATAAATAAAAGTAGTTCAGTGCCTTGAGAATGATAAGAGTTAATGAATAATAAGCCTCTTCAAGGGGGCAACCTCCTTTTACAATATATCAAAATGCACAAGACAAGATGAGATGCCTATACCAATGAATCTCCTTTATTATAAATACAAGATAAAATGATCATGATGTAACCTACCACTAAGTTGACCTAACCATAATTAAGATACTAATAATAAATGAGGGTTAGGGCCTTAACAACTTCTACAAGGAGGATAGGATGGGGTGTATTTCCTTTAATTTTAAGATTATACTTATAAAACGCTTTTGGATTTTCTCTGTCTTTCTCCACGATTCTCTAGAGATGTTAGAGCCCCAAACTTCACAACCATATAAGATAACATGAGTGACAATAGTTTCAAAGAGGAGTTTCTTCTTACCCCAAATCCAAAGGTCAGTTGATTTACAATTGTTTTTAAGTCCATAATAATTTGTCCACCCTCTACTTATCATTTTCTCAATTCTATAGTTCTAGTTAAGCATGTGATGAAGATCAAATTCAAGATACATGTATGAAGTCACTTCCTCCAAGCTATTCTTATCATACACAAAATTAGCATAAGTGATCTTCTTGGATTTGATTATCATAACCTTTGTTTTGTTAGTGCTAGTAGTCATACCTGTACTAAAGCAAAAATCGTTAAGAATTTTTAGTTTCTTGTCGAGATCATAGGTACTCTTCACCATAAGAACAATATCACCCGTGTAAAGAAGAATGATGATGACTACTCTAGCTAGAGTCATGTTGACACAACCTACTTTTTCCAAACAACCCTCTAACTTGTTGATGTATATGCCGAAAATGGTAAGGTACAGGGGGCAACCTTGCTTAACTCCCATATTACAAATAATTTCTTTAGACCAACCTTCGGTATTCCTAAACTTGACATTTGTGTACAACCTTATCATAATTCAACTCTCAACTCAAAAGGAAAATTTAGCTATTTTAATCTATTCCAAAAATTAATTCTAGACACTATGTTAAATGTTTTTTTTTAAAAACAACATAAAATAAATTATATATATATATATTCGAAGATGACAAAACCTATCATAACTCAGTTGCCAAATTGGCGGTGAGGACAACCATTACTCGCTGTTATTCGCAAATGCGAGTTGACTCATCATCATTATTCAAGGAAAACCACACCACCTGAAATAACCTGCTGGTGGTCCGTAAAGGGGTAAACTTCTACTCCTGCCAGATACCTCTAGATCATGGGTGTTTAACATATTTCCTTACATCCAAATAAAACAAGCTCTTAGCCAATCAAAAATAGTTTAAGGTCTTACCCAATACCCTATTATTCATATATATAATTTTATTAATATTTTAAATATATATATATATTCACACTACACGTCTCCTTTGTGTGATATGAATTATGCCTTTATTTATATTAAAGGTTTTTGTATTCTTAATATGCTTTGCATTTATCCAAGTCATTGTCATACTACCCCACCATGGCATTTCATGATGTGGATGAAGCTTGTCCTAGCTATGAAAGCTTGGCCTTTAGTTTGACACGTTATTTAGTTTGAATCTCATTATAGTGATGATTGTCATGATTAAATTATAGTTGTCAATGGTGCGTCCTTGACACGTTATTTTGTTTTTGAACCCTCTCAAATCTTAATAATATCAATTGAATTATAGTTGCCCAATCCATTTACTCTTTTCAAACGCAATTTTTCTTTCACATAGATGATAAATTTCTATGGTTGAAAAAATTATGGAGATGGGTAAAGAGTAATATTATTTATTTGTATTTACATCTAATATTTCTCTTAAAATATCATGTTTTTTTTGTAAGGTTAGTTATTGAATCGGTTGTTTTTATAATTTTGTAAAATGATTGTTGTACTTTGAAATGAAATTTTTTTTTTTAGAAATGATAAAATCTATCATAGTTTAGTTGTCAAACTTGTTGCATTGAGTTAGGTGTTTATTTCATAAAATAAAAAAATAAAAATCAATATAGATCTATCTTAAACTTGGATTTATGAGATCTAATTTCTATAGGTGTAAATTTTTTCTTGATGTGTAAAACAATTAAGATTAAAAAAAAATTACATCTCAAAGAATTGGATCCCTCTTGATGCTTAATAAATCCAGGTTTAAGATGGATCTATATTGGTAGTGAGGACAATCATCACTAGCTCCTATCTAAATGTTATTTGACTCATTACCATTATTCAAAGAAAACCTTTCCACCTAAAATAACCCATTTAGTAAAGACGTAGACTTCAACTCTTACATATACCTTTGGATCTTAGGGTGTTAACTTGTTTCTTTATGTACTAGGAAGAACACACCAGCTCTTAGCTAAATTAAGTTGAGACTATGAATAAATAACATTTTTTTTCTATATCTCTTTTAAATTTCTTTCTAATCTACTAAAAGATTTGTTGTTAATGTGGTTATTGTGTATTCTAGATATCTTGCACATGTTAAATTGGGTGTAAGGTTGAAAATTGATTTTAAGCACATGTTAAATTGGGTGTAAGGTTGAAAATTGATTTTAACTTCTGAGAGAGATATCAGATATGTTGAAGGATAATAGTAATACAACACAATAGTGTATTTAAGAAGTAATTAATTTTTATTTACCAATTAATATGTATTAAATTAGCTTTTGATTCAATAAATTTTTTTAGTTCTTGATATCTTCTTCTTCTTTTTTCTTTTTTTTTTCCATGTGGTTCACTTTAATCGGCTTAGCCGACCGCTACATCCACGAAATAATTTCCGGCGGACCCGCCCCGAAGGGGTTTCCACCCTGCGGCCGCTGCGTGCCTAACCCCAAGAGAGTCGATGAGAATGGATCCCGTGACCTCGCATGCTGGAAGGCCTAACTTCCGAGAACACATCCGATCGAACTAACTCTTGGGGCTAGTTCTTAATATCTTCTATGCAATAAGCTTGATAAATAATTATTACAAATTTATATAAATTATATTAAAAATCTCATAGCTCTATAGTGAAGTTAGTTTTTTTTCAATGGAAAAAAACATATTCTATTAAATAATTACAAATTTATATATATTATATTAAAAATCTCATAGTTTCATAATGAAATTAGTTTTTTTCATAGAAAAAAGCATATTCTATTAAATCATAATGAAAATATAGAATATATACCTCGCGCAGATTGCAATCATCTTTCCTACTGAAATTTCAAAATCATAGTTCTTCACTATTGAAAGTGTTTACAATAATAATAATAAAAATACCAAAATTTGGATATCCAGAAATAACAGATTATAGTTTTCTTCAACACATGAAATCCATTCTTGTTCTATTCTCTTCATTCATTCTATTATTTTTTCTATAGGAAGAAAAATAAAACATCTTTATCAATATATTTTTCATCTTGTTCTATTCTCTTCATTCATTCTATTATTTTTTATGTAGAAAGAAAGATAAAACATTTTTATCAATATATTTTTCATTGTACTATTTTATTTAAAAATAAATAAGTTTTTACCATATGGTTTCCTAGGGTAGATACTGTATGTTATTTTATTGTGTGTCTTTGCATTGTAATTTTATTTGTATTTGATGGTTTGGCATTTAAGCACATGCTCATTTTATTTTTTTGGTAAAAAGCACATGCTCATTTTATTAGTAGTAATTTTAAGATTGCCATGGTTAGCTCACTAAGTTTATATATTAATATTAAAAATTATAAAGGAATTTTAATGATATTTATTATATGTGGATATGTTTTAGAGAAAAATCTTAATTTAATTTAAAAATCTCCATTAAATTTATTTATTAATATAATATAAATTGAATTAAAATATATCAAATAAAATATTATAAAACTTAAATCATATTTAAAATATATTTTTGTAGTGTTGTATTTTACATGCATTTTATTAAAACATTGCTATGCTTTAAAAATCTTACTTGTGTTATGATATATAATTACATTATCATATACTAAATTATATTTTTTCAACATTTTTATTTTTGTATTATATTAAGCAAGATATAAAATTTTAATGTTTTACATAGTTATTATAAATGTTATTTTTATTGTTTCGAATCCAAATTCTCAAATTCATATTATCTCTTTAAGGATTTACAAAAAAAATTTTTTTACAGAAAATTGTTAAATCCATATCAAGATCACAACCTTTTACAAAAAAACCAAACATTCAAATTAATATTATATGTTATAATTATTTTATATTTATTTTTGAAATTATTTATAAAAATTTATTATCCATAAATCACTATCCTCTAAAATTTATTAATAATAAGAAAAAAATCTTATTATCTATTAAAAAAATACATAATTACTTTCTTTAATTATAATGATTTATTTTCCCTAAATCATTATCCTTTAAAAAATTTAAAAACAAAAAAATCTTACTTACTTATTAAAAAAATACATAATTACTTATATTAATTAAAAAGCATTAAATACAATACAAATAATTATTATTAAATTTGTATATACTAACCACAACCCTATTCTTGGCCTACTTTATATACTTCTATGGGTAAACCTATTCTACCAAAATTCATACATTCTATGATGTAATCCATCACCTACATCCTCATTTTAATTTTTCAATGTCCATTTTCATAAAAATATCTCACCCTTGGTGAGGTAACGTCTTTACCTTTCCAAACACCTCACTATGGTTTTATGGTTTTTTGGTCAATCATCTTTATCCACATCGCATATAGGCATGGATTTAACTCATATGCTTTTAATACATACAATCATATTTTTATTGCTGGGCATTATTAATGCAATTATAATAAATAAATAATAAGATTCATGCATATTATCACTAAACGTTATTGTTATAAAATTATAATAAATAAATAATAAGATTCATGCATATTATCACTAAACGTTATTGCAATAAAATTTTAAAATTATGAGTAAATTTTTTATTATATAATTTTAATTATTGAATATTTATTCATTTTAGAAAATAAAATAAATTTTAATAATAATTTTTTTCCATTATAAATTTAATTGATTTTAATGAAAATATATAAATAATAATAAGATTCATGCATATTAAATTAAACGTTATTGCAATAAAATTATAAAAATTACGGGTACAGTTTTTTTTATATAATTTTAATTATTTAAAAATTAGTATTTTAAAAAATAAAATAATTTTATAATAAATATATTTTTTTCACTTATACATTTAATTGAATTTAATGAAAATTTTAAATACAATAAAGTTTTATTCTTATTATAATATTTTTGAAGATTTATCGATTATTATAATATTTTTGAAGATTTTATCGATTTTGAATAAATCTAAATAGTTAAAAAATTCATTAGAGTTTTGATGGATGGGATTTCTAACTTTTTGTATCCCAATACAAAACCAAGGTTGTTACAAAATTGGATTATTAAAAGATGGAATATCTTTTAATATTTAGAAGTTTGATATTGAATTTAATATTTTTATTATGTGAGAAAATAAATATTAAAGAGAATGACTTAAAAAGTGGATAAATTTAATTTTTCAATATTTTATTTTATTTACTCATTTTCCAAAATTTTGATGGTTAATGAGCCAAAACCTTTGAAAACATAATTTTTAACCACAATTAATAATAAGTGAAATTATAACTTTGGGTGAAATTATAACTTTGGGTGAAATTTTTACTAAACTTTTATAAGAATTTTAATTAGAAAAAAGTCCGTGTTTCATTTATTAACTCTATTTTAAAAGAGGACAAATCTTTAAATTAAAAAAAAATAAAATTAAAAATAAATAAAATTAAAAATAAATAAAAATAAAATTAATGTATGCCTATTCATTCATAAAAAAATGAAATAACTCAATGGTGGTTTTTAAGAGGTAGATTTCTACTTTTGCTAGATATTCTTAAGTTTTGAGTTATTAACTTATTTCTTCTAGGTATCGAGGCACGCCTCTACACGAGGATGCGCGCCAGCAAAAATCTATTTCCTAAAATCGTGGAAAAATAAACTCTTAACCGGGGGAACCTCTCCAAACCGCCAAGCCAGAGTTGTCAACTGAACCACTTGGATACCTAACCCAATACCAAACCCACTAGTTGGGACCAACCTTAATGTTGGACAGGACATAATCAGCAAGAGTACAGCCACCATCCCAGTCACACGAGCTTTTTCTAGGTGCCTATAGGAACAAACACCTCCACGCACGAATCAAAATTTAAATCTTAGTTAAGACTAGAATATATTTTTTAACCTATATAAAACTAAAACTAGTATCCTTATGTTATAGTTAAAGATATCTCTATAATTGGTTCTTTGAGTGAGTTTCTACTTTTTGTCCGTGGGACTGTCTCTTCGTTCCTGTTACATTTTCGTGGGTAAGATGTTGTAATTGGATCTCACCTTCATATACTTGTTATCAAGCGTGCTCTACATATTATTAATCCGGATTTGGTCTTTCTCCAGGAAACTATGGTTAGTGGGGAGAAGGCCCGTATTTTTTTTAACAAGATAAAACCTGGTTGGCTGATGTGCTCTGTGGATGCCGTTGGGCTATCTGGTGGGCTATTGGCGGCATGGAACCCTGGGGTTTTGAATCTAAATCCCTTCATAATCTCGTTGGGAATTTTACTATCTGGCAATTTCAGGGGTTCGGACAAATGCATAAATATTGTTAACTGTTATGGTCCCTACTGTGATAGGGAGGCTTTTTGGGATCTTGCGTGTTCGAACCACTTATTGGAATTGGAAAATTTGGTACTTGCAGGTGACTTGAATTTTTCATGGGGGGCTGAAGAAATCTGGGGTTAGTCGGCCAGGAGGGATCCAATGGGATCTTTTTTTAGAAACCTTTTTTCAAAATTTTTACTGATTGATGTGGCTCCTCATCCACTGGCTCCTACATGGACCAATGGTAGGAAGGATGGGAACCTGATTTCAAAACGTATTGATCGTTTCTTAATTTCGGAATCACTGTTGTGCAATTTTCAGACCTACTGATCGTGGATTCAACAGATTCATATCCGTGATCATCTCCCCATTATCTTTCAATTCGATGTGGAGGTTTCACAGCATCCTTTCCCTTTTAAATTCATCTCTATCTGGTTAAAAGATCTTGATTTTAATTTGGGGGTGAGATCTCACTGGATGAATATAGATGTTACTGGTGAGAGATCTGAGATGGACAAGCTAGCGGTGAAACTTAAATCATTAAAATACTTTACTATGCTGTGGGAAAGGAACAAGAAGGCTATGTTGAATGCTGAACTCATAAAGGTTGAACAGGAAATTGCTACACTTTTGGATCAGTCCCTAAAATCTGGTCTTTGCCAATCGGGTCAAACTATTCTCTCATCATTGGAAAGTAGGAAATTGAAAATTCTTCTTACACACAAGGAGACTTGGCGCCTAAAGAGCCGAGCTATATGGATTAAAGCTGGAGACTTGAATACTAAGTTCTTTCACAGGTTTGCTGACTCACGAAGGATTCAAAATACTATCTGGGATCTCAACAATCATGATGGACAAAGGATCAGGGGGGTGTCAGATCTGATGGCGGAGGCAACTCAGCATTTTCAGGAGTATTATTGTGACCCCAAAAACACAACATTGATTGAGCAATTCAAGATTATAAAAGAATACCCCAGGATGTTTAATGATATGGAAGGGGATTGTATTTATGAGGAGATATCATTAGCAGATGTGGAAAGTACACTTCGGGGATTTGCAAAGGATAAATCACCTGGACCGGATGGGTGGTCGGTGGAACTTTTCCTACACTTCTTTGACATAATGGGAGATGATCTCAGGAAAGTGGCTGATGAATCTCGATGTCTGGGTATGGTATCTGGGGCGCTAAATTCTACATACTTGGCCCTCATTCCGAAATCTTCCCACCCGGAGAACTTTAATGAATTCCGACCTATTGCACTCTGTAATTTAGTCTACAAGCTTATTTCAAAGATTATTGCTGTGCGAATCAAACCGATTCTTTCTAGATTCATACCGATGGAACAGTATGGTTTTTTGGAGGGTCGTCAGATACATGATGCGATGGGTGTAACACAAGAGGTCTTTCACAGTATTAAAACAAAGCGACTAGATGCTCTCATCCTTCAACTGGATTTAGTAAAAGCATATGATCGTGTTGATTGGAACCTTCTCAGGTTAACACTGATTCAGATTGGTTTTCCATGGAAGGTGATGAAATAGATATTGGCATGTATTTCTTCGGTTAATTATGCTGTGCTCATAAATGGCCAGTCGACAAATTACTTCAAGGCCTCTAGGGGCCTCCGGCAGGGTTGTCCTCTCTCACCCTTGCTTTTTCTATTGGTCATTGAAGGTTTGAGCCTCTCCATTCATAAGGAAAAATGTGAGGGCCATATTGTAGGCATCAAGGTAACACCGAACATTTCTGTTACACACTCACTATTTGTGGATGACGTTATGCTCTTTGGTTTGGGCACTTTGGAGGAATGGTGTCAATATAAGAAAATGCTTGATTTTTTCTGCTTGGTATCTGGCATGAACATCAGTCTTATCAAATCACGTTTTTTGAAACACTCATTAGAGGTTGATGTGGAGCGGTCGATTGGTTTGATTTTGCCCCTACAATTCAAAGAACTGTGCGATGGCCTTAAGTACCTTGGTTATTTTATCAAGCCCTCGAATTATCTGTTGAAGGATTGGTATTGGCTTGTTAGACGATTTGATGTGAGGATTGGTCACTGGTCTATGCGCCAATTGTCATTGGGTGGCAGACTTACTCTGGCTAAAACGATTCTTCAGAATCTGGGGGTATACTGGTTTTCACTCAGCAAAATTCCAAAATCCATTCTTGGGATTATTCGCCGGAAGTTTTTCAATTTTTTATGGTTTGGTGGTGGGGATATGAAAAAATTCCATCTGATTAAATGGTCCTCCTTGGCACGGCCATGGGATTTAGGTGGCTGGAATATTAAACATCTGGAACATTTTGTCTCTGCGCTTCATGCAAAGAGTTTGTGGCATGCTCTGTTTATCGACTCTGTTTGGGGAAAGATTATTAGAGCCAAATACTTAAGAAATTCTTCGATTGCAAATTGGTTCCGTAATGGACCTCCTCTGGCCACTGGTGTATCAAATATTTGGAATGGCCTCTTGGGCTCCTTCAACACTATAGCGCAGTGGCTCACGTGGATTCCTGGTAATGGTCGGGAGATTAGACTGGGTATTGATCCGATCTTGGGGGGTTCATCTTCTTACCTGGTGTCTCCTGAACTTAGAACTCACCTCAGGGCAAATGGTTTATATACTCTTGCACATGCGTCTTGTCATGGTGGTATTGCGGGCACAAAGTGGCTCTCGGCTTCTCAACTGGGACTTAATGGAGGTATGGCGGTTGAATGGTCTGTATATACATGATCATTTTGCCATGCAAATATCCAACTCTCTGAGTCTCCTGATCGGTTGGCTTGGTCGTGGGATGTGGCACATGGATCGGTTACTGCTAATTTGGCTTATTCCTCTTTATTTGCTGATAATTGTCCGTTGAACCATTAGTGGCACCGCACTATCTGGAAACTTTCTCTGCCTCTTAAAATTAAATGTTTTATCTGGTTAGCGCTATGCAACAAAATCCTCACTTGGGATAATCTGTGTCATCGAGGTTTTGTTGGTCCTGGTTGGTGTCCTCTATGTTGTTTACAGAACGAATCGGTTGATCACCTATTCTCTACCTGCGAGTTTTTACAGGGCCTCTGGAAACAAATTGCATCTACATTGGGCATACAGACTACCTGGAGAACTTTGTCACTTATGGATTGTCTTGAAACTTGGTTTAGAAACTCATATTCTATGTTGGAACTCCCATGCCTTATGATATGGGAAATTTGGAAAGCCTGCAATTGCAGAATCTTCGAGGGCACATCTCCCCTTCAGGATTGGTTATGTGGTAAGATTTTGGCTGCATACAAGGAATACTCTTCTAATTCTGGTCAACCTATAAAACTCTTGGATGGTCCGGGTCATCGTCTAGCCCCTCGGTCTTGATGTATCCCTGTGGATTTTTTGATGGTGCGGCGATGGGGGGTCCCGGTGTGTCTGGGGCTGGTGCGGTACTTCACCTTACAACCACTTGTTATATCCGATTATGGTTGAATTTGGGGATTGGTACAAATACACGCAGCGAGTTATGTGCCCTTTGGCTATTACTGCATTTTGCTCATATCAGACAGGTAACATCTCTCTTGATATTTGGAGACTCTTCTACTATTATATCTTGGGCAAAGGGTGTGACTCCGCTCAATGTTATGTTACTTTCTTTCTGGATGGATGCGGTTAGGAGTTTAATCAGTGGTTTGGAACATTCCCATTTTTCACATATCTTTCGGGAGGTGAATACTGATGCTCACTTTCTTTCCAAGCTAGCATTATCTTCTCAGGCTGGGATCATCATTTGGGAGGAATGGCAGGAGGAACAACGTTTCTCCTATGGTACTATTGACATGCATTAGACTTGATGGCATGTCCTGGGTCTGTTGGTTTTTGGTTTTTTGGATATGCTGTATATATATTTTATGGTTTTGCGATCTGGACATTTTTGCAGGTCAATAGTTTGGTTCATTGCTTCACCAACGTCTCGTTGGTATTTTGGATCACCTGGGATATTTGCGGCTATATTGTTATCTTCAGTTTGTCTATATTTTGATATGTTTAGATGTGCTATTTACTATTTGGACATGGATTGCGTCCTTTATGGACGGCATTGCAGCCGAATATTCCACTTGTTTATAGTGGATTAGATGTTTTTGTTGACTGATACCTTGGATAGGTACTGGCTATTATTCTGACACTGTTTGTATGGGTATATTTCTGATGCCGATGTTGGTTTGTATCACAGACATGTTGTTATTTTGGGTCTTATCCCCTGAATGGATATGTGACAGTTGGACATGCTTTACTATTTCGCAGTATTAATAGTAAGATATATTTTTCTATGGAAAAAAAAGTATAGCTTTTGGATGGATATGTGACAGTTGGACATGCTTTACTATTTCGTAGTATTAATAGTAAGATATATTTTTCTATGGAAAAAAAATATAGTTTTTTTCTGATTGAAAAAAGCTATCTCTATAATTCTAACTTTTTTTTCAATGAAAAAACTAACACTAGTTATAACTTCTCAACCACCAAATTAATTTTCTTATTTTCATGCCAAATCTTTAATGCAATCTTACAAAGAGTAGGGTCCCCGTCCAATTCAAATTTGACCTTAGGCCGATGACGTGAAAATGTTTATGTAAACCTGTCAAACCCACATGAGAGAAACATGCCTCGCAGGAAATTGCTAAGGAAATGGCGTTTTATATATTTTTGAAGTCATTTTTCCAAGGGAAGCTTCTATGGGATTGGGTTTTACCTTGATCTATACTTCACAAAACCACTTGCTTGCCCACCAACCGAGGTACCTTTCATGGAGGTGTTATAATGATGTTAGGACACTGTGTCCTTTTTAATCATCGCCAAAGTTAAGGAGGGGGCCTGCCCTGCCCTGCCCATGTTCCTGTTATGTTCATTAGACCCCGGAAGGCTCACCAAATTTTCTGCAGGTCTGGTGGCCATAAAAACTTGCAGAGGAGAGAAATTGGAACTTAGGACATATGGGTTTTCCAAGCTTTCCTGGTGTATCTGCATGGCTTCTGTTGTTTGTCTCTACGGTTCTCTCAGTCCAATGCATCAAGGACATTGTGCATTCAATTCTTCATATTTTCCAAATGTTCTCCTCCTTTAGAACTTCTACTAACAACAACAACAATACCCAATTCATTAGAGACTCGGCTCGGCTCCCTTCTGAAGAAGAGACCCCAGTGTTGGGTTCAGGGCTGGCACGATTACCCCAGATAGCTGAAGAAATCAGGGGAAGCCTACCTGTTACTAATTATCAATCATCACCCACAAATTCCCATGTGGTGGAATGTGCTGTTTGTCTGTCAAGTTTTGAGGAGGGGGATCACATAAGGCAGCTTCCATGCTGCCATTTTTTCCACAGAGATTGTGTTGATAAGTGGCTGGATCACCAACAGACAACTTGCCCTCTCTGCAGAGCATCTCTTGTGCCAGAAGAGACAGCCAACAAGCTGAGGAGAAGGGAGCAAGAACTCACAGAGGAGCTCATGTTTTGGTTCTCTTCTTTCCATGGCCATGGATTCAACAGCATGTGGTGGTTAAGATAGCTTTTTGTTATTGTTATCCTGTTCAAGTTTTTTTAAATTTATAATCATTTTCAGCGCAGATAGATTATCTAAGATACCCATCAAGGGTTTCCTCTGTTTTTTCTTTTTATATATTATTTAGTTTTGGGTACTTTTAGAAAGTAAGGACACCATATCTGTTAATTGTTGTGGCATGGCCCATCCTGGATCTTGTATATGAAGTTCTGTACATATATATAATTTTTTTGTTCTCTATATAGATATATTTGTCTTCCACTCAGTGAGTGATGACATATTTGATTGAATTCTATAGCAGGCTGCACTTTGATCTAGGATCTCTCAATAAATAATTTTTTGTTCTCTCTCGACATTTGTTTATAATTTTCTGTTTTCTATTTGGATATCTTTGTCTTCTACTGAGGGAGTGATGGTTTATTTGATTGAATTTTATAGCAGGGTTGCAATTTGATCTAGGATCTCTGTTATTAGATTTCCTAATTCAATTACATGATCAGTTGTGAATGGCTTGCATATGTATGGAGGCTTTATTGTCGGACAGTAATTTCTTATGGTTGTCAAGTATGTGTGTTTACAGTGAATATTTTAGGAAGGAGATGGTGGATTGACTTGTGAACTTCATGGATGAAGTTACTGAGATCTTGTTACTACTCTGTCATTTGTGATATTTTTGTCAAAATTTCAATCTTCTGAATGCCAACATTAGCAGGCAACCGGTTTACAAACCGTTTGAGTCATAGTTATGCCTTTTAAGGGAAAATAGAAGGACTTTTAGTTTGGAAATCCCATCATAGTGTAAGTGCACCTGGTTCTACCCATCATAAGGACTTGATTATGTGTCCAAAAATCACATGCCAGGTGTAGTTGCTATTATTGGTGGTGAACGACGTTGTGTTTAGACAGGTAGATGGGTAGCGTTACTTGTCCCTTTAATGCAAAAATTGGATCAACAGCAGCCTTTTTGTGTTATGCGGAGCTTCTTCAGAAGTGGTAAATCAGCAAGATGACAGTTGATAGCTGTTGAACTTGAACCTGCCTCTCCTCTCCCGCTCTTGTCTGTTGCACTATTGATCTCGGTGCAGATCTTGTGAAAATACAGGTTCTGCAATCTCTTATTTCGTACTGTTGATTTTTTCCACAATATAAGAACTAAGCAGGTGGCTGATTGAGTTTTTGTTATCCTATCTGTTTATGTATTGATTTCCATTCAAAAGATTGATACAATACAGCTTTAAATAGCTTGAATAGCAGAACCTCATCTTAGGAAGGGGATGGTGGAATGACAATGTGAACTTCATGATGATCTTGTTATTAATCTGTCATTTGTGATATTTCTCTTAAAAATTTAATCTTCTGAATGTTGACATTAGCCAGTCACTGGTTTACAAGATTTTGATTCATAGCTATGCTGTTATGAAACAAATACTCTAGATAGCATAAAATACCATAGTGCACACCATCTAACCCTATAACAAAGTCCATTGATATTTTTCCCATCTTCCGACCTGTTGCCTCTTAATTTATCCTGCAATCTTCAGTGTTTGAAGTGCTGACAAACCTGCCAATGCATGAACAGATATTTCACACCTTTCTTCATTTATGCTGTGCAAAATTTCTATATTTTTTTCCTGCTCTTTTAATTTACAAGTTTTTTGTCACCCCTTTGTGAGGATGCCTATTTTCCTTTTCATCATTGTTTTCCAATGAGAACAATTTTGTTTATTGATATTTATGCCCTATTGAGCATTTTCTATGACAACCAAAGCATAGTCCTTTTTTTCTTCTCTCATCCATTTCCTGCTGTGATAATTGATAATTGAGTAGGTTGAGGCATGGTTGCCCTCACAAATCAATCTCTACTTTCTGCATATGTTCCAATGGTAGACTTGTGCATAGCTCTATTCTTGATTTGAACATGTCAAGAATATTGCATAGCTTCCATAACACTTTCCGGATCTTTTAAGTGAAGCTCATGTTTAATGTCTTCTTTCAATTTTCCCATGTAAGCTTCTAATAGATGTTGGCCATTCATGTTTTAAATTTTGAGTTCCACTCTTCCAGATCTCCTATGTGTTTAAGTATTGTCAACTGACTAAAGTAATCTTGTTCCCAAACCTTACCATATTGTGCTTCTAGGTCCCTTGTTGCACTGAGAGTAATGAGGTGCTTTACAGCCCAATATGGGGAAGATGTTGTCACATAATTTGGGTAACGCTGACATGGAAACAACACAAAATTAAATAAAAAGCTATTTGGCAACATTTTTCCACTTAATTTTAATTTTTTTGTATATAAGTTAAAAAAATTAAGACCAATATAGATCCATCTTAAACGTAGATTTATCAAGCACCAAGAGGGACAAATTTCTTGAGGTGTACATTTTTTTTTTATCTCAATTTTTTTAAATATTAGAAAAAAATTTACATTTCAAGAAATTTGATTCCTCTCTGTGTTTGATAGATTTGGGTTTAAGATGGATCTATGCTGGTAAATAGACTCCAAGTATATTGACAAGGAGGATTCCTTTTAATTACTCATTGATATCATTGATAGGGTTTTGTCTCAAAATACAAAGTCGCTAAGGAAATCCTTTGCTTATCATCCTTAATATAATGCACTTCAAAATATTGCTCTATTTGGTTCACCCTTATAAAGACATTTGTTCCATCAAACTTTCTTAATTCAGCCTTGGGGAAGTAAGTACCCTTAGGAACTCATCCCTGCATAGCTTGAATATAAGAGTCAAAACCCTTAGGAATATGTTCATTGATGGAAGGTTATTCCACATGAACACTATATTTATTTTGAAATTTTCCAAGTTCCTTGGGTAACATTATCACTTTAGGGTATCTCTCTTCTAGGTTATGTATAATCAGGGCTTCTAGGGAAAACTCTGTAATTGTACTATCTTATTTTCAATTTCTATTTGCAAATGTGCCAAATCAACTTTTTTTGGCTATCTTCTCATCCACTTCATTAAATGCGTTCCTCAATTTGGATAATTGGCTCTGTGCTTCTTCACTTTCTTCGTAAGTAATGGATGAGATTTCTAAATGTTTAGCAGGTGTAGTATTTTTTACACCATCTTATGCCATAGGAGCTCACTAATTCCATCAACCATCCTTTTAAGGGAAAAGAAAAATAAATTTTAGTTTGGAAATCCTAATAGAGTGTAATTGCACCTGGTTCTGCCTAGTGAGAAGGACTTGATTATGTGTGCAAATATCAATTATCACATGCCAGATGTGGTTGCTATCATTACTCAAAGACATTGTGTTTAGACAGGTAGATGGATAGGCTCACTTGCCCTTTTAATGCGAAAACTGGATTAACGACAGCGTTTTTGTGTTATTCTGGGATCATTCAAAAGTGCTAAATCAGCAAGCAGACAGTTGATAGGCTATAGCTCTTGAGCCTGCATCTCCTCTCCTGCCCTAGTCTGTTGCACCATTGGTCTCGGTGCAGATCTTGTGAAAATAGTAAAATACAGGTTCCGCAATCTGTTATTTCATACTGTTGAATTTTTTTCACAATCTAAGAAACTAAGCATGTGACTGATCGTGTTTTCCTTATCCTATCTGTTCGTGTATTGATTTCCATCCAAAAGTTTGACACATTACAGCTTTCAATGTTCAATTTGAATAGCAGAACCTGCCCTTATATGCATGCAGATTAAGCATGACTAAAATACAAAAGCGATTGGGTAGGTTGGAATCTAGGCATGTGTAACAAGTAAGGTTAATAGCAGGGATCATGGAACGCCTTAAAGCCATTTTTCTTATCAGTTGAAGACTCTGAATTTTGGTCCAAATTCAAATCCAAACTAAACAGTTGCATTTCAGAGAAGGGAAGTGTCAAACTTTCAAATATCCTTTTTAAATATATTATGCTAAGTTCTGGCAGCATATTGCAGTAGATATAGATAAAATTAAATGCCTTTTTTCTGTTTTGGTTTTTGGAATTTAACATCAATTTTTTTTTTGTGAGACATGTTTTTGGAGGAAATCATTACTCCAATATTGTGAAAAGATGACTTACATTCCGAAAAGCTATCTTGGTAAAGGAGGACCATGCTGCTTGAATTAGGCTTGTGCTTATTAGTAATTACATAATTCCTTTGATTTATGCTCATTAGTAATTATATAATTCCTTTGATTTATTACTTTTGGAACTGTTAAGATGCTTCCGGGAAAAATCTAGCTCAACCAGCTGTTCATGATTAGAGAGTGGATGGATAGTCTTTAATGTTCCTTCAACTTCCTTTTGTTTTTATTAGCCTATGGCCTTTGGAACCTGAAAACAGTTGGCAACTTTCTTATCTGTGCTGTTACTTCTCTCAGCAGTTGGGAGCCTCGAGTGTTTCTGTTGATTATCATTGGTGTTTCACACATGTAGTCAATGTTGGCACAAAATTAACTTGGAACGGAAAGGATTTTCTTTTGTTAGTAGGTTCAAGCGTTTCTGTTGATTATCATTGGTGTTTCACACATATAGTCAGTGTTGGCACAAAATTAACTTGGAACGGAAAGGATTTTCTTTTGTTAGTAGGTTCAAGCAGTCTAAGAGGTAATTTAAACCGATTGATCCCTATTTAATTTTGTGTTGCTGTTTATTCCCCCTCTTCTCTGATATGCCGCATAAAACAATAGGTAAACAGAGGCCAATAGGAGTGTAATTTTGAGAGGCATTAGCCCTGCTATTCTAGAGAAAAACTTAACAGCTGTGAGGATGCCATCCCCAATATGGACAATGTAATTGTATGATAGAAAACTAAATGCTTTGAACTAGCCGCTCCTTTGCCATTATAATGCCATCCATTTCTTGTGGATATGGTAAACAGAGGCCAATAGGAGTGTAATTTTGAGAGGCATTAATCCTGCTATTCTTGAGAAAAACTTGACAGCTGTAAGGATGCCATTTCCGATATGGTCAATGTTATTATAAGAAAGAAGACAAATACTTTGAATTAGCCGTCCCTTCGCCATTTTAATGCCATCCATTTCTTGTTTGCAGTATTAGTATTGTTTAAGACCCACATCATTGTGGCCAGTATAATATTCTTTCTTGTGGGCACAAAGTTTACTTATGTTTTTAGCAATTTGTTGCGTGTTGAAGATTGACGATCTCTACTGAAGATAGTTTGGCAGCTTGAGGTAGGTTGTATTCCTTGCATTGAGTTGAAAATGATTTCATTTTATCATTTCTGTTGTGTTGTATTAAGTATTATGATAAAATCTGCTGTACCTTGGGAGTTGAAAACAAATTTCACATGCTATTATTGTAAGCATTCTTCCTGTTACCGGATGAATTAGCAGGTCAATTCATCGATAAGCAAATGCACTAGAGTATCCCAATGTCACCTCGGATACGACGTGCTACTTCTTCGGAAGTCAATAACCTCCAAGGGGAGAGCCCTTTGACAGATGATCTGAAATGAACTAGATAGCCAAATACAAATACGTCTACACCAAAGATACCAATGACCAGTGCCTCATGGAGTCAAATGGACAAGACCAACAAGGAATCACATTCCACGATCGAAGTGTTATAGCATCTAACATTCATATATTGTGCAAGTAGAGATATATTCGACTAATGGACAAGACCAACAAGGAATCACATTCCACAATCGAAGTGTTATAGCATCTAACATTCAAATATTGTGCAAGTAGAGATATAATCGATTATGGAATTCATACAATGTTATTAATGCCAATAAGGTTATGCATCAAAGATTTAACAACTACGTGAACAAGATGTCAGTGGCAAAGATTAGATGTATTCCACTTCAATTACCCAAAATAGATGTTTCAGATCTGTATGTGATGCAAGAGATACAGTATAGCAGTATGTGAAGTATATATTTAAATTATAGCAGCAGAGGTATTGACTGACAAACTCTGTGTTAAATCAAGCATCGGAAGATTAGCTATCAATTACAGTGTGCTCAATTAAATCTGAATGTAATAGAGAACGTTGTCTTAAGTGAAATACCAAACATGTTTATTCTCAACCTTCCAATCTCTATGGAAAATGAACTCAGACTTTCAGTTTTGCTGCATTAAAATCATGATCAGTTCATTTTCAACCTTGTAGATAACATAAAAAAAGGCATATGGATGAAAGTAAAAAATAGCAAGTTTCCACTGTAAGTGTAATTAATTTCAGACCTCTGTGTAAGGAACAAAAGAAGACCTGTTTACATGTAAGAATTCAACCTTTTAAAAAAGACTTGTTTATTTGTTTTAATGTGCAGATTGGTAAGGGTTTGGAGGGAGCAGATGTGTGGAGGGGATGGAAGAGGAGCGAAGGTGTGGATAGAAAGAGGGCGAGCTGCCAGCAGAAAGAGGAAAGGAGCAGAGCTCGGAGGAGAGGAAAAAAGGGCAGGCTCGAGGGCTGGAAAGAAGGCAGTGAAGGGCTAGAAGGAAGGGGCCGAGGGTGTGAATGGAGAGAGGGAGTGAAGGTGAGGTGGTAGGTGAGGAGAGCGAAGGTCAGTGAGGGGGGAGGAGGAAGTCGTGGGACTTCTCAGGTCTGCAGCTAGGGTTAGGAGCAGCAAAAAAGATCTATTTTTTAGGGTTTTAATCAATGATTTTTTTTTTGTAAAAGATTGTAAGCAAAATAAAAAAAATAAAAAAAGAGACTAAGATAACATAAAATTTACAAATGTACTAAACTCAGAAAATTAATTTAATATCTACAAAAATACACAAATTAGGGTTAGAAAAAGGGAGTAGGACAACTTAGGGTTTGAGAGGACTCTAGCGCAACCCTAGGGCATCAAGAAAAATTGTTACCTTTTTGAGATGGTTCTTGGCAAGCTTAGCAACTAGGGCCTTCCTTAACAACCTCAAGGGTTGGTTAGTGGAGACCCAGTCCTAGCAAAACTTGAAGACCTAAAGCTCAAGCTCAAGCTCAAGGATGAATCCTCTGGGAAGGTTTTTACCATGCTATGGTGACTAAAAGGTAGAAAATGGGTTAGTCAAGACAAAATGCAGCATTAATATCTACCATTCAACCCTAGACAAGCATTACTCTCCAACAATCAACAAAGAGACATCAAAGATAAGTATAGATACCATCTTGTGCATGTGTTATACTAAAAAATCCTAGTATCACCTTAGCAACAAGCATGAACAAAATGGTACTCCAAAGAAATTGCTCCAAACCATAACGATCCCATTTTCAAGAGGTGCGCATCAATCAAGAGCCTTAGTGAGGGCAAAAATCAACAAAAAATGTTTTATCCCGTAAGTTGTTTTGTAAAAATGAAGTGAGGAGAAGTGTATTTATACTTTTCTCACACTCACTTTACAAAAATAAAAAAATATCCAGGCCGACATGCCTTTTCAAAATGTCAATTTGAAATTATAAATGTCAACTTAAAATTATAAATGTCAACTTGATATTATAACAATAATAATATAAAATAATCAGATCCGTGGGTAATTTGGGGCATTTTCCCTAGAATTTACTCACACATGACTAAAATAGCTAAAAATGAGCATATCGGTCCGTTCTAAAGGCCAGGCCGTGGAGGGGGGGGGGGGTCGTCATGCTCCATCTAACCCCAACAGTAGTGAAAATCCCTCAACGCCCCCCCCCCCCCAATCAAGCACTGCGGCCTGGCTTGGAGGATGACATCATCATCAAGAGGAACCCAAGGAGAGAGGACGCTGGTGAGCTGGAGGGCCAGGAGGGTGTGGGAGGTGACCTGGAGGAGAGGCATATGCCTCAGTACCGAAAAAACTGTCACCGAAATGATAAATCAAGGTCGGGGTCATGTGACCCACTGATCCACCCCTGGAAGCCCCAGATACCAACCTCAGGGCTTCAAACCCTTTCATGAGGTAGTCAACAATGCCACTAAGCCATAGTACTTCCAAAGGAAAAATAAGAAGGTTTGGCCATAACCCCTACTAAAAAAAAAGCTGGCTAAACACCCCTCCCGGTCAGAAAATGCCCCCTTCTCCCTAGGGACCTCTGCAGGTGCGTTGGTACTGGTACCACATAACACTGGCTTCAACTGCGGGATGAGTACTCCTCTTGAGGGTTCTCGAGAATCCATGAATCATCTAGGTACCTGTAGACCTACACACATATCAAACAACCAAAGACATCAAACTACCATGAGGCAGACACTTTCATCCTGCCCTGCTCATCATAACAATAAAATAAACTAAGAGACGAATAATAACACTGATTAATAAACCAACTAATGAAACAACTAATAAACGAATAATAAATCAACTAACAGAAGGACACAAAGGATCAGATATCACCTGTAAAGTACCTCTCCAGTAACTGTCCATTGACAGGAAGATGGATCGTTTCGCCATCCAGGTGTTTCAACCGGAATGTACTTGGACCTGCAATGTTAGTAATCTGGTATGGACCTAACCATAAACTTTCAAATTTTCCATGCTTACCTAATTGTTCTCCTCTTTTTTTCCATAAGAGTACCAAGTCTCCCAACTGGAAGTTACGCTGTTGAGCCTTCTTATCAATTTTCCTTTGACCTTGTCTCGATGTTCTGTTAGGTGATCAAAAGCCTTTCTTCGATTCTCGTCCAGTTCTATCAAGCTGTTGATTCTTCTTTGGTACTTGTCCGGATCATCAACGTTTTGCTGGAGCATTTTATATACCAACAACTTCAAATTAACTGGTAGCATGGCATCCAATCCATAGACTAACTCAAACAGACTCTTTTTGGTAGGTTCCTTCACGGTGATTCCTTCTACCCAAACTGCATATTTCAATTTACTATCCCAGGATATCTTGTTGTTGCTGAAGGTTTTCTTTATGATGTTCATCAAATTTTCATTACTCGATTCTGCAATCCCATTCCCTTGAGGATAATAGTTGAAGGAATGTGACAATACACTACCGTAATCGAAGCAAAAGGTGGACAATTCCCCTCATATGAAGGTTGGTGCATTGTCTTTCACAATCTTGGTTGGTGTATCGAAATGGGTGATAATCCTGTCTTCCAAGAAGTCTATAATCACTTGGGATGTAGACCGTTTCATGGGAATGGCCTCAACCCATTTAGTGAAGTAATCTGTAGTTGTTAAGATCCACTTATGACCATTGCTTGAGTTTTCTTTGAATTCACCGATGAAGTCTAGGCCCCATTGCTGGAAAGATGCTTTGATTATGACTGGCTGAAGTGGTAAGGCCGAGAGTTTTTGTTTCCCTGTAAACATCTGACATGGCTGACAACTTCGTACATACTTGTATACGTTCTGGAAAATGCTGGGCCAATAATATCCTGATCTCAGAATCTTATGCGTAGTTGTGGTGGCTGCATGATGCCCTCCGCAAAGTCTGTGGTGGAATTCCTTCGTTAATTCTTCTTCTTTAGGAGGCTTAATGCAAGTGAGAATAATTCCATCTGAATTCTTCCACCCGAGTCCTTGAATCCATCCATCGTCTGCAACAATGTCTACTAAATCGTATTTGGATGCCTTCAATTTCAGAGCTCTCTTCTTGTGATTTGGTAAATGACTAGGGCATGAAAGATTCTACAGATAGTAAACAATGTCTCTGTACCAGTCGCACTGTGCTATGGCCTCTTTGACCACTGAGATCATAGGAAGCCTTTCTTCTGTTAGGTCCAAGGCCTTTTCATTTCCTTCTGCCAATAATTGAGTGAGTCCTCTGCCTTTGATCAACTTGGTAGGCTGGATCTCCAAGACATATTCTTGTATCTTCGTAATCCATTTGGCTTGAGCATCTAGGTCATCTTGCTGCTTCAATATTTCTTTCAGCGTTGGATGAGGAACATAAGCCATAATCTTCGAATATCCAATATATACTCTGAACTGTTTTAGTGACATCACCAAAGCGTTTGCTTTTGTTAGTTTTTCATCATTTAATTCAATAGATCTAGGATCTTAATTGAAAGAAGAACATGTACAGCGTATCAAGCATAAGAGACAAGAGACAAGAGACACAAAACATTTCATTGGGGAAAACCAAGGAGGTGAAAAACCCCGCAACTTCCTCAGAGATAGAATAAACACCAATACAAAGATCACAAAGATCAAACCCAAGAGATAGATGACTGCAACAGCTACTGCTCCTCCACTAGTGCGCACTCCTCCTCTCTCTCACTAATGCAAAGTGAGTGAATGAGAGAATGTGTAAAATGAGAGAGACACACTCTCTATTTATACACTACTTCACTTGTCTTTTAACTCTAACTAGGTCGGCCCCAACTTAACCACTTAACATAATGTTGACTGGGCCGACCCCCACTAGGGTGGTCTAATAACCCTTTAACCCACATGACTCATACAGCGCCAACCCCATCAAGGTGGTCTAATAACCCATCAAGTATAAGTCACGACACTTACAATATAACTTGCGACACTTGCAAGTACAACTGACGACACTTCCAATCGGAGGAATAATACATCTCCGTTGGGGATACAATAAAGTACAAATACAATATACAAGTGAATATCTTCCGAAGTTACAAATACATCAACACTCCCTCTTAACTAGGAAGGTATTCTCTTGACATAGGTCATCAATACATATAGGCACAAGTCTTCAATTCTGGAGTTGGATCATCGTCATTGGATCACAGAGCATCATCGCCACTGCTGCTGTACTCGTCATCTCGATCACTGGGATATCTCTCAATTCTTCTCGTCATATGAAGTTCTACAGAGCCAACGCTTATTCATGCTAGTTGTAGGCCTAGCCTCCTGTAGGTCTTCATCATCTCTGGCCATCCTATGGAATCCTCAGGACTAATTACGTGCGTCAACAAAACCTCGAAAGAGCATCCCAGGACTTTTATGAGCCCACTGCTCAACCTATCGGATCTTCCAGGATCTTTTACATGCAACTGCACAACCTGTCCACGGCCACAGAGTATCATCCTGATGCTCATGATCATACTGATCATATCATCTCATCGTCCACGGAGCACAGTCCAGATGCACATCACACAACACTTACACCACTGACATGGGAGAACACATCTGCACCATGTGAGAATGGCCCCAGCCCTTACATCTGCACCAAGGGAGAACACATCTACACCATGTGAGAATGGCTCAGCAACTACATCACGACCATGAGAGAACACATCTATACCGTGTCGGAAAAGCTTCAGCAATTACATCACGACCATGGGAGAACACATCTACACAGTGTCGGAAAAGCTTCAGCAATTACATCACGACCATGGGAGAACACATCTACACCATGTCGGAAAAGCTCGACAATTACATCACGACCATGGGAGAACACATCTACAACCATGTCGGAAAAGCCCATGTGCATCTGCGTCTTCCGGACTCATCACACATGATCCAAGTGATCATGTAATGCATCCACCTGATGCATATCATCACAAATGGTCATCCTGATCATCATCATAGCATCGTCCTGATGCATATCATCATCGCATGATCATCTTGATCATCGTCACAGCATCGTCCTGATGCATATCATCATTGCATGATCATCCTGATCATCGTCCTGATGCTCATCACACATCGCTTACATCCACAGTCATGGGAAGGATCCTACTACCACCATGCTTGGAATGGCTCCTGAAAATGTGTCCCATCACTTCCTCCTTGAAGTATCTTCTATCTGAAGAACACCAAGCCTCTCTCTGAAGTACTCAAACTTCTCTCTGGTCAGTGGTTTGGTCAACACATTTGCAATCTGCTCATCCGTCGCAACACACTGGAGCTTCACTGCTCTTCTCTGCACCATATCCCTGATATAGTGATATTTGATCTCGATGTGCTTCGACCTATCATGGAACACCGGGTTCTTTGACAGCTTCACACAACTCTGGTTGTCACAATAGATATAGGTAGCATCCAACTGGAGATCAAATAAATTAGACAGTAGCTTCCTTAGCCATACTGCCTCACAACTAGCCGAACAAGTTGCGACATACTCTGCTTCGGCTGTACTCAGTGCTACGCAGGATTGCTTCCTGCTAAACCAAGATATCATACCTGATCCCATACTGAAGAAGCACCCCGAAGTGCTCTTCCTATCTGCAGCACTGCCTGCCCAATCTGAATCAACATAACCCTCCAGGTTAACCTTTTGATTCGCATCATACTTGAGCCCATAATCAACCGTACCCTTCAGGTACCTCAGAATATGCTTTACAACAATCAGGTGAACATGTCTAGGATCCATCAGGAACTAGCTCAAGGTGTTCACCGCAAAGCAAATGCCTGGTCTTGTGTTCGTCAAGTACATCAAGGACCCAATCATCTGACGTTACATCGTGGCATCAACCGATTCTGATGAAGCATCACTCAATAGCTTCAGGTTCGATGCCATAGGTGTGGCTATGGCCTTGCAGTCCATCATCCCGAACCGCTTCAGGATCTCTACTGCATACTTCCTTTGTCCAAGGAAGATTCCATCTACACTCTGCCACACCTCTATACCTAGAAAGTAATGCATCATACCCAAGTCCTTCAACTCGAACTCGGCAGCAAGCTTCCTCTTCGTGTCGGCAATCAATCTATCCTCACCTGTCACAAACAGGTCATCCACATATAGTAGGAGTATCACTGGATTTCCTTCCTCAACCTTGTAGTAAAGGTTGGAATCTGCTTTACTCTTGGTAAATCCCAAACTGGACAGGAAGTTGTCTATCCTGCCGTAACATGTCCTAGGTGCTTGCTTCAAGCCATACAAGGATTTCTTCAATCTGCACACATATGACTCCCTGTCATGTATCTCAAAACCGAGTGGTTGCTCCACATACACTTCCTCTTCGACTACACCATATCCATCTGGTGTATCTTCCACTTCATCGCTGTAGCCAGAGCAATTATTGTTCTGATGGAAGTGTATCTGGCTACATGATCAAAAGTCTCTTCATAATCTATCCCCTCTTTCTGGGAGAAGCCACGAGCCAAAAACCTTGCCTTGTATCTCTCTATTTTGCCATCTGCAGCATGCTTGATCTTATAGATCCACTTGGAAGTCACAACATACTTCCCTTCTGGTATTGGGACCACATCCCATACATCATTCTTTATGATCGACTGGTATTCCTTGATCATGGCATTATTCCATTACTGCATCCCAAATCCTGGGAACTTCAGATTCTTCAATATCTTCAATAGATAGTTTTCTTTGAACTTCGTTGTTGGAACGTCAAATGTTGTAGTCCTTTTGTAGGTGATGGTACACGGTCTTTCCTACAAGACAAGTTCAATTGCATGATTAGAAACATCTTATATATTTCAGAACAAATTCTTACTCATAAAGAAATATGTCATACAGTCATGCAATTATCTTAGCCAATGCTTCAATACAACATTTATCCATATCCCATAACTTTCTAGATGCCTTCCATCTCTACCAGAACATTGTTAAGAGTGTGCACAACTCCCAACATGTTAGCAAAGAGTTTTCATTTTAGATAAGTAGCAATGGAATTTTGTACAATACCATAGGCCACTTACCCATTACTTTCATATTAGTAGTATCTTGTTCATTAATGCAACTTTTCTAATATGCATAATGTATATCCTAAATCTAGGAACATAAGTATGTACATGACTGAACAACATCATTTAAGTAATCATATACACAGGAAATGACAATTCAAATACTTATTTTTGTTTGGTTGTGGGTGGACTCCCTCTCAATCTTTGCTTACTTGCAGGAATTATTGGAGTGTGATCCCTTTTGATCTTTGCTTCCTGGATTATCTATCCTTGAACTTATATCCATCCTGGACCACTATGCATGCTTAAGTGTACACTAGTGTCATCATTGTGTCATCCTCAAGATCTCATACATATTCATACATCCATTAGTATAATCTCAATACTATCAAAACATTACGATTCTAAATAATATTAAACATGTATGGTCATGATCATTTCATACACAGGTAATTTATCACAAGCGTTAGTATTCAAGGTTTCAGGGAGTACTTCTTTTACTCATGCATATTCTTATTTGACCATAGGACTCTTCTGGTTTGTCATATCATTAATCAAAGTAAGAAGTATAATATGCATAAACCCATGATTACTCAAACCTATAACTTCATGAATGATCATTATTAATCATACAAAAGTATACTTATATGAGATCCTAACACAAAGTAGGATTCTAACTCGACATAGGAAAACATACATGGATTATCATGCTTGTTTAACATACCCAAACAATGTCTTCTTTCTTCTCTTAGAGATCTTGTGCTCGCAGCCTGCATATCTCATAAGTTAATAATTGTAGAACCAAGTTATACATACCTCGTAAGTGGAGATTCTATGTGATCCATGACTATGGATGAGTCTTTGTCTTCATGTCACCATGGTCATATGTTCCTGATCTAGAACTTGATTTGTCTTTCTTGATGTACCCTTCATGTTAGTGGACAACATCATCCTCATACAACAACACAGTGTTTTAGTACAATCATAAATGTCATACCCCTAATCAATGAATGTATTCACATTCATTCATACTTTTACTAGGGTGATAAGGCAAGTCTAAAATTAATCAAGATTGTACTAACCTCAATAATATGAAGACAAACATATCATAAACTTAATCATGAACAGATTTCAAAACATGCATGAATCTCCTCAAGTCATACCTATCGGGATTGCTTGTAGTCTTCTTATGTAAGGTATTAGCCTCATCTCCTTCTAGAATTGGAACTTCTTCACTTATGTAGGTGTCCAATTCATTCTCTTCTAGGATTAACCCAATCCACTTTGATTTGCTGAAGCCGGATCTGGAGCTAGCTAGGGTTTGACAGAGAAACCCTAAAAATCCAAACTTTGAATTTCAAACTTCTGATTGGATGAAAAGATGCGCCTTGCTGAGCTGATCAAGCTGGTATACTTCAATTTTGAAATCTCCAAAATTTGACCCCTCAAAATTGCCTTTGAAACTTTCGAATCTTCTAGTCAAAATCCCAAACTAGGGTATGATGATGCTCGGGGTTCTGCCCAACCAAAAAATTCGATCTTGGTCTATAAATTTCGATTTTGATGAGGAGCATCCATCCGTGGTCTCATATTTCAAAAATTCCAACTTTCTCCGAAATCCTAATTTCCCACAGCAGTGACGATCCAAAAATGAAGGTGTTTAGAATCCAATTCTGTTTGGACAGAAATATATGCCATATTGTTTCTGATGCATCTTTGAAATTTCGGATACTCAGGGTCTGAAACTTCGGCCTGTGCTAGATTGACGTGTCATCTTTCCAACGCCACAGATCTGACCTCAAATGGATTCTCTGAGAGAGAGATATGCCAAGTGTTGCAACATGACTTGTTTATGGGATGAAACAATATAGCGAACTTGTACAGTGTGCCACGTGTTACAGTTTCAACTTCGGCCTTTGAAACCCGGACCAATGAAAGTACAGTCCGTTCCCTAACTATCAATTTTTACGGAATTCCATTTGGAGCTCCCTAGCCCGAGATATGACCTTTTTTCCTAGGTCACCTGTTTAGGACTGCATTCTAGAAGAGGAAGAAACCATAACTTGTACGAATCATATCTCACAAAGTACAACGAATCTGAGGCTGTCCTTCGGACACAAGGTACATGGACATTTCATCTTCAACTTGTAGAAGTTTCAGATCCTAAACCTTCCCCAAAATGGATTTATAGCGAAAGTTCCACGATGACTGGTTTTTACTATACCAAGCCCTAGCTTCCAATTTGTCGCAAGTGCAACAAGTGTCATAAATGCCATACCATGACTTCCTTCAGGCTAGCTCTGATACCATTTTAATTTTTCATCATTTAATTCAATAGATCTAGGATCTTTACTGAAAGAACAACATGTACACCAACATAAGAGACAAGAGACAAAGCCCCAAGAGTTATCTTGATCGGATGTGTTCTCGGAAGTTAGGCCTCCCAGCATGCGAGGTCACGGGATCCATTCTCATCGACTCTCTTGGGGTTAGGCACGCAGCGGCCGCAGGGTGGAAACCCCTTCGGGGCGGGTCCACCGGAAATTATTTCGTGGATGTAGCGGTCGGCTAAGCCGATTAGTGAACCACATGAAAAAAAAAAAAAAAAAAAAAAAAAAAAAAAGAGACAAGAGACAAGAGACACAAAACATTTCACCGGGGAAAACCAAGAAGGTGAAAAACCCTGCAACTTCCTCAGAGATAGAATAAGCACCAATAAAAAGATCACAAAGATCAAACCCAAGAGATAGATGAATACAGTAGCTACTCCTCCTCCACTAGTGTGCACTCCTCCTTTCTCTCACTAATGCGAAGTGAGTGAATGAGAGAATGTGTAAAATGAGAGAGACACACTCTCTATTTATACACTACTTCACTTGTCTTTTAACTCTAACTAGGTCGGCCCCAACTTAAACACTTAACATAATGTTGACTGGGCCGACCCCCACTAGGGTATTCTAATAACCCTTTAACCCACATGACTCATACAGGGCCGACCCCATCAAGGTGGTCTAATAACCCATCAAGTATAAGTTACGACACTTACAATATAACATGCGACACTTGCAAGTACAACTGACGACACTTCCAATCAGAGGAATAATACATCTGGGGATACAATAAAGTACAAATACAATATACAAGTGAATATCTTCCGAAGTTACAAATACATCAACAACTTTTCCATACTATGATACTTCACTTCTGTGTTGCTCAAGGCTTTACTCATGAAAGCAATTGGTCGTTCTTCATTCTTTTCATTCTTTTGAAGGAGAACTCCTGCAATGGTGTCAGCAGATGTAAAAGAAAATATTTGAAAAGGTTTAGAATAGTCCGGACTTACCAATACCGGAGCTCGAGTGATTTCATCCTTTATATCTTCGAAAGATTTCTTTGATTCATCGGTCCACCTGAATTCTGCATCTTTCTTAAGGAACTCATTCAAAGGTTTAGTAAGCTCAGCAAAATTGGGTATAAACCTATGAATGAAATTAATTTTTCCAAAGAAAGACCTCAAAGCTTTAAGGTGTTTAGGCAGTGGTATATCTTTGATAGCCTTAACCCTTTCAGGATCAATTTTAACACCTTCCCGTGTTACAAAATGGCTTATCAATTTACCTTCAGTGACCCCCAAAATAGACTTCTTAGGGTTTAGAGAAATGCCATACCTGCGGCAATGTTCAAATACCTGTTGTAGATGCTTAATGTGATTCTTTCTTTCTTTGGAGTAGACCATCAGATCGTCTTCGTATATTTCCAAGATTTTATGAATGATGTCCCTGAAAGCATAATACATAGCTCTCTGGAATGTAGCCCCGACATTCATCAATCTGAATGGCATACTCAAATACTGGTAAGTGCCCCAAGGAGTAGTGAAAGATGTCTTGGCTCAATCTTCTTTCTTAACCGCCACTTGGTTGAAGCCCGAAAAACCATCAAGAAAATACATCATTTGTGAACCTGTAATCCTTTGTAGTGAGAGCACCATATTCGAGAGCGGGTAGTTGTCTTTCTTTGAGACCACGTTCAAATTTCTGAAATCAACACACACTTGGTATCTCCCGTCTTCTTTCTGGTATGAACCAGATTAGACAACCATTCTGAATATCTGATCGGAGCTATTATCTTGGCTTCAACCATTTTCTGTAATTCTTGTTTCACTAATGGAGCTAGCTTCAGATTTATCTTTCGTAACTTCTGTCGATGAGGTTTCACATTTTCTTCCAGAGGTATAGCATGCCGAATTATGTTCTTGTCATATGTATTGAGCTCATCATATGACCAGGCGAACACATCTTTGAATTCACGGACTAAATCAATCACTTCTTTTATTTCTTGGGAGTTTAATGCCTTGCCCACCTTTATTGGGCGAGGGTCTTCTTGCGAACTGATGTTTACTTCTTTGTACCCAGGATCCAGAGTTGTGTCCACTTTTTGTTTGCACCGATCATCCCTGTCAAATGTTCTTTCTAAAGATACCTTCTCCATTGGGATAGGATTGTAATCTCACTGTTCTGTGGATCCTTCCTCTCTCCTATCGATATAGTTGTTCGAGTATTCTTCTGTGTTGGACATGAACCCACAGATCGATTTGTCATCATCGAATACTTCCCAATCATCGAAGTTGTCAGGCACAAAAGGGAGGAACGCCATTTGAACTTTTCCTGTATCATGTATTGTATCGGTGGGATCGAAAGTAGATGCGAAAAATACGAGCGCATCGGCTGTCTGATTCTGTAGTCTCGGGATGGCCTCTAATGATAAGGCATTAAATTCTTCAGTAGCCAACCTAACTGCATCCCTGTATCTTTTCAATTGTGTCTTTTTACAAGAGAATATCCCTTTTACTTGGCATACAATCAGGTCAGAATCAGCGAACACATGTAGTAATTTTATACCATAATATTTAGCCATGTTAAGGCCCAGTAATAGAGTTTCATATTCAACAGTATTTTTAGTACCATCAAATTCTAATAGAAATGAAAAACAATGCTCTTCATATCTGGGAGATGTCAGTACAATACTTGCACCCATACCTGCTTGGCATTTTGCCCCGTCGAAGTGTAAAGTCTATAATTTATCAATGTCTTTTTGAGGAGCAACTTTTGTAGTAAGTATTGAGTATGACCCGATGTCATTTTGACAAATGTATTCATTTTCTGGTTCTTCATGATCCTCCACGTGGTGTTTCCACACAGTCTACCTTTGTAGAGTAATGTAACCGCCTTCGGGAGTGGGCACCGTGGTGTATGATAGATCCAAATGTAAAATCCCTCCCAAGTATGAGCCAAATTTCCTGGATAACAACATACCCCATGACTCTGGTAAATCAATGACGACGATATCCATCTTTATCATCATGGTAGGATGCAACACCAATCGGATTGGGACATCTACCACCACCCCACAAATATTCACTTCTCAAGAATCCATAGTACAGATATTCCTGTATGGTCTTGATATCTTCAAACCTAACCTTTTCATCACAACTAATGGCATAACATTAGTGGAAGCACCGGAATCAAACATACAGTTATGTAAAATTAAATCACCAATGCGCAAGGAAATAAAGAAGGGTTTATGTCCAGGGTTCTTATTCTCAGTTGGTAGCATGTTGGACAGTATGATTGGAGTATCCTCTTCTTTAGCCTGGTTGACCATTGGTTGCTTATCCCAGATTTGATCTTGAAGGTGGAAGTGCTCTGTAATTTGTTCTCTGACCGATGGGATCTTTGCTAACTCAAAAATTGGTACTGGTATCCTCATAGAGTTAAGGGAACCTGTAACATCAATCCTCGGAGGCTCATCAATAACTAAATCAATATGGGGCCTACTTACCTGTGGCGGGGGAGGAGCCTTTGCATTTTCCATATTTGCCGGAGGAAACCTTCTTCTTTGATAAGTATCCCCTACAATTATGTTTTCATACCATTTCCTAAATTGTTCTCGAGGAGGCATTTATCCAAGAAGCTTATTTACTTTGTCCGCGTCAATAGAACTCTTTCTGATCTCCTGCATATGCTCATTAGATAAATTAAATTGATTTCTTTCAAACAAATTACATACCTCAGAGTCATTGTCTTCGAAAGGAATGTTGTTCCTGATATACTCCATATAGTAGGCTCAAGTCTTTTCGTCATGGAAGCTACGACATGCCCTGCAATAATATGGAAAATCACTTACTGCATTGGTAGGCTCTAGATGCCTTTGTTGTTGGGAAGGAGCTTTGTTGAAATTCTTTGGCGGAAATCGAGGCTGACTTGGCTATTGATTTCTTTCCAGTTGGACAATTCGGTTATGCATGGTAGCAGTTTGTTGATTCATGTCAACCCTCAAATGTCTCATCTCTTTGATCAATATGTTCATCAGGTCAGGGCCTTCGCTGGAGGAAGGAGGCTTGTTCTTCGGTCCTGGTTTATCTCTTGAGTGGCCATAAGTGTTAGGCCTTCCAGCTGCCTTTCAACTATCGTCTAGAATCCTTACCTTTTGCTCAGCAGCCGCAAGATTCCCTGGTCGATCCAGACTGAGATGAAACATGAAATCTCCTAAGAATGCCTTAAGGTAATATGACAAGATCATTGGGTCTTGAGGCTTGAAATTTTCATGGATTTCATTTATAATCTTGTCAAACCTGCGATCAAACTCATCAATAGTCTCATTTTCACTTCTTTTAATAGTCATCAAAGCATTATTCAACATCATAGGATCTTTCTTTTCTTTCCATCTACCAAAGAATTTAGTCTTTAAATCAATGTAATTAGCAATACTTTGAGTGGGCAATGATTTAAACCATTTTGAAGCTTCGTCAATTAAACAAGAAGCAAAAGTTTTGAACTTAACATCCAGATGAGTAGTGTCAGTAAGCATGAAACAAAATTCAATAGCATCCCAATGTTGGGCAGCAATAATAGCATTTGATCCAGAAAACACGGGAAATTCTCTAATGTCCTTGAATTTTAATGCTTGGTTAGGATACACAGGAATACTTGTGAAATCAAAAGCAGCGAATGCCATGTTAACTTGAAAGCAAGGAGCAACAAAAAGATTATGTATATCAAGTAAAGAATCGAGCGTTTGTTGACTAATTTCCAATCTCTCCTGCACACGATATTTCCTTTTTAACAATATATGACTGAGATCGAGGAGAAATGTACTTTTAAAATTATCCCTTGTTGAATATCTCTTTGAATTTTGTTTAGGTGGAGTCTCCAGGAGAGACCTGCGAAGTTAGACTAAGCAAATTTCACCAAGATATGGGCAAGGAGCATCCTTGAGTTCTTGATGGAGTTGCCGAATAAACCTGTCAAGTTAATCCTTCAAGATAAATAATTTTAAATATGAGGACGTACCTTTAAGCTTACCTAGTGTCGTTTTTCCAAGGGTGTAAATGATTCTGGATAACTCACTTCAATCTTTGAAATGTCCCCGGCAATGGCGCCAAAATGTTACTGGATGAATTAGCAGGTCTGATTCATCGATAAGCAAATGCGCTAGAGTACCCCAATGTCACCTAAGATACGACGTGCTACTTCTTCAAAAGTCAATAACCTCCAAGGGGAGAGCCCTTTGACAGATGATCTAAAATGAACTAGATATCCAAATACAAATATGCCTACACCAAAGATACCAATGAACAGTGCCTAATGGAGTCAAATGGACAAGACCAACAAGGAATCACATTCCACGATCGAAGTGTTATAGAATCTAACATTCATATATTGTGCAAGTAGAGATATAATCGATTATGGAATTCATACAATGTTATTAATGCCAATAAGGTTATGCATCAAAGATTTAACAACTAGGTGAACAAGATGTCAGTGACAAAGATTAGATGTATTCCACTTCAATTACCCCAAATAGATGTTTCATATTTATATGTGATGCAAGAGATACAATATAGCAGTATGTGAAGTATATATTTAAATTATAGTAGCATAGGTATTGATTGAAAAACTGCAAGTGTTAAATCAAGCATCGAAAGACTAGCTATCAATTACAGTGTGCTCAATTAAATCTGAATGTAATAGAGAAGATGTCTTAAGTAGAATACCAAACATGTTTATTCTCAACCTTCCAATCTATATGGAATATGAACTTAGACTTTCAGTTTTGCTGCATTAAAATCATGATTAGTTCATCTCAACCTTGTAGATAACATAAAAAAAGGCATATGGATGAAAGTAAAAATAACAAATTTCCACTGTAAGTGTAATTAATTTCAAACCTCTGTGTAAGGAACAAAATCAGACCTGTTTACATGTAAGAATTCAACCTTTAAAAAAAAATTGTTTATTTGTTTTAATGTGCAGATTGGTAAGGGTTTGGAGGGAGCGGATGTGTGGAGGGGATGGAAGAGGAGTGAATGTGTGTATAGAAAGAAAGGGAGCTGCCAATAGAAAAAGGAAAGGAGCAGAGCTCGGAGGAGAGGAAGAAAGGGCAGGCCCAGGGGCTGGAAAGAAGGAAACAAAGGGCTAGAAGGAAGGGGCCAAGGGTGTGAATGGAGAGAGAAAGTGAAGGTGAGGTGGTAGGTGAGGAGAGCGAAGTTCAGTGAGGGGGGAGGAGGAAGTTGTGGGACTTCTCCGGTCCGCAACTAGGGTTAGGAGCAACGAAAAATATCTATTTTTTAGGGTTTTAATCAATGATTTTTTTTTGTAAAAGATTGTAAGCAAAATAAAAAAAATAAAAAAAAGAGACAAAGATAACATAAAATTTACAAATGTACTAAAATCAGAAAATTAATTTAATATCTACAAAAATACACAAATTAGGGTTAGAAAAAGGGAGTAGGACAACTTAGGGTTTGAGAGGACTCTAGCCCAACCCTATGGCATCAAGAAAAATGGTTACCTTCTCGAGATGGTTCTTGGCAAGCTTGACAACTAGGGCCTTCCTTTAACACCTCAAGGGTTGGTTAATGGAGACCTAGTCCTAGCGAAAATTGAAGACCCAAAGCTCATGCTCAAGGAGGACTCCTTTAGGGATGTCCTTACCATGCTATGGTGACTAAAAGGTAGAAAATGGGCTAGTCAAGATAAAATGTAGCATTAATGGCTACCATTAAACCCTAGACAAGCATCACTCTCCAACAATTAACAAAGAGACATCAAAGATAAGTATAGATACCTCCTTGTGCATGTGTTATACTAAAAAATCCTAGCATCACCTTAGCAACAAGCATGAACAAAAAAGTACTCCAAAGAAATTGCTCCAAACCATAAAGATCCCTTCTTCAAGAGGTGCGCATCAATCAAGAGCCTTAGTGAGGGAAAAAATCAACAAAAATGTTTTAGCCCATAAGTTGTGTGAAAATGAAATGAGGAGAAGTGTATTTATAATTTTCTTACACTCACTTTACAAAAATAAAAACAATATCCAGGCCGACATGCCATGAAGGAAATCAGTCTTCTTTCTACTTTGTTCTTCTATGTCTTTACCAGTTCAACAACTCATGAAAGGAATGAAGCACACAATGATATGTAGTAGCAGAGCACAGCTGTATCAGTACAATAAATAACACACTTGCAATAAGAAACCACACATTACTCAGTCGATTGTTTCAACCATCAGGAAAAACTATAAATGGGAAATCCTATTCTAATTATTCACATTGTTTCAACAAAGAGAAATCGAAAATTAAGAAATCCTACGCTTAATAATCAATTGTTTCAGCAATAAAATCTAACTAGCAAATCCACACCCAAAAAATAAAAGAATTAAACAACTAACTAATACAAAAACTCTGTGAGAAGGCGGGCCCTTTCCTTCTAATAGATATGTCGTTGAAGGCTACTAGATCAACTCAGCAGACATTGAATCAAGAAAACACTGCCTCTTTCATTAATGAATAAGTTCGATTACAAAATGGTGCAAGGGCAGTCCCAACAAGGGGCCTCTTGCTTAACAATAACACACGACACACAATGTTCACACAGACTAGATGTAAATAGGATGCCAGAAGATGGCTTCTATTACTTCAATCAAGCTCTAATGGTTACAATGTGAAATGCAATGAAAACTAAACTAGTCGGCCTTAGCCTGATACAATATAAATAAGTAAAAATGGTGACTTCTCTTTGTGTATGACCCTCTCCTCCTCTCAGTCTTTTGTTGAATTCTAGAACAAATGGGAGATGGGTGATGAGCCCCCTCCTCTGTGCCTCCGTACTGATCTTCTACTTTGTTATGTTGTTGCTGCTCCCGAGGTCACTTTGATCCTCGAGACACTCTTCCTTTGTTCGCCAAATCCTCCAGATCCTACAGACCTGCAGTTGTTAGCACCTTCTAATCTTGCTGCAAAACCTCTTCTTGTGGTGACATCTATCCTGAACCCAATCACCTTCATAACTGCTCATAACTTCCTTAGCAACCTCGAATGGCTACCAAGTACTCCGCTTTGACTTCTGCAAAACTCGGACTTTGTGACAGTTTTCGGCCCTACGTCTTGACCATATTTAACCTTGTCACCTTTCGACATAACCTATCTTGTCGGCTTTACCATGCTTCCACGACTGTCAGTCCGCCCTTTCCTCCATGCTTGGATTCTGGCGCAAGCCTGTCAGTGTCACTGTTCGACAACCTGTCAACACTCGACCTCTTTCGCTGCAAACATGTCATCCGTCAACATCTTAAATTTTCGACCTCCGACCTTCTCCTTCTGTCGACTGCATCTTGATAGCTTCTACTTGACTTCTTAGCTTTCGGCAGCCAGTCTTCCTTCACACTAGTGGTCGTCAGAAATCCCCCTGGTCGACTTCTTCTGTCGATCATCTTCGACTGCTCTGCCTAGGCCCCGATGCTCCTGCATTAGACTCCCCAGGTGAAAAATAACTCGACTGCTCTGTCAATATCCTATATTCTTCTTCGGAAATCCATGTCACCTCCTGCAACTCATCATCCTTCCATCGCACTAAGCATTCTCTCTTCCGCGATCTGCGCGTATGCCCAACTTCGCGTTCCTCCAAAACTTCGGCGGTTTCCTCTTTGTCGTTTTGACCTGGAATTTGCACTGTCCAGTCGATGTTCGACACTTCTGCACCTCTGCTGGTTGAATCTTCTTCAAACTTGTACAGATCTAAGACATTGAACGTAGGTGAAATTCTCAAGTCTTTCGGCAGCTCCAACACATAAGTGTTGTCCAAAATCTTCTTCAAGATCTTACATGGTCCAATCTTCTTTAGCTTCAGCTTGTTATATGTTCCTGTTGGAAATATATCCTTTCGCAAGTGTGCATAGACTAAGTTTCCTTCGTTGAACGACTGTAGCCTCTTCTTCCTGTCGGCTCTCAACTTGTATGCCGCATTACTCTTTTCTATGCACTTTCGCACATCTTCATGCACATCTTTCATATGCTCTGCAAATGTTTCTGCATCCGCACTTTTCCTGATTTCTATCGGTATCTCGACCAAATCCACCACTCCATGTGGGATTCGTCCTTGAACAATCTGGAATAGGCTCATACATGTCGATCGATTCACAGAATTGTTGTATGCGAACTTTGCTTGTGCCAACACGTTCTCCCACTGCTTGGGTCTGTCGACCGTCAAACATCTCAGAAGGTTTCCCAAACTTCTGTTCGTCTGTCTGCAGATGATATGCCGAGATAAACTGCAACTTCATGTCCAGTTTCTTCCATAGGGTTCTCTATAAATGCCCCATGAACTTGGTATCTCGGTCCGACGTGATACTCTTCGGCAACCCATGCAATCGGACTATCTCTTTGAAGAATAGTACAACAATGCTTGTGGTGTCACTTGTCTTCCGACACGGAATAAAGTGTGCCATCTTCGAAAATCTATCGACTACAACAAATATTGAGTCATTACCTTGCTCTGTCTTCGGAAATCCTAGCACAAAATCCATGCTCAGGTGCTCCCATGGGGTATTCGGTACTGGTACTTGTTAAGATTCAATATGCTAAGATAGATAACATCAGTATTACATTCCATTTCACAACAATAGCATATACAGGATCACTGAAAGAACAACAAGCACAGCATAAACACAAGAGACACAAATTTATCCCGAGAAACCCTCATGGGGTAGAAAACACAACAAATCTTCCTCAATATAGATGATCAACAAATACAAAATGTAGTCCCCAAACAAGAGCTCCTTTTCCTCCTATGTAGACCTCTCTCTCTCCTATGCGCCAATCACAAGTGAGCGAATGAGTGATAAATGAGGAACACACCTCCTCTATTTATACTCATCTTCTAACTAAATTTTCACCCTAACTGGGCCGACCTCTCCTAAGAGAGTCGAATAACCCCTAAACAACTACCTCAGGGCCGACTTACTAGGGAGGTCTAATAACCCTAGTTACAAAATTCTTTCGAAGGAATAAACGTCTCCGGATATACAATAGGGTCTCCATGGAGGAATGAAACATCTCTGAAATAATAAAGTACAAATATAATATTCTTAGAAGTTACAATATTTCAACACTCCCCCTTAACGAGAAGGATATTAAAACAACATCTGCAGGAGCAAGGAGTCATCGACTACATGATACATGATACATCTATAAATCATTGGAAGCTTTCTTTAATCATCATCAGTAACTCAAACAGTTACTAGAACATCTTCAATATCTTCAATACTGGAATATCAACATCTTCAGTACTGAGTCTTCATCTTCTGCAGCACTTGATCAACCACAACATCAACATCTGGATCTTCCGATCAACAACATCATCTGGATCTCTCAATCAACATCATCATCTGGATCTCTCGATCAACATCATCATCATCTGGATCTCTCAATCAACATCATCATCATCTGGATCTCTCGATCAACAACATCATCATCTGGATCTCTCGATCAACAACCTCATTGTCTAGATCTCTCTATCAATAGCATAATCTGCAACACACATGATCCAATTATGTGATGATCAATCCCTCTCACTTCAGGACAGAAGTCCAAGGATGATACAATCCTGATCCACTTACGGGATGATCAATCCCTATCAATTTAAGACATCATATCATGTCCAAGGACGATGCAATCCAGATCTGATTATGGGATGATCAATCCCTATCAATTTAAGACACCTCAACATGTCTAGGGACAATGCAATCCCGATCTACTTATAGGATGATCAATCCTTATCACTTTAAGACACCTCAACATGTCTAGGGACGATGCAATCCTGATCTACTTACAGGATGATCAATCCTTATCACTTTAAGACACCTCAACATGTCTAGGGACGATGCAATCTGGATCTACTTACAGGATGATCAATCCTTATCACTTTAAGACACCTCAACATGTCTAAGGACGATGCAATCCCGATCTACTTATAGGATGATCAATCCTTATCACTTTAAGACACCTCAACATGTCTAGGGACGATGCAATCCCGATCTACTTACAGGATGATCAATCCTTATCACTTTAAGACACCTCAACATGTCTAGGGACGATGCAATCCCGATCTACTTACATGATGATCAATCCTTATCACTTTAGGACATAAGTCCAAGGACGATGCAATCCTGATATACTTACATGATGATCAATCCATATCACTTTAAGACACCTAAACATGTCTAGGGACGATGCAATCCCGATCTACTTACAGGATGATCAATCCTTATCACTTTAGGACATAAGTCTAAGGACGATGCAATCCTGATCCACTTACGGGATGATCAATCCCTATCACTTTAGGACATAAGTCTAGGGACGATGCAATCCCACTAGTCCTCTTAGACAAAGTCTAAGTACCACTTCATCGACCTCATCGTCAAAACAGGTAACCTCATCATCGACCTCATCATCAGAATAGGTAACCTCATCATCAATACAGGTATCCTTATTGTGAAAATGCTCATAGTAGATCCAAGAGATGATGTAAACCTCACAATGAAAGAATTTAGGAATAATAGAAGAAGAATAGAGCAGTAGAACATAGATCCAAAGGAGCTTAGATAGAGGCAGAATAATTACACATGTTACATTAATTTGAATAGTAAAACAGTAATTATACAATGCTCAGGATTCGAATACACTAGGTGTGATTTGAATTATCCTGCATGGATAGATCCAAAATCAGTGGAGTGTCATCAAAGCACAACTAGAAGTCTATCTCATCATCGGTGGAGTCATCAATGCACAAGTAACTGTCAACCATCAGTCAAACTGAGTCTAACTGAGTGTGGTAGGTGTAACTGGCACATGGAGGCACTAACTGAATGAAGGAGGCTTAGTGGAGGGCGCATGAGGAGCTATCTGGAGTCAGAATGGACAGTCTAGTCTCATCAGAGGTCCATCGGAGTGATACAGTCAGTTGAGAGTCAGTCTATACTTAAATCAAGGACATAACTAAGGATAACTCAACTAATTGAAGTGCAACTGGAGTGGTAGGTGAGAAAAGGTGCCCTTCTCAAGTGGTGGGTGAGAAGTGGGCTCCTCCCTGTCTAGGAGGGCTAAAACTGATCTGAGAGAAGTTCCCGGGGCTAACTAACTGAGGGCTAGGTGCTGGGACTGATGACTGGGATGCATGCAAGGTTGATAATGAAAATAACTGAAATGCTGGTAGGACTAGGATGGAGTATAGGAATATCCTAACACTTTTCATCGATACAAGTATCCACATCATTGATACAAGTATCCATATCAATACATGTATCCATATCAATACAGGTATCCTCCTCATCGGTACAAGTATCCAGATCATCGATACAAGTATCCTTATCATCGGTACAAGTATCCAGATCATCGATACAAGTATCCATATCAATACATGTATCCTCCTCATCAATATAGTATCCTCATCATCGACCTTACCGTCGATATAGGAAATCTCATCATTGATACAGGTATCCACATCGATACCAGTATCCAAATATCATCATCGACCATATCACTCCCCCTTTCGAGGAGGGTCCTTCTGAACGACACCAAGCTTGTCTCAGAAATACTCAAACTTTACTCGAGACAAAGGTTTGGTCAATATATCAGCAACTTGTTCGTCAGTGCTCACATACTCGAGCTTGATAGCTCCTTTCTGCACTATATGCCATATATAAAAATATCGGATCTCTATGTGCTTTGAATTATCATGGAACAATGGATTCTCTGTCATATTGATACAACTCTGGTTGTCACATAGGTTCACAGTGGGGTCCATCTCTAAGTCAAACAATCCTGATAACAACTTCCGACGCCATATCGCTTCACAACTAGCAGAGCAAGAAGCTATATATTCCGCTTCAGCTGTGCTGAGAGCCACACTAGACTGCTTCCTGCTAAACCACGAGATCATGGAAGATCCTAGACGATAAGATCCGCCTGATGTGCTCTTCCTGTCTGATACACTTCCTGCCCAATCAACATCTATGTAGCCATACAATCCGAAGTCATGATATCCAAGATAACATAGACCAAAGCCTATCATACCCTTTAGGTACCTCATCACATGCTTTGTAGCTATTAGGTGAACACGCCTAGGTTCCACTAGATATTGACTCAAGGTGTTCACAACAAAGCATATATCTGGCCTGGTATTTGTCAGATACATCAATGACCCAATAATCTGTCTGTACAGAGTCACATCCACTAACTCTGATGAGTCATCAGCTAACAACTTCAAGTTGAAATCCATGGGAGTGGCCATGAATTTGCATTCCAACATATCAAATCTTTTCAAGATTTCCACAGCATACTTCCCCTGGTTGAGAAAGATTCCCTTTGGGCCTTGCCATACTTCCATACCTAGGAAGTAACGCATCAATCTGAGATCTTTCATCTCAAATTTTGTAGCTAGCTTCTTCTTGCTTTCCATGATTTGTTTCTCATTCCCTATTAGAAAGAGATCATCCACATACAGTAATAGTATGACAGGTTCATCATCCATAACCTTAAGCTAAAGGTTAGGATCAGCTTTACTTTTGGTAAAGCCCAAGCTTGTCAAGAAGCTATCAATTCTCCCTCTGTGACTGAACATCATTCACACTCTGCATTGAGTGATCTTCTGCATATCTATCTGTGCCATCTCTCGTCAGATGGGTCTACTGATATGAGCCTCAAGATCATTCGAACTCTGTGGTGAGTTCCTTCTTACATCCATCTAAAGAGAAGAATTCCATCTGTATATAGACACCATATTCAACCTTGTAGCAAAGATTGAAATCCACATCACCCATGGTGATCATTAAGCTCATCAAATGGCTATCGATCCTGGGTACCCGTACATAAATTTCTTCAATTGAATCCTAGGATTTTTCTTGATTCGTACTTCTTCTTCAATTACACCATTAAGAAAATGGTCTTATATAGCCACATGGAGCAAACATCTTGTCATGATCCTCTTCCTCTTTCTAAGAGAATCTTCTAGCCACGAGCCTTCTATAGTATGTTTGATTTGTAAGTCTTCTTGTTGAACATCCATCACTTGTTCGGTGTTCATCATTCTTCATGATCTTTCCTACAAATCAAAGTTAATTATATGATTAGTAATACTTCATAATCATCCATTCATGTTGACATGATAACCTATTATGCATTCTGATATGATTCACATAGTTATGTAATTATCTTGACCAATATTTTGGCACAATACTTTTCCATATCCTGTATGCATACAGTGGCTATCTAGATGCCTTCCATCTCTACCAAAACATACTATCAAGAGCGTGCATAGCTCTCAGCATGTCAGCAAAGAGGTTTCATTCTAGATAAACAACAATAGAATGTTTGTCCAACTTACCCATCATATGCATATTAGTAGTATACTGTTCAATGCTATATGAATGCTTACACTATGCATGATATATTCTAGGAATACAAATATGCATACAAATATTATGAGCAATATCATTAACTATTCGAAGATTCAAATAACAACTCAAATACTTATCTTTTATGTTTGTGTAGTTGCCTCCCGCTTGATCTCTATTTTCCCTTTATGATAGCATCATTATATGTCTTTGAACTTCTATCCATCCTGGACCACTATGCATGCTTAAGTGTGCACTAGTGTCATCCTCATGATCTCATACATAATCATATATTCATTAGTATAATCTCAATACTACCAAAACATTATGATTCTAAATAATCTTAAGTATGTATGGTCATGTTCATTTCAGACACAGGTATACTTACCTAAGATCCTAACACAAAGTAGGATTCTAACTTGATATAGGAAAACATACCTGGATTATCATTCTTGGTTATGTCTAACATACCCAAACAATATCTTCTTTGTTCTCTTCAATGATTTAGAGACCTTGTGCTAAAACCTGCATATCTCATAAGTTAAGCATAGTAGAACAAAGTCATACATACCTTGTCAGTAGAGATTCTATGTGATCAAAGACTATGGATGGGTCTTTGTCTTCATGTCATCATGTTCATAGAACTCGATTTGTCTTTCTTGTTGTACCTGTATCTTTTTTTTAAAAACTGAAACGGCTAAAAGAACTGATTATATATAAAAAAGGAGGATTACATAAAAAAAGACTCATCTGATTGTTCCCATGAAAGGAAATCAACCATCAATCCAAGTTCATCAAGATCCAACTGAAATTTAGCATGATAACTATCTGTCCTACTGAAGCTATAACATCTAACAAACTGTCCTAGGAGAAATATGCAGAAGCAAAACATTTTGATAGTTTGCCTTATACAAAATTGGACATTCGGCCCATGCAGATTCCTTCATATAACTAGAGCCTAAACTGATAGAAACAAAAAGTCTGTGCATATTAATAGAAAACATAGAAATCATAATTTAACTAGAAAGCCGACCCGAGTCCTCTGTAGAAAAACTGCTAGTTAGGTCCAACATCCATGGCCGCATCTGCAGCTTCCGCATCCTTGTTCTTTTCAGTGCTCAGATCAACGAAAATCACTAGCTGATGCCATGAACTTCTTCAACTTTTCCATCTTTCGATTGATGTCCACGAGCTCACTGTCTATTACAATGGTCTTCCGAACCTTGTGGGGGTAGGCCAGACCCAAGGTTTCTTCCAAATTCTCTATCTTTGTAGCAAGTCGCGAATACTGGTCTTTGATCTCAATTTGAGAAGCAGTTGCAAATTTATACATTCGAGAGATTACCTTCTTGAATTCGATGTTGTCTCCACGAACCATCCTCATCTGCAACTCCAAATCCTACAGATGATCCAAGAAATCCACCTCAAACTTGGAGATACTGCGGTTCCCGTCCTGACCGATAACGTTTCTGGTTCCTGCATGCCTTCAACAGGGTCCAATTCCTTGATGAATTTCCAATTCTGGGGAATCCCCCCACCTTTCCTCATGCTGTGAGCCCTTGCCACACCCCACATTGAGGTCGCATCTCATTTTGCAGCAGTTCCCATAGGAAGGTTTCACATTCCCCTGATAACGCCCACCACCATGACAATAGTGCTCCCCTCCACTTCCAGCTCCGTGGTGTGCCATTTCCTTACCAACATAGAGTCCGTTACACAGTATCAACAACAATCTCTGACCAAAGAGGGCATCGGAATGACAGAGAGAAGAAGAATGAGGTATGAGGGAGGCCAGGAGGAGGGTTTTATTCAAACCGAGGAGCTTGAATGCCAGCTAGTTTTCAGGGCTCAATGCAACATTAAATCCATGCATGCGAAAGGCACTGTCGAGGAGGGGGAAGGCCATCATATCTCCAAGGGATAAATCCCATTTTTTTTTAATAATGAGGCTAATTAAATAAGAGAAGTCCATTAAATGAGAGAGGTCCATTAAGCTAATTAAAAATCAATTCTTGATTTAAGGAATCCAAGAATTTCCCAAGTTATCTTTGTCGAGCCTTAGAGTGCCATAATTAAGATCGACACCAATATTCGCCATCTTGTCTGCCTTATCATTCAACCCTCGGAGAATATGAAGGAAGGTGAGCTCATGAAATTCACGACTGATGCATTGTAGCAGAAGATGCACGTTAGAGGTGGGGTCTTTCCGATTTTCTATAATTCTCCTCGCTTCTCTAATTATGACTAGAGAGTCTCCAAGAACAGTGAGTTTCTTGATTCCCAAGCTGGTTGCAATCTCCAAGCCTTTGATGAGTCCTAACCATTCTGCTGCGTTGTTGGTCTTTATCCCAATGCCCCAGGAGAAGTCTTTCTGCTTGTTCCCCAAGGAGTCTAGAATTATTCCCCCCGCACTTGCCAACCCTGGATTACCCTTCAATGCACCGTCAAAGAATAAAATGCTATTGTCCTATTGAGTCATCCATTGTTGGAGTTCACTCTTATCAATTCTAATCTGCCAAGTCAAATGCCTCACTCTCTTGAGAGGAGTAGGTTGAAAAGAGGAAGGATTCTATACAAAGAAATCCGCCACCCAATTTCTTTCAAGAATAGAAAGGGGCTCCTTTTGAATACTAGTAATCCCTCGCGTAAAGAGCAATTCCACCCAAAGAGACTTGGCTGCAATATAAACCTTTCTGGGATTGGCAACCGTTCCTTCAAAAATCTCTTTGTTTCTTGCCGTCCATATCTTCCAACTGATAAACCGGGGGAGAGCATTCCAAGCTATGGAGAAATCCGATTTTCTAAAAAAGGATCCATGGTAGAAGTCCTTCCAGCAATTAAATAAATCTCTCCACTTGGTGGGCATCACCATATTGACACCCAAATTTCTAGTTGCCAGATTCCAAACCTCCAACGTAAAACTGCAGTTGAGAAAGAGATGGTCTAATGACTCTTCAACAGCTTTACATAAGACGTAGCGAAGAGGCCCCTCAATACCTCTCTTTTTCAAGTTGTCTGCAGTTAATGTTTTCCTATGAGCAAGGGTCCAGAAGAATGCATTCACCTTGGGGAGACTATCCTTACACCAAAACTTGGCCCAATTTATATCTCCAGCACCTCCTTCCTTTCTCGATTGAATGTGTTGATAACCTTCCTTCACCGAGTAAGCTCTTGATCTACCCCATCCACGTCTGTCTCTGAAATTGCAGCTAATAGGGAAATGCTCATGTAATAACAGAAGAAGGGAGTTGTAATAATATTTTAGATGCAGAGGGAGATCTAATTCCTTCCAGCCAATCCAACGACCACTGTTGGACCAGATGGAGATATCGAACAAAGAGAGGAGATTTGACCTGTCCATCCAGGTTTTAAGATGACTTAACTCGTGGGGAAAATTAGCTAGAGAACTTCTTCCCAAAGTATCATGCCAAATCTTGATATTCTTACCATTACTAGCAATCCAATGCATTTGTCTTTTAAAATGAATGCTGTCTTCTTACATAAATCCCAGATAGGGGAGCCTTTCTTCTCCATATCGATATTTTCAATGCAGCGTTTTCTAGGTCCTCTCATATATTTTTTATGCAGTGTTTTTTTCCACCAGGCATCTTTATTCGTTACAAGCCTCCACATTATCTTGGCCCCAAGAGCTAGATTCATGATTCTTGGATCTTTAACTCCAGCTCCACCTTTGTTTTTCGGACTGCAGACAATGTCCTAGTTAATAAGATGAAACTTCTTGTTGTTGCTCTCTTTGCCTCCCTACCAGATAAAACTTTTGATTTCCTTATTGATTTCCTGAATAATGTAACTTGGAGCAAGGGAGATGGAGTAGACATAGATCAGATAGGCCGACAAGATGGAGTTAATCGGGGTAAGCTTCCCCGCAGGATTGAGCCATCGAAATCCCCACATTGAAATTTTCTTTTTGATTTTATCAGTCATCCCTTCCCAGTCCTCCTTCCTTTTTCTCCCTTTGAAGATTGGGATTCCAAGATAATTAAAATCATTCCAGCTGGTGGTTCCTTCAAAGCCAAAGATTCTTGAAATGCTAGTCAGAGTTGCCGGTGGGCAGTTCCAGCCATAAACGTTTGATTTTAGCTCACTGATTTTTCCATCCGAGGCACTAAGGAAATCTGTGAGTGCTTTTTTGAAACGTTCAACTATGAAAGTAGAAGCTCTACCCAATAAGATAGTGTCATCGACAAACTGTGCATTATTAGCTGCCCGGACTCCCCTTGCAATCTTAAGTCCCTTGAGATCTCCCGAGATTTGAAGACTATGAAGCCTACGACTCAAAGAATCCACCACCATAATATAGAGAAACAGAGAGAGAGGACATCCCTGGTGGAGGCCGCGGGAAGCTTGAAAGAAATCAATTGGGTGTCTGTTTACCAAAGGGGCGATGCAGGGTCTGCTGATGCAGGCCTTTATCCATCTGACAAAACTCTGAGAGAAACCAAACTTTATCATAATTTCAAAGAGGAAGAAGTGGTTGACCCTGTCGAATGCATTTTCCATATCAAGATTGATATCCATACCTTGATGCTTACGATTTATGTTGGAATGAATAGCTTCTTACACAACTATGATGTTATCCAAAATTTGTCTTCCAGCAATAAATCTGCCTTGGGTCTCCGATATCAAGTGACTCATAATCTTCTTCATTCTGGTGGCCAAGATTTTAGCCAAAATTTTGTAAGAAGTATTACAAAGAGAGATTGGTCGAAAACGCTCAATAGAAAGGGGTTTCTTGTCTTTCAGGATTAAGGCTAGGAAAGACGAGTTTGTGGATCCTCCTATCTTGTCCTTCCGAGTCCAGTTCATCATCCTTTTAAGATCTTCCTTGATAATGTCCCAAGCTGCTCTGTAAAAGTTTATGGTGAAACCATCAGGCCCCGGGGATTTATCAGCTTGTAGGGACCAAATTGCATCTTTGATTTCATACTCTATGATTGGTTTGTAAAGCTCCCGATTTTCTCCTTCAATGATAATAGAGGGTATTTCAGTAACAAGATCAACATGTGCTAAGGGATCTGCCTCATTCTTATCCGAATAAAGCTCATGAAAATGCTGCAGACTGTGAGCTTTTATTTGATCGTAATCAAGGATTTTTGCTCCGTTTTTATCTCTGAGTTCTTTTATCATATTACTACTTATTCTGACCTTTTCTTGCTTATGAAAGTAGCTGGTGTTGCTGTCCCCTCCCTTTAGCCAGAGCTGTCTGGATTTGAGCGTCCATACCTATTCCTCCTTGTTGTCCGCAGAGAATATTTTGCTATTAAGGTCCTGTTCCTGTCGAAGAAGCACCGAGGTGATTTCTATCTTTTCCATATCAGCCTGGAGTGCCGCAAGATCAGATTGAAGAAGCTTTTTTATGAGCCCCAGAATTTTGTAATCCGATTCAGCCCAGCTTTTTAATGCATATCGGACATTTATGAGTTTGCTCTCCCAAACGTAGCTTGGATAGCCAAAATAGGGATTATTCCAGGTCGTTGAGATTATAGTCCAGGTTTTTTCTTCTTGTAGCCAGGAAGGGTTGATCTGGAAGGGGATGGGGCCAAGGTTATCCGGGGGAGAGAGGGAGAAGGAAATAGGATTATGGTAAGAGACAACGGAGGGGATCAAGAAGGAGGTCGGGATTAAGTTTTTTTGAAGGAAGGAGGAGCTAAAAAGAAATCGGTCAAGTCTGGCGGCTATGTGTCCCACCCCCAGACGACGATTATTCCAAGTGAAGCTGCCATTTTTTAGAGGGGGGTCGATCAAGTCAAGTGGAGAGCGAAGGTCCTCCAACTTTTATCCAGAAGGGTCCCTCACCCTCAACCCACCACGCTTCTCAGATTGCGAGATTGTAGTATTGAAGTCCCCAGCAAAAATGATTTCCTTATCCCTTGTGAGATCCTTAAGGCTAGAAAGATTATCCCAAAAGGACTGTTTATCTTTATAATGAGTGGGTCCATAGACATTGCAGAAAAAGAAGGAGAGATTATCTTCCTTGTCACAAAGCTCATTTAAAACCCAGTGTTGACAATCTTGCAAAAATTTATAGGATTACTTACTTGAAAAGAATGACGCTATTCCTCTTGAGGCTCCTCTGGCGCTCATTGCATGTTCCTGGCCGTTTTTCCAAAAGAGATGTGAGATGGCCATAATATCAACATCACTCATCTTCATCTCTTGAATCAGTAGGATATCTGGTTTTTCTGAACTGACTAATTCTTTCATTGCTTTTACTTTGTTAGAACCACCAAGACCCCTACAGTTCCAAGAGACGAGCTTCATTATTTTTTCCCTGATTGCTGACCTGCTCGGGCCCTAGTATCTGCCTTTCCCTTGCTAGTCTGGAGAAGCTTCATTTCCTCAAGGATTCTCTGTCCACCTAATTCGAGCTCCCTCTCTGCCTCTTGCTCCCGATGATAATGCAAGGATTTTCTTCCATGAGTGTTTAGGGGAGGTCCGGGTTCACTGAAATCTTGAGAGCCTTTGGATGAGGATTCCTGGGTGACTGAGAATGGAGCTACCTTACTCTATCTAACCGCGTCTTCCCAAGAACCTCCGGGGGGAGGGGAGCCGTCCCGAGCCTAGATGGCACCATCAATGTCAAGGGTAGGGGTGATGGCGTTGATGGCCAATACTTCATTGAGCACATGTTCCTTTTCAGGGGCCACAAGCTCATCTATTTCACCTTCTTCTCTATTAAGGGGGTTGAATTGATTACCTATCATGATATATGGATTATGTTGAACAGTTTCATTCTCTTTGGCTGGTTGCTGCCTCTTGGGATCAGGATTTGGAGCAGGGGTCTTCTTCCCTTTCTTCACCTGTTCCCATTCAGCTTCTTGAGTTTGCTCCGAGGTTTCTTTAGCCATTTTTGGGAAGTTCTTGACGAAATGGCCATATTCATGGCACTTCTTACATTTAAAAGGAAACTGTTCATAGTCCACTTTCTGTGCATATTCCCATCCATCCATACAAAGTCTGACCATCTTCGGGAGACCTTCCTCCAGGTCCACCTCCACACAGATACTTGCAAAGGAGAAGAGAGGGCCCTTCGATTCCGCTTTATCAATGTATTTTCAAAAGGAGTTCCTAATTTCTTGTAGGGATTCATCATTCCAACAGTGAAGGGGAAGGTGGGGCAATCAAACCCAGATGGGAATGACAGAGGGCACATATTTGTCGGGATCAAAGGAAAGACTCCATCTGTTGAGATAAAGCCCCCGAGGACCCATAAAATACGGACTGCTACAGAAAATGAGATCTCGATCTTCCTTTGCTTCAAACAAGAATGTGAAAAAACCCTTGCCGCAAAAGCAATGCTGAATCCCTCCTAAGATCACGGGCATCCAATTCTTTCTGATCCAAATATCCACAGTTTTTGGGGATGGCCAAATCCCGGTAAACTGACTAATCAAACCTCTTTCGCTAAGAGAAATCACCTTCAATCTTGAAGCCGCCGACATGATTTGAATCCTTGGAGCTTTTGAGAGTCGAACGAAGTCATCACCAGGCACCGTAGCAGTGGGAGGAGTGGAGGGGGAAGCCACCAGAGCCTTAAAGGCCTCATCGAGGAGGCTTCGGCGATCATCTGGGTTTGGATCCAAAGGGGGATCCATCCCGAGCAACAGGGGCTCACGCGCAGGGAAGCCCTAGCTGAGGAGGGCGCAGTCATCTATTCAATTGAACCCATCGGCGGGAGGAACTATGCTCCCATTCCTTTGTTGTACCTGTATCTTGTTAGCAGAGAACATCATCCTTATACAACACCACAGGTGCATTAGTACAATCATAAGTGTCATAACCCGAATCAATGAATGTCTTCTATCATTCACATGCATTCATACTTTTACTGAGGTGATCAAACAATCTAAAACTAATTGTGATTGTACTAACCTCACTAATATGAAGACAAACATATTATGAACTTAATCATGAAACATATTTCAAAACATACATGTATCTTCTCAAGTCATACATGTCGAGTAGTTTTCTCTACAAGGGTAAAACCCTAACCATCCAAGGTAGATCACTTGTAAACATCTTATGTATGTTCATGGTGCTAGGATTATATAATATCAGTTCCATTTAAACCTTCTTCATTGCTGCCCTTTGAGTCTCCCAACTTTGCTAGGGTTTCTTCTTACTTGGAAACCCTAATCTTCAATCTCCTTCCTCCCACAACATTTTGATGGAGGATTAATATCTATAATGAATGGATTCCAAATCCATTATCAAGGTTTCCAATGTTGCATCAGGTGTCTCCAACATTGTATCAGGTCCTTCCATACCTAAAAACTGAAAACCCTAAGTGAGAGCTTCTTCCTCCTCTTCCTTGATTTCCTCTGTTGAGCCATTTCAGATGTGTCGTATTGTTTCTAGTGTATCTCTGAAATTTTGGATCTGCAGGGTCTGAAATTTTGTCCTGTGGTAGCCTGAACTGTCATATTTACAACCCCACAGATATTAGCTTCAATGGATTCTCCATGAGAGATATATGGTAAGTGTCGCAACATGACCTGTTTATGGGATGAAACAACATAACAAACTTGTACAGAGTTCCACGTGTCACTGTTTCAACTTCGGCCTCTAAAAATTGGACTTGTGAAACTACAATCCGTTCCCTAATTGTCAATTTTTATGAAATTCCATTTGCAGCTTCCTAGCCCGAGATATGACCTTTTTCCCTAGGTCACCTGTTTAGGACTACATTCTGGTAGAGGCAGAAACCCTAACTTGTACGGATAATATCTCAGAAAGTACAATGAATCTGAGGCTGAGCTTCGGATACAAGGTACAGGAAAATTTCATCTTCGGCCTGTCCAAGTTTCAGATCCTGAACCTTCGCCAAAATGGATTTATAGAAAAAGTTCCACGATGACTAGGTTTTTCTATACAAAACCCTAACTTTCAAATTGTCGCAAGTGAAACAAGTGTCGTAAGTGCCATACATTGCCTTCCTTCAGGATAGCTCTGATACCATGTTAAGATTCAATATGATAAGATAGATAACATCAGTATTACATTCCATTTCACAACAATAGCATATACAGGATCACTAAAAGAACAACAAACACAACATAAACACAAGAGACACAAATTTATCCTGGGAAACCCTCATGGGGTAGAAAACCCAGCAAAGCTTCCTCAATATAGATGATAAAAAAATACAAAGATGTAGACCCCAAATAAGAGCTCCTTCTCCTCCTATGCAGATCTCTCTCTCTCCTATGCGCCAATCACAAGTGAGTGAATGAATGATAAATGAGGAACACACCTCCTCTATTTATACTCATCTTCTAACTAACTTTTCACCCTAATTGGGCCAACCTCTCCTAAGAGAGTCTAATAACCCTAGTTACAACATTCTCTCGGAGGAATAAACATCTCCGAATATACAATAGGGTCTCCACGGAGTGTTATGTGGAATTCTGCCCTACGGATAAGTCAAAACTCCCTTAGGCTAAAGTAGGATCTGACTAACTCTAGACTAAGAACAGACAAAACAAATGCAACCTTGAATTCCTGGATCTAACATACATTTCAGTATTAAAATGCTGAAGAGAGCAAAGGATTTTAGCTGACCTTATGTCCAAGTGCTTTGTTTTTGGTGTTTGCTCCAAGCTCCAAGTCTTCACCAATGAACCTGTCAAAGAGTAACCAAAATACAAGTATGCACTATTCTCTAGCAATCTGAAACATGAGTTAGGATCTAAATCTGTAAAAGATACAAATCATGTGATTAAAACAAGATTAACACAAACGATTTGGGAAAACAAGACAAGTTATTCCATTACAACTTGAAGATTACTTACAAAGGGTGCTTGATGCCCAAGCCAATCCTCCAACTCCAAGTGTCTTCTCCTCTTAGCTATCTCCACAATGCTGCAAGACCATAAGTTTGGTGCTCTCAAGAGTCCTCTTCTTTTCCAATGGCATGCCTCTCTTTTATAGTAAATGGTGAGGTTAACCAACAAGAGAGATAGGTGGATCTAAGGAGGGATAAGTGGATCAGGGTTTCTAATCGAAGGAGGTGAGTTGGGATCGAATCAAGGAACCCAATCTTCCATCATCTTCGAAAAATCCAAGATCCCACAAGTCAAGGGCAAAAACCTATTAAAGGGGTGCCGCGCTTTGCAAATGATACAGAGCGCGGCACTGTGCCGCGTTTTGTCAAGCTGTACGGGCGCGGTAGTGTATGGAAATAAAGTCCAAGGTGGGTCAAAACTTGGCAGGGTGGATTTACCTTCAAGGTTGACTCATCATCTGTCTCTTCTGGAAGGTTCAAAATAGTAGGGGAAGTGTCGTCGAAATGTGTTATGATGGGGATGCGACACCGTGAAATATAGAGGTATAACAGATGCCCCCTAAAGTGTGAGGTCAGAAGGGACTGATGGCCGAAAGACTTTACGAAATAAATGTGCAGAGATAGCATCGAGGAGAGCGACACGGAGCTGAAATGGAAACAAAGTGTTAGATATACCACCGAGGCGGGCATTCCCATGCTCGGAAACAAATGAATCAAAACATGGCTGCCGACCAATACATTGCAGATCCATGAGTACTGATATAATGTAAACTGCGGACAGATCATGGCTACTATGAACAATCGTAGATCCATGAGACAATAATGACACAGCCACGACCAATACAATAAGTGGATCTGTGTGACAATACAAGAGACATCTCCATCGCAGCCTGGACGCAGTCAAGATACCGTGATGCACCCAGGGTCTTCTACCCGATCGCATAAAGATACGAATCTAACCATGTGATTACAAGGTGTTGGAGTCGAACATGGAAGAAACCATTTGATTACCGGTCAATGATGCGGACCGTTAACAAATGCGAGGGAGATCACCAATAATGACAATGATTCCCAAGGTATCAATAGTACATCTCAACGAAATGCGAATAAATGAGTTGATGTCGAGCATTCGAGAGATTGCTTGATCAGAGGTCAATGATGTGAACCTGCTGTCAAACACGAGGAAACCTGCCATTGAGGCATGCAGGTACCAAGGTACTAATGGTTGATTTCTAAGTCCAATCCCTGGATAGTGATTTGGTGTCGACAGGAATAGACTCGTCGAAGGTGGGCCATGATGATTCCCACATCGTCGACACGAAATCGGCACATATGATAGGATGATGAAGTAATGGGATATGTATTGACACAGCGGAGGCCTGACACAATGAATGACTCGATACAATGCAACCCTTTGAACATATAACGGCATGTAACAAGACTTGGCAGCAGGGATTATTGATGAATAGAGGATAGACGTCAGATGAGTGGACTCGTGGCCAGGGAGACGACCCATGATGATGACTATGACTCAATGAAAAAACGGACACCCAAATATAGACAAGAGATGGACACATGCCATGTTCAAAAGTAACGACTGACAAGCTGCCATAAATAAACTTGACTTGCTCCCCCATATTTCCCCGACATGATGGACGAGTACCTCTTTCTTGTTTTACGAGCTTGAAGAGGATAACAGATGCTCGGTGTAGCTCATCTTGTGGATGAGTCCAATCTCACATGTTTTGCGAACCTGAGAAAGGAGGGGTTCGTCCCAAAGTAGGTCCTTCGATGTTAATATTTTAACGAGTCCAAGGAAGGAAAACTCGGCAGTTTTTCATATTTAGAGAGCCTAAAAAACTTAAAGGAAGCTCCATAATGTACTTTTTCGTAAAATTTAGTCTCTCGATCCCGAAAAAGTGTAAAACGATTCCCGAGAGAACTCTCCCAGCCGAGATTGACTGAGGTATACCTTTCTCGTAAATAGTCTAGACGGGCCGAAAAAGGGGTAACCTATCACCGAATAGACGACCTTTCAAATACTTTTACAAGTGTGAAAGAGTCAAGATCACTTGGCAATCTTTTCAATTTTAAGGAGTCTGAAAAGAGCTTAACTATGGACTCCTATGGTCTTTTTCGTAAAAATTAATTATTCTGGCCCGAAAAAAGAATAAAATACAACCAGGATAATACTTTCCTCATCGTTTAACGAGCATGAGTAAAGCTGACCGTACTCGACACCGTTTACTTGTGTTTGACAAGCACGACACAGGTGTGAAAGCGCTTGGAATCTTTTTCAAGTTTTAAATCCAGAGCACGAAAAAGATAAAGTGGGCTCAATATGAAGGTCAAACTACGAACAAACACCAGTATGACTGTATCCCATTTTTACCGCAGATCCTGTCAATAAATGCTCAAAAATCGGGCATTAGTAATATGAATAAGGGTTTATTAATTTTGAAATAGTAATTAATTAATTAAAAAATGTGGAAAAATGCTATATAAAGCATGGTAAAAATAGAAATTACTATTCATTTGTGATTTTTACCCAAAGGAGACATTTTTACCCATTTTGGAGCCAAATTTCAAGGATCGATACCGAGAGTTCTGGGAGACCATTTCGACCGCCGTCTGTGCCAGGTAAGAGTGCTTGAACTCCTCTTTCATTTCATGCAAGAAATTTTTACTTTCACCAGGGAAAAATTTATTTTTTGGCAAGCCCTTTTGGCAAGAATCGCCTGCCGTACTGCCGCGTGGAGCCCCTATCGTGAAACGCGGCACTGTTCAACAGTGCCGCGCTGTAACTCCAAAAGGAGGCGCGGCACTGTGGACTGCCGCGCGGCATGGTGTCCTCCAGGCGCGGCACGTGCGAAAATTAAATTCAAAAAATCAATTTTTCCTCAAATTTTTGCTAGAATCAAGTTGTTAAATAGTCATTAATTACTTTGTTTGCTTTTTTGCAGGGATTTGCAACTTGTTTGAGGCAAAATGGTGAGTTGGAAAGAGAGGGAACATGAAGCGGATGATTTTAGGGCCGAAAATCACTTACCCACCGTGACCGCATTGAGAGAATGTGGTTTGTTAAAGTTTTTCAAGACTAAAGGAATCCGCCAACAACCCAAACTACTTACTCACCTCATTCAATTGTGGGATCCTGATATCGAAGCTTTCCGAGTAGGAGAGCACGTGCTTGAAATTCAACTTGAAGACATCTAATTCCTCACGGGTCTCTCGAAAAGAGGGGCCCGGCCGAATCTTACCGGGTACAGTGCTTCAGACTCAAGCACGGATGATTTAATTGCTCGATATTGTCAGGTGGGTTCGAGTAAGAAGAGTGGGAAAGTGGCCATAAAAGAGGTCACAAATGTTCCTTTCAAAACTTTGCTATTCACTATTACACGTGCAGCGGGAAGCGTGAGCCCACATCAGGCAACCCGCACACAGGTAAATCTCGCAGCAGAGTGCATGGGAGGAACGGTCTTCAACTGGTGTGATGCAGTGCTGTCCCATATGAAGGAACAGGTGCACAAATGTAGAACTGGGAAAAATACCCAGTTTGGCTATGGGAGTATCTTGGTCACTTTCTTCCTGGCAAGGGTGCCATTACTACGTCCGCAGATATCTATGCATCCTCGCCCACCTACTGAGCCATGGATGGCTCGATGGAGCGATTATGCCGGGCGCCTTGGAGGGCCTCAGCGGCTAGCTTTTGGAGAGGACTTCTTCTCTTGGCTAGAGGAGCAGATAATCATGATCGACGACTATCCCTATTCAGGGGTAGATTTCCGCGAGGATATTGACTTGGCTTTGCCGGAAGATGATGACTGGGATGACTCTGGTATGACCTTCATGGATATGTATTTTTTCTTTTTGAATATTTAATTTTTAATGCTTTTTTAGAATGTGTAAAAGACTTCTAATGTAAATTCGTATGCATGTTGCAGATCGTGGACCACAACGACCAGCTGGATATTCACCACTACGTCGTGGCGGTGTAGATCGTCGAGCTGATCCTGTCGAAGAAGAAGATGAAGATGAGGGAGGAGGTGTGCGGGATATTGAGAGGAACCTGCAGGGATTGACCCATGGGATTCCTGCTATGCGGATGGATGATGTCCCTTACCCTCTCCAGCGTCATACTGTAGGTGTACCCGGTCGTATCAGTCGACTTCTTCGGAAAGTGGTTCGAGCTGTGATGTGTTACCACCAGCGGCGGGAGGAGTCCGATGAGGGACGTGATAGGTCTCCTAGGTCTCCATAGATGGTCTTTAGATCTTTTTGCGGCATGTACACGAAATGTAGGCTTTGAGGGCCAATTTTTTGTATATGGGATTTAATCCCCAATTTTGCCTTTAACACAAACTTTATGTATTTTGGAAAAAACACTTTTATATACAGTGATATGGACCTATTTATGATCTAAATATTTACAATGACTTGTGCATTTTAATTTTTAATGATGTGTTTATGTATGGGCAAGATGCCAATCCAAAATGTAATTAGCCAATGAATCGGCAATACAATTGAATTCTCTCGGTATGTGTTGATATGTGATAAAATCAAATGACCGTTCCAAGAGGCGTACTCTTCGACATAAACGAAGTAATGTAGGATCGCGAACTGTGTAAACACGGTTTAGATGAGAAACCACGAGTTGGGAATCTAAAAAGACCGATAAGGAGTCAATCCCGAGTGAGGCAACCTCCGTTAAGAGACCAATGACTGCATGGTACTCTGCGATATTGTTGGTTGCGGGACCTAAACAAATGGCTCCTGAAGAAAACAACTCGCCAGTGGGGGAATAAATCACCCATGCTGCGGAAGCGAGATTCCGGGTATGTCGGCTTGCACCGTCAGCGAATCCAAAGTAGGTAGACATCTGCACATAAAAGCACGAGTCAAAGTAAGAGTAGATACATAAGATCCACGCGCACACTAAAAATAAAGCAAAAAACAAACTAAGTACATTATGTACAAGAAGTAACCCGCGTGGTGTAACCTCATGCGTAGAAACGCTTGAGGTATAGCCCGTTGCGGGGCCGTGCCAATGGCGTACCATCACAGTCGACTAGTTCATAGGCTCCTTTTTCTAAGACACGTTTTATGATGAAGGGGCCGTACCACATAGATTCAAGCTTGCCTTTTCCAAGTTTGTCATGCATCTGATCATATGTAAGTACAAGGTCACCCTCATTAAAGATCCGAGGTTGAACGGATTTGTCATATTGAGCTTTGACGCGTTTTTTGTGAGCTTCATTAGCCAAAGCGGCGTCGCGGCGGGTTTCATCTAGCTTGGCTAGGTATAGAAACCGTTCTTCTTCGGAAGTAGTGTGTGGAAGTAGCTCTATGGCTATCTTGAGTGATGGAATTTCACATTCAATCGGGAGAATGGCTTCCAGGCCGTACACCAATTGAAATGGTGTAAACCCAGTAGCACTTTTCACTGAGGTTCGGTATGCCCACAGTGCTGAGAACAGAGCTGAGTGCCAATTGGATTTTTGGGTACCCACAATGCGCTGAATCATTCGTTTCAGGACCTTATTGATGGCTTCAACTTGGCCATTGGCTTGTGGGTAATACGGAGTTGAGTTTTCGTGGCGAAAACCCAATTTGGCACTTAGTTCTTCGATCATATGATTCCTAAAATGGGAACCATGATCGGTCACAATAGACTGTGGGACACCGAATCTAGCTATGATATGATTGAATATGAATTGCGCTGCTGTTTTTCCGTCTTCAGCGTACGTAGGCATCGCTTCAGCCCATTTTGTAAAATAGTCCACAGCTACTATGACATAGCTATGCCCCCCGGCTGAAGTGGGCTTACAGTGCATAAAATCAATGCCCCATTTGGAGAAGGGGCCGACGGCAATAACAGGATGGAGTGGAGCAGGATGCGAGCGTGCTTTGCTATGGAAGAATTGACATGGCGGACACTTCTTGACTGTTTCAATGCAGTCTTTGAAAATCGAAGGCCAGAAGTATCCCGCTCGCAATATTTTCTGGGCCGTAGCCATCCCAGAGAGATGACCACCACATGCTCCAGCATGGCAGTCATTGAGAACGCGTTCCGCCTCATCTAAAGTCAAACAGCGTCGAAGGACACTGTCGACACCACGCCGATACAAAGTATCGTTCACTATAAGGTAGTATTTTGCGTGATGTCTAATACGTCGTCGTTCATCGCGGTTGAGGTCGGGACGGAAGCGTTGGGTTTGGAGATATAAGAGAATATCCCCATACCACAGATCAGACGTGCTAATGAGGAACAGTGATTCGTCGGGAAGAGAATCAATGGGCTCGGATTGCTCAGTAGCACGGGGCAAGTGACAAATTAACTCAGCGAAGACCAGAGATTTCTTAGACTTGGCTTTGACGAATTCCAAGTCAAACTCTTGAAGGATGACAATCCAACGGGAGTATTTGCCCCCAAGCACTTGTCGTGTGAGGATATAGTACATCGGATTGAAATCGGCGATGACGGTGGTCCGGCGGAGTAAGATGTAGTGACGGAATCTCTGGACAGCAAACACTGTTGCCAGAGCCAGCTTTTCAACATGTGAGTAGCGAGTTTCAGAGTCGAGAAGACTCTTGCTGAGGTAGTACACCACATGTTCTATGCCGTTGTGATCTTCCTGGACTAACACCATACCAATGGTGGAAATCGAGGCTGCGAGATAAAGGATGTAGTCCTGTGTGTAATTGGGGAGTTGAATCACAGGATCTTTAGTTAAGGCTGCCTTTAAATTGTCAAAGGAGCGTTGGGCTTCATCATCCCATATGAAGGGAACATTCTTCTTGAGAAGCCGCATGTAGCCTTTTGTTATCTCAGACAGATTACAAATAAAACGGCGTAGAAAGTTTGCATGCCCTTGCAAACATTGAAGTTCTGGAATATTGGTAGGTGAAGGCAGGGCTATGATAGCTGCTACCTTTGCGGGATCTAGACGTATCCCGTCTTTGGAGACTATGAAGCCCAACAGTTTTCCGGCTTCTACACAGAAGACGCACTTATGCGGGTTCAAACGTATATTGTAGCGCCGGCACCTTTCGAAAATGGCACTCAAGTGATCTGGATGTTCTTCCCGAGTTCGAGAATGAGCGGGAAGGTCATCGAGATATGGCTCTACGATATGTTTGATGTCATGGAATGCGTAGGACATCGCCCGTTGGAAAGTTGCCCCGGCATTTTTGAGGCCAAAAGGTAACTTCCGATATGCGAAGATCCCCCAAGGGCAGATAAAGGCCGTTTTGTGCTGGTCGGGTGGGAGGATATCGATCTGATTATAGCCAGAAAAGCCATCCATGAATGAAAAGATAACACTTCCGGCACAGTTATCGATGATCTGGTCGATAAACGGAGTTGGGTAGTTGTCCTTGGGACAAGCTTTGTTCAAATCACGGTAATCAACACAGACTCTAATCGTTCCCTGTTTCTTGGCTACAGGGACGATGTTGGATACCCATTCTGTCAATGGGACAGGATAGATAAAACCAGCACGCAAAAGTTTTTCAACCTCTGCTTTAATGGCGGCTGCCTTACGAGGATGAACGGGTCGAAGCTTTTGCCGAACAGGTCGGGCGCCAGGGAAAGTTGGAATTTCGTGGACTACAATCGATGGGTCGATTCCTGGCATCTCTTCATAACTCCAAGCGAAAACATCGCGGAAAGTTTTAAAGTAGGCATTATAGAACTCCGTCTCAAGAGGAGTACATGTTTTGCCAATGTGTACGTTTTCCACGATACCAGGCTTTACTGAAATATCAATGGGAGTGGTTGCCATGAGATTGGCCAAGTTTCCTTCAGAAAATACTTCATCGAGGGAAGTGGGGAACTTGGTTTGAACCATCCCAAGTGAAGCACTGGATTTGGTATCGGGCTCGAGTGACTGAATGGTGGGGAATGAAGATCGATGATGAAAATCTCCCCATGGTGGCTCATTACCGCACATAACCTCTATGATTGATTCGTCAGTAGGAAAAATCAAGTTGAGAGGATCAAACAATGGTGGGCGTGTATGAGTTTCAGTCGAGAGCTGTGCCACTATGTGATCAGTAGAACAGTCGACCCAATCTGTGGCTGATTGGATCGCGTCATAAGATGCAAGGTTTCTGTTCAAAGGCATGGAATTGCCATAGCCTTGGATCTGAGTAGGACTCGGTATCACCCATGAATCATCAGACGGGGTGTCATGTGACGAAATCATGTTGACTGGTTGAAGATGGGTTCCCAGCTCTGGAAAAACTCCAATGAGGGATGAATCCTTCATGAGACCAACACCTATGTCTTGGAACCGGTACCGAGGTTGATCCAATAACGGAACGGTATTGGTGGAGTTTGGATGGGAGTCTGGGATACAGTAATCCAATTGATCAATAGTGACAATTTTCCCTTCATGAGGAAATTGTACAATCCGGAAGACTGTAGATGCTATGGCAGTCATGGCATAGAACCAGTTCCGACCAAGTAGGAGGTTGTAATCCAAAGGTGCATCTACGACTTCGATGTGTACGGATACTGTTTTGCCCCCCAGTTCAACACCGATTGAGGGGATGAGTCCGTATGGTTGAAAACCATGTCCATCAAACGCTCTAAGAGTAGTGGGAGAAGTTGTGACCTCAGGCGAGCCGAGAGCTCTCCAGCAGTTCAAAGACATAATCGACGTGGAAGCACCCTCATCTAACACTGTGCGGTGGATAACATTTCCACGGATTTTCGTATGCACCTGGAAGGCTAACTGGTGAGAAAGCCTAGGTTTAGCGTGCTCCAAGTTAAACAAGATGGAGTTTGAAGTATCTGGGTCCAATGCCCCCAGTGCTGAAAGTAGGGTTCTACGCTGCGTGGGGCAGTGTTGGAGAACCTCGAGAGTTGACATAGCGCAAGGTGCTTGAGCCAAATCTTCAACAATGTTGTAGTTTTGGGCAGCTCGCGCATTCGGATTGAATGTCGCCTTTCGTATGGTGCCCTTAGGTGGGCGTAGCACTGTGTCCATAAGTGGTCTCTCGATATGGAGGTGACCATTAGGGGGGGGAATAGGAATCGGATCTTCAACAGGAGACTTGCCTTTAGCTGTCTCCGATTGTTTGGTTGAACTTGGAGGATTGTCATACGTCTTTGAACGAGTGGTGATATTAATCTCCTCATTACTTGTCATTAAGATCTCGCGGTTTGTGGACGTCTCTCCACGGGAAGGATTGGTCGGGTTGCCCCCTTGTGGGGATTCTTGGGCAACCATTTGCTGTTGCTGTTGGGGGAAAGGGTCAGTTAGTACTGCCGGTCTAGAGGATCCTTTAACGAACTTATGGACCTCGTCCTTGTAGGGACAGTCACGCGTATAATGATCATCTTGACAAATCAAGCAGGGAAACTTAGCTTTCCGACGTGGTTTTTGATCATTCTGGGTGGGTTGTGGTTTGGGGTTCTCCTGCTGGTTCTTCTTGGGTTTACCACGGTTGTTTTTCTTCTTTCCTCCGGAGGGTTGTGATGTAGATTGGACTGCATTCACTTCGGAGGAGACAGCAGGAGAAGTGGAAGCTTTTGAAGCGGCCTGGGTAAAAGCGGGGGAAGCAGAAGCTTGTTGCCCCGTCGAGTTGATAGCAGGCTGAGCCTTAACTGAACCAACTATACCATCAATGGGTGGTTCAGTAGTAGGTTTTGTAGGATCAGTGTGAATGCGGGAAGCATGTGGAAGAAGTTCGTGTAAAGTACCGGATTGAGTATATACTAAATCCATGTATTGTGCTGCCGAGATGGCTTGTTCTTCCGTAACGGGTCCGCGCATAGCAATATCTCTGGCTATGGGAGGTAAAAAGGATTTTGTAAACCAATCAGCAAGTAGTTGATCTGGAATAGGTGCCTTTATTAGCCTACGGCGTCTTCGCCACTCATGGATGTGATCCGAGATGTGTGTAGAGGTGGTTTGACGCAGTGAAGTTAGCAGTTCTGTTCCAGTCTCATATCGGATGGGAAGCTGGAAATGTGTCAGAAACTGCATAGCCAAAGTGTTGAAATCACGAAAAGAGTGTTGTGGCAGCTCGATGTACCATTTTGCTGCCGTTCCGGTAAGCGTACGTTGGAAGAGCCGAAGTCGGATGGAATCATCCATCAAGGAGTTTGATGAACACCAAAGATGGAAGGTCATCACGTGGTTCTTGGGGTCTTCCCCGGGCTTAGCATCGAACTTGGGAATATCCGATGGTAGTTTGGCTGGGATAGGTGGCCAGTGAGGTTCATGCCAAATAGGATCGTTAATAAGCCTCGACAAATCAGGTAGATCAAGTGTGGCCAAGAAGGGAAGTTGACGGTTGGTCTGCGGGTATGAGTAATAACCATGTGGTGCAGGGAACCCTGGAGGGCCTTGCATAGCATGCTGTTGTGTGTTATACCCATATGTGTTTCCCACGGGATACTGCTGAAAGTTCTGCGGATAATAAGCCATCTGGTTAACCGGTTGATTGTAAGCAACTGGTTGGTAAGTGTTCTGCTGAGTGGGTATAGTACCCTGAAGTTGTTGATGCCCAGGATTAGTTGCTATTCCTTGTTGGGAAAAAGTTCCTTGGAATTGTTGTGTTCCAGGGATGTTGCCACCATACTGTGTAAGTGGAGAATTTCCCATAGCAGGGTTGGGGGGTGGCTGCGACTGTGGTGTCCATGGAATGTTCGTTCCTGCTTGAGGAACGAGTGGAAATTGAAGTGACGGGTTCCAAGGAGTTGTGGCAGCCGAAGGGTAAGGGAAGCCAGAATTCAAGTTGGGGAAAATCTGAGATTGCCCTCCAGCTTGGTTCCAGTTTCCGAAAAGTGAGTACCCCCCCACTCTGTGGGATTTGATGATCCCAAGAAGGAAGCATACCTGACAGGGGTGGTTGAGAGTAAGGCCCGGTGGGAACACCGGAATAAGGTTGCCCACTGCCAGGTGGATTGTACATACCAAACTGAGTAGAAACTGCTGGTTGGGAAACTTGTTGGAACGGGCCAATAGGTTGTCCGCCAGCAGTTAGGTTGGATGGCCCTATGTGAGGAGGCTGTAGACTGGGGATTGGGTTCCCAGCAAAAGGTTGTCCTCCGATTGGTTGGGTTGAAGGCCCACCAGTGGGAGGTTGTTGACTAGCAATGGGGTTCCCAACAAAAGGTTGCCCCCCAGCTGGTTGGGTTGATGGCCCACCAGAGAGGGTTTGTAAGTTGGAGTTAGGGACCATTGCAGTCGGTTGTCCACCTCCTGAAATAGTATAAATGGTGGCTGAAGGTGATCCTCCTGTCGAAACGGAAGATCCAGCAGTATGACTAAGTGTTCTTCCGCCGCTAGCTAAATATGATAGCATGGATTGGCTAACGGCGCCAAAAGTACCGATTAGCGGAGGCGGTCGTCCGTATTGGACAGGTGAGGACGGAGAAAAAACTGGGTTATCTCTCATAGAATGTGCACCAAACATTGGTGATGACAGCAAATGTGGGGAATTTAGCCCAGGAGTATCAGCGTCGTCCATCACGTGTTCAATAATAGGAGAACCATCGAGAACTGGATCCGAGTTCATATCCTGAAAAAGATTTTGGGGATCTGGCAGGAACCTAGGTGTAGTAAAGTTCGAAGGTCCTGAGCCGTCTGCAAAGGAATGATGAAATTCGGTGCTAGACGGAACGTTGGGATCCCTATAGTCAGAAGGACGAGAAACAGGGGGGTATCTAGACGCTGTTGAAAGCATTTGCTCTGTGTTGCGTCTAAATTGTGCCGATGCTAACGGAGAGTTCGCTAGGCTAACCATACTAGACTGAATGGAAGCCATAATTTCGTGTCCCGGTGGAATGTTGGGTAGATGAAAAGTGCGAGGTACGTTGCTAGAAGAACTTGTCTCCTGAGGATGAACACTGGGTGATGTAGTAATAACAGGCGGAAGTTCCGTCTGGGAAGTAATGAAGCCATAATCAGGTTCAAAAGGTGTGTCAGGTAGACGAGTACCTTCAACGATCTCAACGTAGCCGCCTGGGACTGAAATTAGGCCAGGTATGTCCTGGTCGGATCCTTCTGTGGTGCCAATAGATCCGTCTATATCATCGTGGAAAATTTCTGATGGACGGGAAGTGTTGGCCTCCGGTAGAAGAATGACCTCTGGTCTAGTACTCTGGGTCGTGCTAGGTTCAGCTGCTGTAACTGTGCCCACTGTTACAGATAAATCTGGGATGACAGTGGGTGAGGTGACAGTGGAAGCCTCAGACATGCTAGTGGTGATAGACGCTGCAATGGATTCTGAGACTGTGTTGTGTGTGGCAGTTACAGGCGTAACTGAAGATGTTGTGCGGATCGGCGGTGGGATGTTGCCTCGACCAGCACCGCGGCCAGGAGGAGCAGGAATGCGTGATGCAGACGGACCAGAAGTCCGTGGCGGTGGTGGTGGTGGAGGGCTTAAGCCCTGCTGTCTTCGTGATCTTCTTTGTTGATCTGACATGATGACAGGAAAATGAAAATCGGAGGCAGTACCGTAAACAAAGAACTCAAAAACTCTAATGCAGCCGAGTGTGCAAAAGAGGAGCTATAAAAAGCAAGGCTCACAGGCCAAAAAAGCAAGCTCTAAAATCTATACTGAGACCGGTGTCTCAATAAGCGAGCTAATCAACAAAAATGGCCAGAATGCCAACAAGCAGTCCCTACAAAGAAAAAATGACCCTCTACAATGATGAGACGCCAAGCAAACTCCTAACTAAGAGCTGGAGACCTCAACAGGCTGTATCCTTCGCAAGGTGATGAAATCCAAGTCGAACAATACAACATGAGAGACCGATATAAGAAGGATATCCCTCTACCGAAAGGGATCCTGGGTAAAAGAGCCCTAGTAGAATAGATACTAAGCCACCTCGTTCATGACACGTCGGAAAAGGTTTTGGGCACTTCAGCCTTCCGAAGAAGACAGCGATCGATGTTGCCTTAGGGCTAAGTGGAGTGCGGTATTCCACAGAGTCCGTCCGGTTCTCAATCTCGCGGCCGTTTAACCCCTGAACAGTTAGAAACAGTCAGGAGGCCCCTCCACAAACTAGCTGTGACCGTGTCAATAAGTACTAGAGGATTTTAGTTCCCTAAAGACAACGACTATGTCTCAGATGAAAATGACAAGGGGGAATTATTTTGATGCCTATCCCCGGTGTCCTACCTAACTACCAAATTCTTTTGATTTCCTCAAGTGAGGTTAAAGTTGGTTTAATTAGGGTGATTAATTTTAGTGGCTGTCTTTACTCAATCGGGTAGTGGACGTGAAACTTGATGGTGTTATGACGACTCAAACCATGCAAATGAGAATGAATCATAAACAAGCCTTTGTCTTCGATGAAATCTAGCTAAGGTAAAGATAGAGGTTCTTTGATCCAATATGCATAACAATTTTCACAAGCATTCAAAGTAAAAAAAAATTTCTTTTCTTTTCGATTTATAAACCAAGCCAAACTAAAGTAAACACGCTTTTCAATGCACTGATTTTACAATCTACAATGCTTCTGTGATGAGAATTTTTATGGCAAAATTAATGGTTCATTTCTCTATGCAAAATGCCACTAGACTTTTTCAAATTAAACAACAAATTTGCTCTCAACTAATGACCTTTTTAATTTACTGAAAATGATAATGACAATATGACTGTAAAACTACAGTGTTCAGTAATAGAAGACAGTGGTGTTGAGTTGGTTGTGGGAAAAAGCCAAGTCAAATGCAATCAAATTGAAGAATGACCAATATGTCAAAAGTGCCACTTAATTCAATCAATCAATCAAGCTCACAAACCATGTAATAAGCAGACCAAACAGACTGGAAATTAACCAGGATGCTAACAGGCAACAGTAAAGACTATCTGAGGCAGGGAGAAACTCAGAAAACCAAGCAAAAATTAAAAAAATTTACCTACTTGCAGACACTACCGCGGGGTATAGACTGCCTGAAGCGCGGCACTGTGTAACTGTCGCGCTGGTATGAATTCCTAGGACGCGGCACTGTGTAAATGTCGCTCTGGAAGTGGTTCAGGGGGCGCGGCACTGTGGCAAGAGGGAAAAAAAAAAAAAAAACGCAACTGGAAAAGAAAAAATCAAGTTTTCAGGGTTGTTGCTAACCCAGGGGACTCAATAATTAAACAGGGAGATAAATATTGCGAGGAGGGGTGAATAAGGGTCAAAAAAGACCAAAATTCAAGCTGGTTTGAAGTGCAACAAAAGACTGATAATTCAAAGATAAATGACTGTGAATTTGAACCAATCAAGCAGTAATCAAACCCAGCGGAGTCGCCATTCTTGTTATGTGGAATTCTTCCCTACGGATAAGTCAAAACTCCCTTAGGCTAAAGTAGGATCTGACTAACTCTAGACTAAGAACAGACAAAACAAATGCAACCTTGAATTCCTGGATCTAACATACATTTCAGTATTAAAATGCTGAAGAGAGCAAAGGATTTTAGCTGACCTTATGTCCAAGTGCTTTGTTTTTGGTGTTTGCTCCAAGCTCCAAGTCTTCACCAATGAACCTGTCAAAGAGTAACCAAAATACAAGTATGCACTATTCTCTAGCAATCTGAAACATGAGTTAGGATCTAAATCTGTAAAAGATACAAATCATGTGATTAAAACAAGATTAACACAAACGATTTGGGAAAACAAGACAAGTTATTCCATTACAACTTGAAGATTACTTACAAAGGGTGCTTGATGCCCAAGCCAATCCTCCAACTCCAAGTGTCTTCTCCTCTTAGCTATCTCCACAATGCTGCAAGACCATAAGTTTGGTGCTCTCAAGAGTCCTCTTCTTTTCCAATGGCATGCCTCTCTTTTATAGTAAATGGTGAGGTTAACCAACAAGAGAGATAGGTGGATCTAAGGAGGGATAAGTGGATCAGGGTTTCTAATCGAAGGAGGTGAGTTGGGATCGAATCAAGGAACCCAATCTTCCATCATCTTCGAAAAATCCAAGATCCCACAAGTCAAGGGCAAAAACCTATTAAAGGGGTGCCGCGCTTTGCAAATGATACAGAGCGCGGCACTGTGCCGCGTTTTGTCAAGCTGTACGGGCACGGTAGTGTATGGAAATAAAGTCCAAGGTGGGTCAAAACTTGGCAGGGTGGATTTACCTTCAAGGTTGACTCATCATCTGTCTCTTCTGGAAGGTTCAAAATAGTAGGGGAAGTGTCGTCGAAATGTGTTATGATGGGGATGCGACACCGTGAAATATAGAGGTATAACACGGAGGAATTAAACATCTCAGGAATAATAAAGTACAAATATAATATTCTTAGAAGTTACAATATTTCAACAGTAATGGCGTATACAAACCCATATTTTGACTTCTTCTTTTTTCCAACTGGAAAAATCGACACTATCATACCCACTTACCGACATCTGTCTTCATTCGTGGCCAATAATACTTTTCTTCGACCAATGCCTTAGTCTTCGATGCCAAAATGACCTGCTAATCTGCCACTATGTAGCTCTCGGATTAGGTTCTCCCTTACGGATCCTCTGGGAATACAAAACTGTTGTCCCCTGAATAGGTATCCCTCCTGGATAAAATAATCCAAGTATGGCGTCCTGTTGACACTCCACGGTTCTCGACTCTCCTTCCATGCTTTCGCAAAATCCTCGTAAGTCACATACTCTGTCTTCACTGACTCTATTCCTATTGCCTGAACTGTCGTCGTGTTCAGCAATGCAACTCTTCGACTCAGCGCGTTGGCAATTTTGTTTGACTTGCCTGACTTATGTTGCAACATGAAGGTATATCCCTGCAGGAATTCGACCCACTTCATGTGCCGCTGATTCAACTTCGACTGAGAGTTCAAATACCTCAGTGCTTGGTGATTTGTGTATAACACAAACTCCTTGGGAAACAAATAATGCCTCCACTTCTTCAACGCTTGGACAATAGCATAGAACTCCTAGTCGTAGACCGAATATTTACGCTTCGCATCATCCAACTTCTCACTAAAGAATTCAATTGGTCGACCTTCCTGGCTCAACACTGCTCCAATTTCCATTCCAATAGCGTCGCAATCGACTTGGAAAACTTTGTCAAAATCTGGGAGCGATAACACCGGGATCTCAGTGACCTTTTCCTTCAACTTGTCGAAAGATTTCTAGCTAGCTTCCGTCCACTTAAAATCCCCTTTTTTCATGCACTCTGTCAAAGGTGCACATATCCGACTGAATCCCCTGATGAACTTCCTGTAAAAGCTGGCAAGTCCTTGGAAAATTCGTACTCCAGTCGCACTTGTCGGTTCTGGACAATCTAATATTGCCTTAACCTTCTTTGGGTCCATCACTAACCCTTTACCTGAGATTACAAATCCCAAGTATACCAGTTCTTCCTTCATGAAGAAACACTTTTGCAGATTCACCATCAGCTTCTCTTCCTGCAACTTCTGCAATACTTGTCGAATGTGCTCCAGGTGTTCGACCTTGGTTTGACTGAATATCAATATGTTGTCTAGATATAATATGACGAACTTTCCAAAGAATGGCTTTAGTACCTCATTCATAAACCGCATGAATGTACTGGGTGCATTAGTCAATCCAAATGGCATGACTAACCACTCATACAGCCCTTCCTTCGTCTTGAATGTTGTCTTCCATTCTTCACACTCTCTGACTCTGATCTTGTGATAACCACTCGTCAGGTCAATCTTGGTGAAGTATCTCGCTCCACTCAAGCATTCCATCAAGTCTTCCATTCTCGGCATTGGAAACCTATACTTGGTCGTGATCTTGTTGATAGCTCTGGATTCTGTACACATCCTCCATTATCCACCCTTCTTTGGTACTAGTACTCCTGGTACCGCACATGGGCTCAAACTCTCTCTGATCAATCCTCTGTCCAACAACTCCTAGACTTGTCGATTGAGTTCTTGACCCTCTGTTGGAGTCATTCTATGAGGTTCCTTGTTTTCCTTGTTTGGAAAACTCGATCTTGGAATCAAGTCGATCTGATGGGATATGCTTCTCGTCGGTGGCAATCACGTCTGCATTTCGTCGACTACTATGCTCCTGAAATTGTTGAGCATATTTTCGACTTCGACCAGAATTCTCTCCATTGTTGATCTATCGACACATGGTCCCTTCAGAATGATTGCGAAACATTCTGATTGTTTCTCCTCCTCCGCGAGGAACTTCTTGGTTGAGCACATCAGCACCGCTTCTCCCAATAGTTGCTCTCGCCCTTCTTACAGTCGGCTTGATCCTCCTGCTTCGACTTTAGCATCCTCCGCGTGCCATTTTTCCACACTGTGACTGTGTTGTCTCGGCCATCATAGATCATCTTCCGATCATATTGCCATGGTATCCCTAACAACAGATGACATGCATCCATTGGGATTACGTCGCACAATACGTTGTCTTCAAGCTTTCCAACCTTGAAGTTAATCAAGCACTGTCTCGTCACCTTCACATGGTGTCCTTTCTTCAACCAAGATATCTTGTATGGTTTTGGGTGTTCTCGACATCTCAAACCCAAGTTGTCGATGACCTCCGTTGACACAAGATTCGTCATACTTCCACCATCAACTATGGTCTTGCAATACCACTCGTCGATTAGCACTCTAGTTCGAAAGATAGCCTTTAGATGTGCTGGCTATTTCTCGTCGCGTCGGTCATCCTGAACCAACGTTCTCCTGACCATCATGGTTCTAGATTTTATTTTTCCATCCTCACTGCTTTCAAATGTCGACTCCGCCCTCTTGTCAAGTTTCTCATCCCCTCGACGTCTGGGTTTCAACTCCTCTATAGCGTGTAGGTTCTCTGGGAACTCATATGCCTTGTGTCTGACTCCTCGACACTTATAATAGACTACCGCTGGTCTGTCAGCTCCTTTCCTGTCGGCTGGACCACTTCGACCATACGCACCTCGACCGCGGGTCTCTCGACCATCTCGTCGATTTCCTTGCGCTTCCTCCTTAATCGATGTCCCTTCCGCACGTCCGTTATCTTTGACAGCTTCTCTCTTGGTTCCGCTACTTTAGCCTTTCGCGTAAACAGTCTTTGCACCTCGACCAGTCATCCTACCTTTGGTCGATGCGGCTTTCCTCGACAATTTCTCTTCTGCCCTTAGAGCTAACTGGTAGGCTTCACCGACCGCTCTGAACCTTGATAGGATCAAATCGTCTTGTATGGCATACTTCAATCCATTTACATATCTTACGACAGCTTCTTCACCTCCGTCGGTCTGACCCGACCTTATTGAAAATCTATAGAACTCTTCCATGTACTCCTTCATTGTCATCTCTTTTTTTCGAAAGTTCTGCAACTTTCGGAACAAGGAAATCACATAGTCACCTGGAAAGAACTTCTCTTTCATTTTGGCAACCATCCTGCCCCAAGAATTGATCTTCTCCTTGCCTTTCTTGACTCTGTCATCTTGTACATTGTCCCACCACAATGAGGCATGACCCTTCAACCTCAGACATCCAGTATTAACCTGTTTATGATCCTCGATCTGCTCTATGTCAAAGTATTTCTTCATTTCTATGAACTAGTCTATCAAGTCTTTTGGATCCAGACTTCATGAGTAGGTATGTACATCCATCTTTGTCCGATCTCTCATTTCTGATAGTAGCTTGATTAGTTTGTCTTCTGGTTCCTCCTTAACAGCTTCTTGTGCTTCCACCTCAACTTCCTCGTTGTTGTGGTCTAACGCATCAGGAATGCATCCACACATTTGGATTTCTTTGATTGCTGCGACTTCACTATTCAAACTTTGCATTGTTCGTATGCATTCTTCGAACATTTCATGATCCACCGTGACTGCAGCGCCATGCGCTCTTCGTCCAAATCCTTGGACATCACCTCTATGAGCCATTTTCAACCGCAATTGAAACTCCCGCTCGTCCAATCGCAACCAGACTTTCACAACTCATGCACAACTCTACCCAACCACATCTGGAGCTTTCTACACTCAACCATATTTTGCTTCTGGGATCCGATATTACCGGCTCTTTCCGGCTCTGATACCAACTGGTGCAAGGGCGGTCCCAACAAGGGGCCTCTTGCTTAACAATAACACATGACACACAATGTTCACAAAGACTGGATGTAAATAGGATCCCAAAAGCTGGCTTCTATTACTTCAATCAAACTCTAATGGTTACAATGCAAAATGCAAAGAAAACTAAACTAGTCGGCCTCATCCTGATACAATATACAGAAGTAAAAATGGTGTGTTCTCTCTATGTGTGACCCTCTCCTCCTCTCAGTCTTCTGATGAATGCTAGAATGAATGAGCGATGAGTGACGAGCCCCCCTCCTCTATTCCTACGCACTGATATTCTACTATGTTATGTTGCTGCTACTCCCGAGGTCACCCCGATCCCTGAGACACTCTTCCTCTGTCCGTTGAATCCTCTAGATCTTGCAGACTTGTAGTTGTCAATGCCTTCTGACCGTTCTACACAACCTATGCCTGTGGTGACATTTTTCCTGAACCCAACCACCTTCATAAATGCTCATAACTTCCTTAGAAATCCTGAACAGCTACCAAGTACTCCGCTTTGACTTCTGCAAAACTCGGACTCTGTGACAGTTGTCGTCCCTATGTCTTGACCATACTGCACCTTGTCACCTTTCAACATAACCTGTCTTTTCGGATTTACCCTGCTTCCACAGCTGCCAGTACGCCCCTTCCTCCATGCTTGGCTTCCGCCGCAAACCTATCGGTGTCACTGTTTGACAACCTATTGACACCCGACCTCTTTCACTGCAAACATGTCGCCTGTCGACATATTAACTTCTCGACCTACGACCTTCTCCTTCTGTCGACCGCACCTCGACAACTTCTGCTCGACTTCTTGGATTTCGACAGCCAGTCTTCCTTCGCACCAGTGGTCTTCGAAAATCTCCCTGGTCGACTTCTACTGTCGATCATCTTCGACTACTCTGCCTAGGCCCCGATGCTCCTACATCACAAAATATCCCCACTCTTGTTACAATTCTTCTCAGAAAAATAAGCCTAACCTTTGAACCCTCTCGTCTTTCTATATATACTAGATAAGACAATTCAAGTCCTCTTAATTCGGGAAGCCATGAAGATTGAAGATCTTCAGGCTGCCGAATCAACACTTCGAAAATAGAAACAGTTATGTTCATAATTACAATTGGGACAAAATATGTTTCATGGGTGTTAATGCTCTTTACAATCCAACTAATCTGATACCAAACGAGTCTCAATAGGCCGCGTGGATAGATGCTCGAGCCATTCTTGTAACAATCTGAACGAGATCCTGGAAAAGGGTGATTGATAGCCACATACTCCTTTGTCTACGTGTCTCAGAAAGCTAATACACCTGAATATTATTAATTTCATTGATCCTTCACAAGTTAGCACAATTAGGAATAAAACCCATAATCACAAGTAATCTTTAAGCATTAAATACAACAAAGCAATAATGAATTATACCTATTTGAATCCATGCTTTTCCTTATAAATATAATGACTTTAGTTACAATAATAGGGAAAAACAGGGAAAAGGATCTCAATGAAAGTGAGAACAAAGCGGCATTTCTAACACCCAACACTCTTCCATAAATTTCCAAGAATCCATACCCATATCATGCTCATCAGGAAAATGTACATTAACACATCTGTGTCGATCATCATTAATAGCAAAAAATATTCCCATACAAAGAGATGCATTAATCGTGTATTAATGATTCTTTTCAATGGAGGATGGCTTTTCGAGAGCTTCTTCAGTTTGTTCTGAATATGCATAAAAACGGATCTATCTTATCCAAACTGACACCCTCTTCACTTTTTCATGGTGGAAATTTTTTTGGCTCTATGTTGCTAGTTCAACTCCATACCATTGTAAAGAACAACTCAATTTTAATAAAAAGTCCTGGTAGTATGTTGCATGTTTGAAGCAAATCAAGCTCTAGCATATTAATAGATTGAAACCTTCAAGAATTAATCACCCTAAAAAAAATCAACCTAATCCCCCAGTGTGATTCCCAGTGTACCACTTAAGTCTGGGATGAAAATTCACCCTAACATTAAAAAATGTATGCCACATTGTGGTCACGACTCGTAGGAAATACCTCCTTCATTTTGTATGCCATGAAATCAACCTACTCAATTTGTTCATGGTGCTTCAACTTAACGTTAGTGCTTCCAAGAAGGACATTGATATGGTTTTAGAAAAAGGATGGCAAGAGTTTGGTGCATAATCTTCATAAACAACACAAGATATGGAAACTAAAACTCATAGTCCACATATTTATAATGAACTAACCATACAACTAGATGGTAAGAACCCACAGATCTAACAATGTGGATATGTTGAGCGAATGATAAAAGAAAATTCACCCCGAGATCCATATTATTTGATCCAAAATTGCAAAGAACAGGAACATGAATGCAAAGGGAAGTCCCAATAAAAATCCCAAAGGTCTACAATCACCCATTTTTTTAATACTTCTTAATCTCAAAGTGTAGGGAAATATATACTATACGATGTTCTTGACAAATATTTGTGTGCATGATGTAACATTGCAAGTGCATTAATTTTCAATGAAATAAAACTCAGATCTAACGCTATAAATGCAATAGGTCACTCCTGACTTCAACAAGTCACACCCACATGCAGAGGTCCACACAGAGCTCTGATGTGTGACTTTCAGGCCTGGGACAACTCCAATGCTTGGATGCCTTTGCATTAATGGGAATCATGTATTAATACAAGAATGGATGACCATTGATTTTCATCTTCCAAAATCCTAGAAATCTTCATATTATTCTATGACAGTTATTTACAATATTTACATATTTTAACCATAATAATGTAGGATTAAGTATTCAACATCACCAAATGTATGACAACTAACACTTATAAATTTTAAATATTGGGACATTGCACATTGTTATTTAGACTATTTACCCTATAGTGGCCAAATTGTTTTTGAATTCATACTCTATAGTATTCTTGAGTGGTAACATCATGGATGAATATATATGTAATCCATCGAAGAAGCAAACAACTAGTGCCTTGTTATCGGGAAAACCTTCCCTAAGATAACATCGAAAAGAAATATATGACACATATATCTCCAAGCAAGTTTAGGAAGATCTACCTCCATATTTGGTATATTTTTAGTCCCCAAGGCAGTCATTTGTACAGTTACTTTGAATAAAAATTGAAATCTATAATGTTGAATGAAAATATTTGATTTAAAAACAATTATTTAATAAAATATATAAATACAGGTTGATATTTTATTGGATGAAAGGAGTTTATTAGACTAATTTGATCATTGATTGGAATTAAAAAAATAAAAATACAAACCTACTTTAGATATACTTTAAACATGGAATATATTTTTCTTAGTGGATTGACAGATGTACAGAGCGAGAAGGACTGAGAAGGATTGCAGGTTTGAGGTGGCTGGAGGGATAAATATGGAAACCATTAATTGCATTGGCGTTCTCTCCTGCTTCTACAACCTTCCACCACATTCACAGCACAGAACAAGTCACAGCAAGTAAGAAATTTAAGCCTCACTCAATGCAGGTTTGGACTCATTCCTTCATTTGCATATTCGAGAGAGTTCTCTATGGACTTGCATCGGAGACCATGGTCAATGGAAGAGGTATCAGGATGCCAATCTATGGTCGAGTTTTCATGCCTGGTACTCTTTCCTAACCATGTCTTGGTCACTGTTGTGAATCATTTACATTATGTTCCCTTGGCTTTGTCGTAAATGAGGGGAGGCGTGCATTGCTCCTATGGTAAGCTAAAAGGTTTATTTTTTCCTTTAACGTTATCTTTGTTACCTGCGGTTGTGGAGACATAGAGACGTCAATCCCTTTGCAGATATCAACCCTGACTCGAGTTTGGGTAATCATATTGACATTTATATAGTTTTAGTTCTATTGTTTCATTAAACTTCCATAGTTGTTACGAGTTCTTATTCTTTTTCTACTATGCATACTCTTTGCATTGGCTTCGAGCGGCCAACCACTTTGCGACGAAACAGTTACATGTATGATAAATTTGTTCAATGCTTTTAATTTAGGAGTTCATTTAAAGAGGCACATTCTCCTCAAAGTTATTCTATTGATCTGTAAACTATACAACATTAATGAATTGGGAAAATCATTAAAATCCCATTTATTTTTCTTGTAATACATTGAACATGCACGCAATAGAGAATATGACTTCGGCATTGATCAAATAAAAACACATGAATGATAAAGGGATTATCCCCTTATTTTATTGTTTTTGGCTTAACATTTGTATATGTGAACTCCATTGCAGAGGTAATTTACAGTTTTATATGTGAACTCTATTGCAGAGGTAATTTATTTCTTTAGTTATATATATGGTTTTGTTTACACTCTTAATCTACTTTTAATATATTGATATGCTATGAGATGATTTGTTATAAGTTAATATCTAGTTTCATCTGTGTGCATATTCCTTTAGCTATCCATACAAGTCTATGTAACTTCTGGTTTATGAATATGCGTATTAAAAATTCTTGTGTTCGGCACTTAAAACTGTTAGAATATTCTCACCATCATTTTTTGTATTTTCATGCATGCATGCATCCAGTCATCAATATGGTAGTCTCCCCAGCACCTGGAGCCTATGTTCACCCCCCTAGAGCCTATTTTTATCCCTCAGGAGCCCTCCTACCTACCTAGTGTGCCTTGTTTTCCTCACCTGGATGACATATGCGCCCTACTACACTACTTGGATCACTAACAGCCAGTCGCATCATTTATTGACCAGTTCTTGCATTTATTGCTTAGTTTAATTTCATGTAGCTTCCAGTTGTCTGTATCAGAGTGCCACTTGACCTACTAAAAGCCTCATGCGCCCTCCTTGGAGTCTCCATCCCTTGATTTGTGCTCACATATCTCAGTTAGACTCATTTTGACTGACTTTTGACTATTTGTGACTACTACCACTGATTGGATGATGTCTCCAATGCTATCCAAGCCACACATTGAGGAGAATTCGAATAACCTTTGGTTAATTCGAATTCACTTGACAGTATTGTATTGTATTCAGTTTTTCACAGTGCCAACTTACAACTCATGTATGATTATACTGTAGATTTCTCCATTTCCGAGTTTATGAGTGATAATTGATACATTGCTTCTTCTTCTTCTCTCTACAATTTTTGAGTGAGATTAGTGATATTTACTCTAGATGTGATATCTATCTTGTAGATTATCACATGGTACCAGAGCTGGATCCATCTATTCAAATTGCAGCAGCAGCAGTTGCATCAGTTCTTTGAGCAGTTGTCTTTCATTGAGCACCAGAAGCCTCTGGATTTCCACAGCAATTCCTGGTGCAATTGTCTTGAATTCATTGGAGCAATACAGTGAGGTCTAGCCAGGTGTGAAGGATCTAGTCACATGTTCTCATTTTCCTAAGGTAGTGTTCAATTTGAATTGCAGCAAATCTCCATCAACAATTTCATTGTTTTGCAGGTTATTTCCATCATTCGAATTCATCTTCAAATCGACTTCTATAACTACCTATGGATCTAAAACTGAATTCATTCAATTATGTCGAATGGAAGGCCAATATGGACATCTTCATGAAGTCCAAGAGCCTCTCTAGAGTATTGAATGGGACTGCAGTCAAACCCATTGGTGCAGTAGAGAAATCCAAGTACTTGGATAAACTTGATGAAGCAGTAGGACTGCTGCTCCTCAGCATTTCCGAAGACGTCCATTTTCATGTCATAGATCTAGCAAATCCAAAAGAGGTTTGGGACAAGCTCGAATCTCTTCTTGGACAGAAAGATGACTTGAAAGGTCACAAATTGGAAAATGAGCTCATCTCCTTGAGCCCTTGCAGTTTCAACTCCATCAATGACTTTCTTACCAAGTTTAAAAAACTGATTTCACAATTGAAGAGATATGGAATAGAGAAGGAAGAGAAGCAGCTCATCCTTTCCATACTATTAAAATTGGGCCCTAACTACTCAATATTTGTCTCCACCTTTCAGATAACGAAGTTATCCATCCCAAAATGGAAGTTTCCTAGCCTTGATGACTTCATCCAGTCTCTCACACAAGAGGAGGAGAAGTTAATTCAAATGGGAATGATAAAACCCAAGATGGATTCAACACTTGCAGCTGCTGAGGTGAAGAGAGCGAATGGAAAGGGAAAGCAAAATTTTTTTGACAGAAAGTTGAATGAGCAGAAGCAAAAGGAGGCTCCCTATCATTCAAAAGGGGCTTCGAATTCCAAGAAGACCAAGCATTCTCAAAAGGATAAATACAAATGTACCTATTGCAATAGAATATTTCTTCTTGAGAGTTCTTGTATGAAGAATACTATAGACTTGATGGCTCAGTTACTTGAAAAGAATAACCTCCCAGTACCTGCATGTGCTAGTAATAAAGAAGTTGAACCTTCTAGATCCGAGGACAAGGAGAGATGCAATGCTCTCATGGAAGGTGCATCAAGAGAGTCCTCCTTCATCATAGATTCAAGAGCATCAAGACACATGTCTTCCTCCAAAGATATCTTCATTGGTTTCGAATGCATTGTTGGCCCTTCCATCATGTTGGGGAATGATTCTGAGGTCTCCTCTGAGGGGATTGGAAGGATCAAACTTGATCATGTATACTTCTCAAATGTACTCTATGTTCCTACACTTAATGCCAATATACTTTCGGTCTACCAAATGACCCATATTGGAGAACCCAAGAGGGTGATCTTCTCTCCAAATGAGGTCGAAATACAAGACATGGTTTAAGGAAATATTATTGCGAAAGGTGTTGCAAACCACAATTCGAAACTCTATGAAATCTCTCACTTTCTTCCTCTCTCCAAGCAATCCTCTCTTCACACTCATGCAAATGAAGAGAGTAGGTTATGACATGAAAGATTTGGGCATCTCAACTACAAGTACCTGCAAGATATGCATACTCATGTTATGGTTGAAGGACTACCCAAAGTCAAGTTTTCCAAGGGAAGCTGTAAGGGTTTCTTGATGGGTAAACATCCTGAAAAGAAGTTTGAGAAAGGAAAGGCAAGGAGAGCCTCTCAACCTCTAGATCTGATTCATAGTGATGTTGCTGGGACATTTCCATATCTATATTTGAACAAGACAATGTATATTCTTAATTTTATTGATGATTATTCAATATTTACATGGGTATACTTTCTTAGATTAAAATCAGAAGTATTTGGATACTTTAAGTTTTTCAAGTCTTCTGCGGAAAAGTTTTCAGATAGAAAGATTAAGGGCATTCACACTGATAATGGGGGAGAGTATGTCAAGGGTGATTTTCAATCGTTTTGTGATGATGAAGACATAGAGATGAAACATAATTTTCCCTACACACCACAAGAGAATGGTGTTGCAGAAAGGAAGAACTGGACATTAAAGGAAATGGCAACTTGCATGCTAAAGTCGAAAGGGTTGCACTCTAGCCTTTGGATAGAAGCCATCAACTATGTTGCTTACCTTCAGAACAGAGTCCCTCATAAAGGACTGAAAAATATGACTCCTTTCTAAGCATGGATGGGATACAAACCTGATGTATCTCATCTTAGAGTGTTTGGATCCACAGCATGGGCAAGGATTCCAACTGAGAAAATGATATCCCTAGATCCACAAAGTGGAGAGTGTATACTTGTGGGCTATGCATTGAGTGCAAAGGACTACAAGATTCTTGATCCTTCTGCTATGACAACATTCCTTGAGAGGAGTGTATAGTTTGAGGAATGGCCTCTTCATGATGCTCATCATGTTGAGCAAGAGAGCTTACCTACCACACCACCACTTCTTGATGAGAAAGAGAGTGAAGCTTCATCCCATGAGAGTTCATATTTTGAATTTGAAAGTGAAGATGATGAAGAGAGAATGTTAGATCCAGATCCACAAGAACTTGAAGATATAGCACTTGACAGTGAAGATGAGTGAATGGAAGATCCAGATCCACAAGAACTCGATGATCTTGCACCTGATGATCCTCCTATTCCGAGATGGGAATCCATTACCCTTAGATATTCCAGAGATCTTGTTGGTGATCCACTTGATCAAAAGGAGAACCAGATCTGATTTTCAGAATGGAAGGTTTCATCCTTCTCACATTACTGATCCATTTCTTCCCGATCGATCCTTCTTCGGTAAAGAAGGTCACTTGCCTCCTTCTGGGGTGAGTGATGCCATGCTACATTATCATCCTTTAGTATATTTTTAGGGAGGGATTTCTTCCCACTGGGTTTTCCCTCTTTCCTCACTTTATTTATTTAGATTGTTGTACGGGGTGACCTTTGGTCTTGGTCACCAGGGCCCTACCACTAGTTTCAGTTATTTCCTCATAGTATAGCTTGCAGGGGGGTGTTGGAATATTCTCACCATCATTTTTTGTATTTGCATGCATTCTGCATGCATCCAGTCATCATGCATGCATATGCATGCATCCAGTCATCATGCATGCATAATCATGCATCCAGTCATCAGTATGGTAGTCTCCCCAACACCTGGAGCCTATGTTCATCCCCCTAGAGCCTATTTTTATCCCTCAGGAACCCTCCTACCTACCTAGTGCGCCTCGTTTTCCTCACCTGGATGACATATGCGCCCTACTACACTACTTGGATCACTAATAGTCAATTGCAACATTTATTGACCAGTTCTTGCATTTATTGCTTAGTTTAACTTCCTGTAGATTCTAGTTGTCTGTATCAAAGTGCCACTTGAACTACTGACAGCCTCATCAGCGTCATGGGCCCTCCTAGGAGTCCCCATACCTTGATTTGTGCTCACATAGCTTAGTTAGACTCAGTTAGACTCATTTTGACTGAATTTTGACTATTTGTGACTGCTACCACTGATTGGATGATGTCTCCAATTCTATCCAAGCCACGCATTGAGGAGAATTCGAATCACCTTTGGTTAATTCAAATTCACTTGACAATATTTTATTGCATTCAGTTTTTCACAGTGCCAGCTTACAGTTGATGTATGATTATACTGCAGATTTCTCCATTTCTGAGTTTATGAGTGATAATTGATACATTGCTTCTTATTCTTCTCTCTGCAATTCTTAAGTGAGATTAGTGAGATTTACTCTAGCTGTGAGATCTATCTTGTATATTATCACAAAAACAAACTCGGATAGTTGTTTTTCTCGATGATGGTATTCAATTTTATTATTTTATGCAGAATTCCTCCCCAATCCAGTGTTAGGATTTCGCTAAATAACATATGATCTTTATTTAATAGTTTTCCCTTCTTACTTCTGTTTTTCACATCTTGTTATTCACGGTTTCACAAGAATATACAGTGATATCCTCAACACGGTTTTATCTGAAGTTTTTTAAATTTCATTTTGTTGCTTTACTTTCCTGTTATGCTGTGTATTTTATCTTTCTCAATATTATGTTGTTAATGTTTCAGGTTCTGGACTTGGTGGAGGTGGTGGTTTGGTTGGGGGATCCGGTCTGGGTGCTTGAGCTGGTTTCGGCGGGGTTTTGGGCCTGGGTGGTGGCGGTGGGATCGGTGTTGGTGGAGGCATGGGAGTTGGTGCTGGCTTTGGAGGAGGGTCTATCCTCGATGGAAGGGGTGTATTGGGTGGAGGTGGTGGTTGTGGTCTAGGTGGTGGCTTGGGAGGTCCCGGATGTTATGGTGGCAGTCTTGGTGGTGGTCTTGGGAAGAAGTTGTCGGTTCCCTGAAGTCATTATGAAATGGAGACGCAAACAGAGATTGCATATTTAATGCAGAATAATGTTTCCATGTAGATGATGAATAACATATGTCTAGAGATATTGTACTAGATTGTATATTTTAGCCTTGCATTTTGCAAACATACTAGCTACTATGTTGCAGAGTGTTTTGTTTGTATGAGGATTCTCAAATAGTTGGTTGTCTGTTTCGATATATTGTGTTGGTATTGCTAAGGTTATGTTAATGGTAGGTTAGTTATGATTGGTGTTGAGAGGACTACCATGGATTTTTTCTATGTAGGTTTATCCGGTAGGTTGGTCAATCCATTTGCAACGCCTTTATATTTAAATAATGAAAACAAAGAAGAAGATTAGCAATGGGAAATGTAGTTTGAACCATTTGGAAGAAGACCTTGTAAATAAATCATTCATATATTGTGTCAAAGGTTTTGTTTAGTATATTGTTGAAATTAATGTTTTTAAAATTATTTATAGGGAGGACAGATACGAGAAAATTGAGAGATCACATTTAAAATATATTGATATATTTTTTTATGTCTTACATCTTTTGGACTAAAATTTCAAGTTTCTAGTAGCTATGGAGGATGGTTTTGATTGGAGGATGGTTTTGATTGAAGGAGATGCTACAGGTGAGTGTTTATTTAGTGCACCAAATAAATATGTGAGTAACATCATAGTCATTGTTTTTTAAAAAGTAGTAGAACGTTTATACATATTCTTAATAAGTCGGGAGATAAGTCAGCAATAAGTCAACACATTCTCAAGCCTTTATTCTTCTGTGTGCCATTTTCCAAAATGGTATAGAAATATTTATTTATATAAAATGAGTGTTAAAAGCTTCAACTTACAAGAATGAGATCTTACGTACAATATAGTCTTCATACTCAGAACACTAAGAAGCCATAACAAAAAAAGGTTCAATATCTTAGGGGTATGAAGAGGCTGCTTATAAGCAATCTTACATTGCATGCCTTCATAAAAGGGTATTCTAATATGTTTAAAATATTTACCTGAAAAATATGATTGCATGTCTGTGCATCAATGGCACTGAAATGATCGTCAAGGAGGTAGATATCTACATCTTGGTATATTTCCCGTGCAAGTTGTATTATTTGCTTTTGGCGACCACTCACATTAATGCCTCTTTCTCCCTTTTTGGTCATGATAGGGGAACATTTCAAGGTCTTTCTTCAAAGCACAAGCCTCAAGTGAACACTCATAATTAGACCCTTTCCATTTGCTTCCTAAAGAGAATATTTTCTTCAATTTTCCCACTTTGTATCCACAGAGATTGAGCAACATAAGCTTTTGTGCCACTCACCCTTACCATGCCAAAAAAAATTGGTATTTTTGTTAGGATATTCCTATACTCCATCCTAGTCCTACCAGCATTTTCATTATTTGCATTTACAGTCTTGCATGCATTTCTGCATGCATGCAATTGCATTCATCCCAGTCATCAGTCCCAGCACCTAGCCCCGGGAGCTTCTCACGGATCAGTCTTAGCCCTCCTAGAGCTTAGTGCGCCCTTATTCCTTGATTTTAGGAAGCCACTCGTCCTCTCTCACCTACCACTCAATTTCACTTTAGTCACCTTTAGTTCTCTCCTTGATTTAAGGAAAGACTGACTCTCAACTGACTGTATCACTCCGATGGACCTCTGATGAGACTAGACTACCCATTCTGACTCCAGTTAGTTCCTCATACGCCCTCCACTGAGCCTCCTTCATTCAATTAGTGTCTCCATGTGCCAGTTACACTCAGTTACACCTACCGCACTCAGTTAGACTCAGTTTGACTGATGGTTGACAGTTACTTGTGCATTGATGACTCCACCGATGATGAGAGAGACTTCTAGTTGTGCTTTGATGACACTCCAATGATCTTTTGATCACTCCATGAAAGCTAATTCGAATTTCCACCTTAGCGTTCGAATCCTCATGCATTGTACTACTTATTTGTCCATATTGTGATTAATGAATTAGTGTGTGTGAAGTTATTTTGCTTCTATCCGAGTTCTATTGTATTATTATTCTATTGCTCATTTACACTGCATTGACCACTCTTAATCTTATTCCTAAATTCTTTCTTCTGAGGTATACATCAGCTCTTCGATCTGCTGTGAGTATTTTCACATGGTATCAGAGCATGTTGAGAGTATTGTTTATCTCCATTCCTGAGCGTTTTTTGCAGGTTATTATCCATATTTTGAGTGCAGCAGTTGTAGCAGTTTTTGCATTTTTGCAGCAGTAGCAGTTGCAGATATTTTCTATTGTTTTTGCAAGTCTTCTATAGCTTCCATGTATTCAGAAGAAATCCATCCTCTTTCTCCATTCAACTATGATGAATGGAAACAAAAAATGATAGCATATTTGAAGAGCCATGATCTCTTTGATTATTGTTTTGAAATAGAGTTTGAATCCTCCGAAGAAGAGATTGACTGGTTAAATAAAGGTGACAGTGTCTATGCAACAATGATGTTTGCTATGCCTCGTTGCATGAGGTACCACTTCATTGATTTTGCTGAATCTCCAATAGAGCTATGGGCCCAAATGGATGTAATATTTGGCAAACATAATGAAGGAATTGGTCCAAACCCTTTCGAGAGCAAGCAAAGTGATGCATTCATTGATCATGAATCAGTATCAAACATATCTCATATTGAAGTTAGCCACAAAGAAGAAGAACTTGCATATTCTACACTCATGCTCCAAATTTCTTCGATTTCAAATTCTGTGCCAGCTCACACTCTAGAAATTGCAGAGGTTCCTAAATCCTCTCTTGCACTAGAGTTTGTTGGTTTGCATCATGATCTCATGAATGTTTCGGAGGTCAAATCAGCCATTGGAGGTAATGCATCCACTCTCCTTGATCACTCACCTCTTATTTACTACTGTAAGATCATTATTTCATGCTCTCAGAAGGTTATTGAAGATGATGGCCATTGCCATTTGCTTGGGATAATTTCTCATACATTTACTGGTTTAGATATCACCTCAAATGGTTCAAAGGAGATCTTAAGCAACCATGATTAAAGTCTTGGAACTGATTTGGATTCCAAGCAATCACTGATATTTAATGGTTCTTTTGGGAATAACCCATGATGGCCATTGCCATTTGCTTGGGATAATTTCTCATGCATGCAATGGTTTAGATCTCACCTCAAATGGTTCAAAGGAGATCTTAAGAAACCATTCTTCAAGTCTTGGATCTGATTTGGATTCAAAGCATTTACTATCATGTGATGGTTCTTTTGGGCATAATCTCACCTATGATGGTTCGAAGGAGAAGACAAAAGACTATCTGCACATTCATAGATTTGATCCTACCTCAGCTGATTCAAATCACAGGTTCAAGGATCATCCTCATACTTTTGGATTTGTTCTCATCACATTCGATCTAAAGAGCAAGTACAAGCACATGCTTTTTGAGCATGAACCACTTCTTCCCAAGAAGAACATACCTCAAGACATATGACCAAGCATCACACTTGCTTGAGTTTGGAGCATTTTTTTTGTGTGTGCCTTACAGTCTATTTTGAGGGGGGGTATTTTTCCCATGAGGTTTTCCCCATTTCCTCAGTTTATTGACTGTTGTTATTATTCATTTGTATTGGGTGACCTTTGGTCTCAGTTACCAGGGCCTAGGATGGATTAATGGGGGGGTGTTAGGATATTCCTATACTCCATCCTAGTCCTACCAGCATTTTCATTATTTGCATTTACAGTCTTTCATGCATTTTTGCATGCAGCTGCATGCATGCATGCATCCCAGTCATCAGTCCCAGCACCTAGCTAGCCCCAGGAGTTTCTCACGGATCAGTCTTAGCCCTCCTAGAGCTTAGTGCGCCCTTCTTCCTTGATTTTAGGAAGCCACTCGTCCTCTCTCACCTACCACTCAGTTGCACTTTAGTTACCTTTAGTTCTCTCCTTGATTTAAGGAAAGATTGACTCTCAACTGACTAATCACTCCGATGGACCTCCGATGAGACTAGACTGCCCATTCTGACTCTAGTTAGATCCTCATGCGCCCTCCACTGAGCCTCCTTCATTCAGTTAGTGTATCCATGTGCCAGTTACACTCAGTTACACCTACCGCACTCAGTTAGACTCAGTTTGACTGATGGTTGACAGTTACTTGTGCATTGATGACTCCACCGATGATGAGATAGACTTCTAGTTGTGCTTTGATGACACTCCAGTGGTCTTTTGATCACTCCATGAAGGCTAATTCGAATTTCCACCTTGGAATTTGAATTCTCATGCATTGTACTACTTATTTGTCCATATTGTGATTAATGAATTAGTGTGTGTGAAGTTATTTTGCTTCTATCCGAGTTATACTGTATTATTATTTTGTTGCTCATTTACACTATATTGACCACTCTTAATCTTATTCCTAAATTCTTTCTTCTGAGGTATACATCAACTCGTAGATCTGGTGTGAGGATTTTCACAATTTCCCCTAGTATGAAGGCTATGAGGCTCGACTTTCTAGAACCCACAGTTCCACAAATTGCAACTGTAATACCTCTGTCTACATGAAGTTCGGTATCTCTTAGAGTCGAACTAGAAAAAGCTGGGTCCCAAGAGAAGTCTCCTTGTCAAATCTCAATTGCAATATCTGTTTTATCTTTGGATACATGTTCTATTAAATCGCATTGCAACTCTTCTTGAAAAATTATAGCAAGATGGTCTAAAGACACTAGTCTAGGCAATTTTAGATATCTAGCCTGGAAGATTATATATAGGTCCATGAAGTATTCTGAAAATCGCAAGAGCATAAAGAATTCTACCTACTATTAAAGGCACCCCAATCAACATACAGGCACCAAAGGTAACAACTGACACAAATGAGGAAGCTTCCCAATAGGAAAATGTTAACATAATTTCCGCGAAGAGGTACTTATGCAACCAACTACATAAAACTTTCCTCATGTTTTCGAGCTTCTGTAGAAATATGGTCTCCCAAGCCTGTAATTTTAATATATTTTGATTTTTGAAATTGTTGACCATGAAATTTTAGGAAGAGAAGTGTAATCTTTTCCAAAGTTTCTTCTTTTAGTATTAATTTCCAGGAGATATATGGTTGAGGCATATTAAGTTAAGATAATGTAAAATATATGTGAAGTTAGCATGTAAATTAGGAAATAGAGTTACAATTTATATGTTTTGGGTGTTGTACAAATTAAAACTAAAGTTGCTTGAAGTGGGAAGGCATCTAAAGAGTTGAGATTATATATAATTATATAATTCTAATACCAAATACATATTTACTGTAAAGTAAATTACTAAATCATGTTGTGAAAGATAATTTCACTTTGCAAAACATGATTGATGTATAAAAAGCTATATAATGCTTTGGAATAAAACTGAAAAATGACTGTAAAGTAAATTACTAAGTCATGTTGTGAAAGATCATTTCACTTTGCAAAACATGATTGGTGTATAAAAATCTATATAATGCTTCAGAATAAGACTGCAAAATGAAATGGATCAACTTCTATGACTTAATAATTGGTCAAACTAATGCTGCAAAATGAAATAGGTGAGCTCCAAAGTTAAGATATCTTTAAAAAGATTCTAAAAGTAGGGGATATACAAGAACGAAAATTCCATATTATTAAATTTTAGGAAGCATGCTTATGCTACATGACCATGACACTAAAAAAAACATGGGCCACTTAATAAGCTAAGAAATTTACATGATCACATATATTTAAATAGGATTCTTTTAAATAGCTTAGGAAAATATACTTACCAACTGAGAATTCAACAAAATACTACCATTTCATTTTTTAGAGGGTTTGTTAACACAAACTTTAACAAAATGCTATTGGAAACAACTCTTTTACAAGTTTTTTGAAACACCCCTGTTATAATATCTACATGTGGGTGGATTCTTGTGTAAGTTGCTTGAAGTACTTGATACCTATAAGATAAGGTTTTACAAAGATAAGTTAAAGTAGAAAACCAAGACCAAAACATACATTACATGCTTTGGACACTTGTTCATGGCACTAAATGATTGAAAAGTTTTTTAAGATTATTTTTTATTTTGGAAACTAATTTTATGAAATATATATTGATATAATATTTAATATGTCATTTTTTTTAATTCATTGTATGTTAATTATTTTTTAAGATATAAATATAGAGAGAAAATTAATCACTTCATTGAACTTATGCCAATAGTTTGTTTATCAAAGTTCAAATATAAAGAAAAAATTTAATCATTAGGTTGGTTGTTGATATCTTATAGATTGAAAAATATATCTAAAATTGTTTCGAGTAAATAACAATCGTTTATATTTCATTTGATGTGAGTTAAGGACACAACTTTTCGACGCTTCCTATGGATGCTCAAAACCTTCAATGTGAGATAAAGACTTTATTTTTACAATGGACGTTCCAACAAACTATGCTAGAACAAAGAAAGTTTTGGGAATCCATACTTGTAGTTGTGGATTCTATCTTCCTCCACCTCAAACTGATCATGAAAAGAGCATGCTCATCTTCTTTTGCCTCTATTGATATGGCGGTGCCTTCATCATGGGCTCTTCAACCTGGCACTATGTCCACACGCATTGTATTAGAATGGTCGTTGCTATATGAGCCATTGTCGTTTCTGTCAATTACATTCTTACTCCCAAGCACTAGGAATTCTTGAAGTTGTATACCATTCCACAATCATTGGGAGTTTTTGACAAGAGCATGCTCATCTTCTTTTGCCTCCATTTATATGGTGGTGCCTTCATCATGGGCTCTTCAACTTGGCACTATGTCCACACGCTTTGTATTAGAATGGTCGTTGCTATATGAGCCATTGTCGTTTCTGTCAATTACATTCTTACTCCCAAGCACTAGGAATTCTTGAGGTTGTATACCATTCCACAATCATTGGGAGTTTTTGAAGTTCACACCAAAGTTTAGGAAGAGAAAATAACTACCATGAGATTTGTGTTTTTTAAGGCATATTAACTTAAAATAATGTAGAAAACTCATGTGAAGCTATCATGCAAATTAAGAAATCGAGTTGTAGTTTATTTGTTTTAAGTGGTGTTCAATTTAAATCCAAAATTACTTGAAGTGGGAAGCTATACGAAGAATTGAAATCAGAGATAGCATAGAATCAAATTGTAAAGTAGTAAGGGATCCTTGATGCAAATGTTTTAAGCATAATTTTTAGGAAATTTCTTAAAGAGAAAAATATGCATTAATATCGCCATTTGTTTTGTGAGATAAAGATGGCCTTGACATATATAAACTCTTGTTTGACAAATTAATAAATTATTGTGAATTTTGTCTATGTAGCTGGTTTGAAAATTATTTGTCAATGTTCATTTTGTTTATGAATAGGGAATCTCAACAAAATTTAGTTTATTTATCAATATTTTTAAAAAATTACTAACATCTATTTCTTATTTAAAAATAATGTTTTTTTTTTTAAATTTCAAATTAATAAAAGCAAGGACTAAGTTGTACGCAACTCTTGTTAGTTATATCACTAAGAAAGACATCAAATAGCCTTACGTTTTAGGGGATGAACTACAAAGTTTGACTTGTAATGGGTTATTGAATAAGATAACAACACCATTCCAAAAGCAAAATCACATCTAATTTTCTAAGAATATATTTAACAATCTCAATCTACAATAGTATAAAATAATCAAAGACTAAACCAAGAGAACTCACTATAGAAAAATACAAAATAATAGAAAAGGTAAACCAAATGCACTCTATCCAAGTTTCACATCTACCAATGATAAAAAGAAAAGAAAAAACATACCAACTCTTCTACTTACTTTTGCAAAAAATCGGTAAAGCATCTTGTCATTTCCTTGACTCGAATTAATAAGGAGATTGTTCTATGGAATTGTGACTAAGCCATAAGCCATCGAGAATCTCATGACAAAAAAATATACATTGACTTGAAAAAAAAACCTATTAGATAAGCCATAAGCCATCGAGAATCTCATGACAAAAAAATATACATTGACTTGAGGTAGGAAGGCATGGCTATTTGATCAAGGCCAAGGACATCCCAGAAACAATTGTGTGGAATCTTCTTGTGAAACCCTCTATCTTTAGAGTTTTCCAATCTTCAAAAGGTCCAAGCATTCTTGTAGATTCAGTGCAACATGTTTGTGTTCTACAACCACATTGTGCATAGCATAATCTATTGCATTGCTCTTGCAGATAACAATGTTCGATCGATTCAAATGATAAAGTTTGATTATGACATAACCTCATATTTAATATTACCTTGCTATCCATTAGTCATGATTATAATTGCATGCATAGCACATGGAAGGCACATATCTACTAGACTTGTACATTAATATTTATGCAATATCTGTTAACCAATCCAGATTGTTATTAAATTAATAATAATAATAATAATATGCATTTATTGACCAAACAACACTACACCACAAAATGTGTCAGCAACTATATTGGTAAACAATGCCCTCACAGCATGCACATATGACTATTAGTATGGCTTTCTAGGGTAAGAATGGAAACTTAAGCATGTAGTGAAGAAAAACGACACAAGTTGATTAAGATCCACATGTGCATGTATGGCGAAAAGGTTTCATAAAGACACCCTAGAGAATGATGGAATAAAAAAGAGTACAAAGTGTGCAATCGTGGTGTCATTACCGCTATAATTGAAGTTACTACATAATATCGGCCATTATTTCCTCCAATCACATATCATCCAATGTCAATAGCACAATATTTGGATTACCACTTCATTTCCTCCAAGCCTCTACCTCTTCATTTGCTTGCTTGGGTCACACTGCCAAAAATATTTGGATTATCGGCCATTATTTCCTCCAAGCCTCTACCTCTTCATTTGCTTGCTTGGGTCACACTGCCAACAATCGTCTATTGGATTACCACTTCCAAATAACAAATAGCTCATGTTTCTTCAAGAATCACGTCATGTTTCTTATTTATTGGGACATCCTCAAAGGACACCCATGATGTAAGGAAATAAATCATGAATGTATCACTTGCTATAGATAATGCGAAAAACCGCTTGCTTTTGATGGAAATTAATTGCAACTATTTGAGGGCTCGTAGGGACCGATACAAGTAGCTTCTTTGGCACTAAACAAACCTATACTATAGCTACCTTTGCTTTTATTTATTTCTTTGGACATTTTTCTCTCTTCTTCTCTAATCCAACCTCTACCAGAACGTTTCTCGACCCATAGATGCATACTAAAGGGAAATAGCATATCTAGTTGTTTACTCTATAGCACTAGCAATAGAGTGAGACACATATCCAGATCCTCTAGACAAACCATGTGTTCCAAAGGAGAAGGTTACTAGTTGATCGTTCTTGAATGCCTTCATGGGTAGCTAACTTAATATTCCAAGCAATAGATCTTAGTACCAAACAATCCACCCAATCGTAGAGGATAGGCCTTATAGGAATGGAGAAAGAATCTTGGAAAGAAACAATTATACAATATTACCACAATCCTTTGCAATTTGTTCACTTTATAAGAAATTTGCATAATGTTAAACATTTAAAGTTTGGATACAAATATGAATGGCTAACCTCAGTTTTGATTTTAATAATATAGTTTAAAAGAAATCATAAAATCGTATCCAAAATTGTTTGCATTTATGATAACTAAGTTGATAGACCATAACCAAACATATAATCGAATATTGATTATATTGATATCAAAATTCTAACTTTATGAACATGTATTATGTACAAGAACAACCCAACAATGCACGGAAGTTGAAGTTATGACCTGTTTTGTTTATGGACATCATGCAACAATATATCCCATCCCTTTCTTGTCACCATGCCACTAGCTTGCAAATTGCATCTTCTATCATTTTTATTGATAATCCTCCCTTATGTGTTCTTCTGAAAATCCACCACCAACTTTTTCAAATAAGGAACCTCCTCCAACTATGTTCACAAAATCACTTCTTCCATTTTGCAATAGGAATAGCTGCCATACCTTCTCATTCCATCAATTTTTAAACCCTTTCTATAAAAAAAATGGACATTTCTCCCTAAAAAATACTTGATGTCCACCAACTAGAATAGGGGATGCTTGAACTATAGTTTGAATGGAAGTTTGTGGTGTTCTATATCCCTGAAAATTGAGAATCACACAGAATATAGTGAGGTTAGCATGCAATAAACCATAAATAAGCAAAACAAAACCAAAAATATGAGACAATAATAGCATAATATGGCAAGAAAATATATTTGTTATTATGGGAACAATGTTCAAGGGCCTCTTATGGAAGGGTGACCATTCACTTGAGTAGAGATTCATTATAATATTCTTCAAAAAACCCTTCGTAGACTTGAAGCTCTATAAATAGGCTTCAAATATCGAAAACACTAACTACTTGACATGGTCAAAATGCAACTTCCTAATAGGTCTTAATTAATAAGAGACCATTTTTTACATTGATTATTGAACACTAACTTATTCAGCTTTATTACAAAGTCATGGCCTTATACAAGGTGATTAATACTTAGATTATGGTGAGTTAAGATAGGACCCTAACATGTCCTCCCCCTTCAAAAGTAATGAATTTCCCTCAACGTTAAAGGTGCGAAAATTGTTATAACGTGTTGGTTGGTTCCCAATGTGAATCTTCTAGCAGCATGTCTTTCCATTGATCAAAACTTTGTTGATGGTGTGCCCTCGCAATTGTCTTTCCCTAGAAGCCAATACCGCAACCGATTGAAGCCAAATGGAGGTTTCCTTGTCCAATTTTGGTAAACTAGTCAGTACTTTGCAATTAGATCCCACCACATTTTCTAGACAAGACACATGGAAGATAAAGTGAATCTTGGAGTGGTATGGAAAATAAATCTTATAGGCTACATATCCAATGTGTTGTACGATGGTGTAGGGTCCATAGAAATTCAGAGAGAGATTTTAATGGAGATGGGCCTTAAGACATGTCGGATTATATGGTTGTAGTTGAAGAAACACATGATCCCCAACTTCAAAGAAGCGGTTAGAATGATGTTGATTGTCCTATTGCTTCATTCAGTTTTGGGAAAGAATAAAATTATCTTTAAGCATGTGGAGAATGTTAGCTTTAGTGTGAAGTGCATCATCCACTACCTGAACCCATGAGGCACCTATTATATAGGAAATCATTGATAAGGGATTTCGGTTGTACACTACTTCATATGGAATCATCTTTGTAAAACCATGATAATTAGTATTATACCACCATTTGGCCAAAAGGAGCCAATGGTCCCATTGGTGTGGCTTATCTGGCGCAAAGTAGTGCAAGTAGTTTTCTAGGCACTTATTAACCGCTTCAATTTGACCATTTTTGGGGGGTGTTATGCTATGTTGAGATTCAACTGAGTGCCCAGGAGTTTGAACAACTCTTTCCAAAAATTACTAGTAAAACTGGCATGATTATTAGAGACAATAGAAGTGGGCATGCCATGGAGTTTGAAAATATAATTGAGGAACTCTTGGGCCACCAAGGAGGGTGTAAAAGTGGGTGGTAAAGCACAAAAGTGGACGTATATGGTTAGACAATCTACTACCGCATAATGATTATTTTATTGCTTACCTTAGGAATCCCCAAAATGAAATCCATAGGGATATCCATCCAAATATGATTAGGAATGGGAAGTGGCTACAAACCCCCCGATTAATTCACCGTTTCACCCTTGTATCGTTCGCAAGTGTCGCATGCAACAAAAAAGTAATGGATATCTTCTTCATGTCTCCCTAGAAGAAAGAGAGATTAACTCTTTCATAAGTTTTATGAAATCCTAAGTGACATGTTGTGGGTGATGAATGTAATTTCTCCCATATTCTTGGTTTCAAAACCGAATCTGGTGTGATAAAGATGTGCTCCTTACACCTCAAAATATTTTGGTTCCATATATACTTAGGTGGAGGATTCGGGTCTTCTTTAAGCCTTTTGATGAGAGGTGGAAAATTGTGTCCTAGGCCAACCATTCATGTCATGCTTCATCTAGTTGTCCTGGGACGGTAAGGATAAGGCAAAGAATGAACCCTCCTCTTAAAAATGCCTAAACAAAACATTATCCACCACATTCGTGACCCTTCTTATATATGATTTCATAAGCATAACCCAACATCTTAGTGACCTATTTTTGTTGCTCGGGCAAAAAAAGGCATTGTTCGAGAAAATACTTGAGACTATGATAGTTTGTTTTGATCTGGAAATGTTGTCCAATTAGATAGCATCACCATGTCTCAACTACATGAAGGATACCCATCATTTCTTTCTCAATGTGGATTTGCCCAAGTTTTTGTCACGGAGCTACTTACTAGTGAAGGTCAAGGGACATACTTCTTGTGATAAGACTGCTCCTCGTGCACGGATTGAGGCATCACATTCTAAGACAAATTTCTTAGTGAAATATGACATGCCTAGTGCGGCATTCATAATACACATGGCTTCCTTGAGTGTGGAGAAGGACTTACCTCCATTGTTTCATGCTAGGAAAAGGCATTCTTTTCTAGCAATGTTGTAAGAGGAGCTACAATCTTCCCATAGTTTTCCACAAACTTACGGTAGTCACCTATAAGGCCAAGGAATCCTCTCAATCTTTTAAGAGTGTTTGGGCATAGCCAGTTTTTCATATCTTCCACTTTATTTGGATCCACCTGAACCCCGTCCTAACTCACAATTGTTAGTTTTTCAGAATTTACTTCAATATGATCTAGGATATTAACTGAGAGAACAACATGTACAGCATGTCTACAACATATCAAACATGGACATAATAATGCAAGCACACAAGAGACAATAGACACATAGAGTTTCACTGGGGAAAACCATAAAGGTGAAAAACCCCACAACTTCCTCAGAGATGATAGAGCAATGATACAACCCAAGTACAAGATATAGTCCTCCTAGCAGCTTCTCCTCCTCCACAAGTGCACCACTCTCCAATCAGAGTATGAGTGAGAAAGTGAATGATAAAATAGAGTGCCTCCCACACTCTATTTATACTTGACTTGACTTTCCTAATAACCTTTACTAGGTCGGCCTTAACTTAACCACATAACATAATGCTGACAGGTCTGACCCCCAATAGGGTGGTCTAATAACCCTTTGACCCACATGACTTATATAGGGCCAACCCCATCAAGGTGGTCTAATAACCCATCAAGTATAAGTTACGACACTTACAATATAAATGACGACACTTCCGTATAGAGGAATAATACCATCTCTATAGGAGTACAATATACATATGTGAAATACATTTCGAAGTTACAAATACATCAACACTCCCTCTTAACTAGGAAGGTATTTCTCGACATAGATCTTCTAGCACAAGTCTTCTTCTCTGGATCAACATCACTGGATCATCGTCATCGAATCATCGTCATCGTCACTGCTGCTGCTATCTCAATCAATATCCAATCTACTCATCTTAGGAATTTCTACAGAGCCAGTCCTTTTTCATACTGGATGTAGGACTGCCGCCTGCAGGTCTTCATCATCTACAGAGACAACCCTTTTTCATGCTGGATGTGACCTAGAACACATCTAGGATTTCCACCACAGAGCCAGTCCTTTTTCATACTGGATGGGACCTAGAACAAATCTAGGATTTCCGCCACAGAGCCGGTCCTTTTTCATAGTGGATGGGACCTAGAACAAATCTAGGATTTCCTCCACAGAGACAGTCCTTTTTCATACTGGATGGGACCTAGAAAAAATCTAGGATTTCCGCCACAGAGCCAGTCCTTTTTCATACTGGATGGGACCTAGAACAAATCTAGGATTTCCGCCACAGAGCCAGTCCTTTTTCATACTAGATGGGACCTAGAACAAATCTAGGATTTACGCCACAGAGCCAGTCCTTTTTCATACTGGATGGGACCTAGAAAAAATCTAGGATTTTCCACCACACAACCTCGAAAGAGCATCCCAGGACTTATTACGGGCACACAGCCCAACCTTTCGGATCTCCCATGGCTACATTACATGTGGTCATGGAAAAACCTCGAAAGAGCATCCCAGGACTTATTACAGGAACATAGCCCAACCTATCGGATCTCCCAGGGCAATATTACATGTCCTCCCAGAGCAATGCCTTGAAAGAGCATCCCAAGATTGATTACGGGCACACAACCCAACCTATTGGATCTCCCAGGTAAACTTAAATTCTCATCTGCACAACCTGTCCACGGCCACAGAGCATCAATCTGATACTCATCATACATCATCCTGATGTACATCATCACATGATCATGTTGATCATCATCATAGCATCATCCTAATGCATATCACCTAGAGCAACATCCTGAAGCTCATCATCCATAATCATCTTGATCATACAATGCATCCACCTTATGCATACATAGTATCTACCTAATACATATCATCACACATGATCTACCTGATCATACAGAGCATCCAACATGATGCACATACATATACATGATCCAAATTATCATATCCAACATCCAACATGATGCATATACAGAGCAGTAACTGGAGCATCGTCCTGATGCTCATCACACAGCGCTTATATCCACAGCCATGGGAAGGATCCTCCTCTCACCATGCTTGGAATGGCTCCTGCAAATGTGTCCATCACCTCTTCCTCGAAGTGTCATCAATCTGAGGAACACCAAGCCTCTCTCTGAAGTAATCGAACTTCACTCTGTCTAGTGGTTTCGTCAACACATCTCTAACCTTCTCATCCGTCGCAACATACAGGAGCTTCACTGCTCCTCTCTGCACTATATCCCTGATATAGTGATATTTGATCTCAATGTTATTCGACTTGTCGTGGAACACCGGGTTCTCAGACATCTTCACACAACTCTGGTTGTCACAGAAGATACCAGTAGCCTCCAACGAGAGATCAAATAGCTCAGATAGTAGCTTTTGAAGCCATACTACCTCACAAGATGCAACATACTCTACTTCGACTGTACTCAGTGCTACGCTGGACTGCTTCCTACTAAACCAAGAGATCACACCTGATCCCATACTGAAGCAACACCCCGAAGTGCTCTTTCGATCAATGGAATTGCCTTCCCAATCCGAATCGACATAACCCTCCAGGTTAAACTTTTGATTCGCATCATACTTGAGCCCATAATCAACCGTACCCTTTAGGTACCCCAGAATATGCTTTACAGCAACCCGGTGAACACCTCTGGGATCCGTCAGGAAATGGCTCAATGTGTTCACTGCAAAGCAAATATTTGGTCTCGTGTTCGTCAGGTACATCAAGGACCCAATCATCTGATGATACATCGTGGCATCAACCAGCTCAGATGAAGCATCACACAGAAGCTTCAGGTTCAATGCCATAGGTGTGGCCATGGCCTTACAGTCTATCATCCTGAACCTCTTCAGGATCTCTACTGCATACTTCCCTTGTCCAAGGAAGATTCCATCCGCACTTTGCCACACCTCCATACCAAGAAAGTAGTGCATCATACCCAAGTCCTTCATATCAAACTCTGCAGCAAGCTTCCTCTTCATGTCAGCAATCAATCTATCCTCACCTGGTACAAACAGGTCATCCACATACAATAGTAGTATCACCAGATTGCCTTCCTCAACCTTGTAGTAAAGGTTGGAATCCGCTTTACTCTTAGTAAAGCCCAAACTGGATAGGAAGCTGTCTATCTTGCTGTACCAAGTCCTGGGTGCCAGTTTCAAACCATACAGGGATTTCTTCAGTTTGCACACATGAGTCTTTCTGTCATGTGTCTCAAACCCAAGTGGCTGCTCCACATACACTTCCTCTTCAACTACATCAATCAAGAAAGCTGTCTTGACATCCATCTGGTGTACCTTCCATTTCATCACTTGTAGCTAGAGCAAGTACTGATATAATGGAAGTGTATCTGGCCACAGGAGCAAAAGTCTCTTCATAATCAATCCCTTCTTTCTGGGAGAAGCCACGAGCTAAAAATCTCGCTTTGTATTTCTCTATGCTACCAACTGCAACATGCTTGATCTTGTAGATCCACTTGGAAGTTACAACAGAATTCCCTTCAGGTCTTGGGACTGCATCCCAAACATCATTCTTCATGATTGATTGGTACTCCTCGATCATGGCATTCTTCCTGAATCCTGGGAACTTCAATATCTTCAATAGATAGCTTTGTTGCTAAACAAATGTTGTAGTCCTTCTTTCGTAGGTGATAGTATATGATCTTTCCTACAAAACAAGTTAAATTGCATGATTTGAAACATCTCATAGTTTTCAGAACAAATTCTTACACATAAATAAATATGTCATACAGTCATGCAATTATCTTAGCCAATGCTTCAATACAACATTTATCCATATCCCGTAACTTTCTAGATGCCTTCCAATCTCCACCAGAACATTGTTAAGAGTGTGCACAACTCCCAACATGTCAGCAAAGAGGTTTCATTCTAGATAAGTAGCAATGGAATGTTGTACAGTGCCGTAGGCCACTTACCCATCACATGCATATTAGTAGTATACTGTTCATTAATGCAATTATTCTAATATGCATAATACACACCCTATGTCTAGGAACATAAGCATATACATCATTGAACAATATTATTTAAACAAACAAATATGCAAGAAATGACAATTCAAATACTTATCTTTGTTTGGTTTGTAGGGTGGACTCCCTCTCAATATTTGCTTCCTTGCAAGAACTACTGGAGTGTGCTCCCTCTTGATCTTTGCTTCCTGGATTACCTGTCCTTGAACTTATATCCATCCTCAATCACTTATGCATACTTACTAGTATCATCATTGTGTTATCCTTGAGATCTCATACATACATTCATTAGTATAATCTCAATACTATCAAAACACAATAATCTTAAACATACATAGTCATGATCATTTCAAACACAGATAATAAACATTAGTATTCAAGGTTTCAGGGAAGACTTCTCTTACTCATGCATATTCATATTTGACCATAGAACTCTTCTGGTTAGTCATATCATCAATCAAAGTAAGAGACATGATATGCATAAACCCTAGATTACTTAAATTTCTAACTTCATAAATAATCATTATCAATCATGCCATGTATACTTATATAAGAGATCCTAACACAAGGTAGGATTCTAACTTGATATAGGAAAAACATACCTAGATTAGCATTCTAGCTAGTTATGTCTAACATACCCGCATAATGTCTTCTTGTTCTCTTCAATGACTTGTACTAGTAACCTACATATCTCATAGGTTAACCATTATAGAACCAAGTTATACATACCTCGTAAGTAGATCTTCTATGTGATCCATGACTATGGATGAATCTTTGTCTTCATGTCACCATGGTCATATGTTCTTGAACTAGAACATGATTTGTCTTTCTTGATGTACCTTTCATGTTAGCGGACAACATCAACCTCATACAACACCACAATGCATTAGTACAATCATAAGTGTCAAAACCCTAATCAATGAATATCTTCTATCATGCATTCATATTTTCATTAAGGTGATACGACAAGTCTAAAATTAATCAAGATTGTACTAATCTTAATGAAGACAAACATACCATAAACTTAATCATGAACAGATCTCGAAACATACCCGGATAAGTCATACCTGTCGAGATTGCTTGTAATATTCTTATGTAAGGCCTTAGCCTCATCTCCCTCTGAAACAGGAACTTATTCACTTATGTAGGTGACCAATCCATTCTCTTATAGGATTAACCCAATCCACTTGATTTGCAGAAACTGGATATGGAGCTGGATTAGGGTTTGTCAGGGAAACCCCAAAAAATTCAAACTTTGAATTTCAAACTTCTGAAAGGATAGAAAGATGCACCTTGATGAGCTTATGAACTTGGTATACTCAGAATTTGAAAACTGCAAAGTTTCACCCCTCAAATTTGCTTTTCAATTTTCCGGATTCACTAGGGAGGACCTTGAATTAGGGTTTGAGTTTCCCGGAGGTTCACCCAACCAAATAGTTTGATCCAAAGCTCTAAAAATTGATTTTTCCAAGGAGCTTCCAACAATGATCACAGTTTTAAAAAATTCCCATTTTTGCAGAAGCCCTAATTTTCCACTTTTTCGATCAAAGTCCCAAACTAGGGTTTGATCAAGCCCGGCCTTCTGCCCAACCAAAAAATTTGATCTTGGTCTCTAAATTTTGATTTTGATGAGGAGCATTCAGCCGTGGTATTCGATACAAAAATTCCAACATTCTCCAAAACCCTAAATTCCCGGAGCCATGAATAAAGGTGCTCAAAATCCAATTCTGTTTTGACAGAAATATGCACTTGATTGTTTCCGGTGTAACACCAAAATTTCAGATCTACAGGGTCTGAAACTTCTTCTTGTGGTATCCTGACCTGTGATCTTTCCAACCCCACATGTATGACCTCAAATGGATTCTCTGAGAGAGATTTATGCCAAGTGTCGCAATGTGACCTGTTTATGGGATAAAACAGGAGAGCGAACTTGTACGGAGTGCCATGTGTCACTGGTTCAATTTAAGCCTCTAAAAATCATACCTGTGAAAGTACAGTCCGTTCCCTACCTATCACTGTTTACAAAATTTCATTTGGAGCTTCCCAGCCCAAGTTGTGACCTTTTTTCCTAGGTCACCTGTTTATGATTGAGATCTGGAAGAGGCAGAAACCCTAACGTGTACTGATCATAAATCACAAAGTACAACGAATTAGAGGCTGTACTTTGGACACAAGGTACATGGGGATCTTATCTACGACCTGTAATATTTTCAGATCCTAAAACATTTCCGAAATGTATTTATAGCGAAAGTGCTACGATGACTGGTTTTTGCTATATCAAGCCCTAGCTTTGCAAGTGCAACAAGTGTCATAAATGCCATACCATGCCTTCTTTCAGGATAGCTCTGATACCATGTTAGTTTTTCAGAATTTAATTCAATATGATCTAGGATATTAACTGAGAGAACAACATGTACAACATATCATACATGGACATAATAATGCAAGCACACAAGAGACAATAGACACACAGAGTTTCACTGGGGAAAACCATAAAGGTGAAAAACCCCACAACTTCCTCAGAGATAGATAGAGCAATGATACAAACCAAGTACAAGATATAGTCCTCCTAGCAGCTTCTCCTCCTCCACAAGTGTGCCACTCTCCAATTAGAGTATGAGTGAGAAAGTGAATGATAAAATAGAGTGCCTCCCGCACTCTATTTATACTTGACTTGACTTCCCTAATAACCTTTACTAGGTCGGCCTTAACTTAACCACATAACATAATGCTGACAGGGCCGACCCCCAATAGGGTGGTCTAATAACCCTTTGACCTAAATGACTTATACAGGGCCGACCCCATCAAGGTGGTCTAATAACCCATCAAGTATAAGTTACGACACTTACAATATAAATGACGACACTTTCGTATAGAGGAATAATACTATCTCTATAGGAGTACAATATACATATGTGAAATACATTCCAAAGTTACAAATACATCAACAACAATATGGCCCAAGTATTCAACCTCATTCACCCAAAAAGCACACTCAAAGTGTTTCACAAATAATTGTTGGTCCTATAATAATTGCAAAGTACAAGAAACATGATGGAGGTGGATTTCCAAGTAGGATTGTAGATCAAGATATCTTTGAAGAATACCAAGACAAAATGGCAGAGGAAATGGCATAAAATCGTATTCATGAGACTTTGAAAAGTGGATGGGGCATTGCAGAGGCTGAAGGGCATGACCAAGAACTCATAATGACCTTCATGAGTGTGGAAAGTGATTTTGGGTATATCTGCCTCTTTCATCCGAATTTGATGGTAGCTCGAACAAAGGTTGAGTTTAGTGATGAATTTGGTGACATGCAACTCATCTAAGTGATTTATATAAGTGATTTTCAATGACCAGATAGGAAATTTTGATTTAATGGCGATTTGTTTTAGAGCTCGAAAATCAAGACATGTTTGCCAATCGCCTTCCTTTTTTAGGAGCATGACCACAAGTGAAGAATAAGGGATTGCACTAGTATGAATAACACTCAAAAACAACAATTCCTAAATGATCTTTTAATTTCATTCTTCTAGGAAAAAGGGTGGCAGTAAGGACATACATTGGGGGTTGACTACCTAGAATTAAAGGAATGGCATGGTCATGTTCCCCATGGGATGGAGGTAAACCCTTGGGCACTTCAAAAATTTGTTGGTATTGGGATATTCAGAGTGAATATTTGAGGGGGTGTCTCTAGAACTTGTATGGCATGGAACAAAGCAATAACACCTGAGTGGCCCTTCTTCAACAGTTTCTCCATGTGGTGGGAAGGGATAATTTCAGGAGAAATCAGGTTAAATCCATGGAGGTGATGTGTGTTCCTGGCCTGAGTAAAGCAAAGAGAGAGTTCTCATAAATCCATTGTGACAAAACCTAAGGTATTTATCCATCCAACCCCCGAAAAAATGTCACAACCACCCATGTCAATAGAAAACATATGAGTTTTGAGATGATAGTCTCCCATTTGGAGTTTGGCATTCTCACATCGGCCACCGCATTTTATTGTACCCCCATTGGCTATCAGGATTTGGAAACTGGATATGGGGCAGACATAGCAATGGGTGTCTTCTACCACAGGCCTATGGATGAAATTATGGGTGTTTCCATTGTAAATTAACAGGATGGCTTTCTTGTGCTTTATGTAACCAATCAACTTCAACATCTAAGGAGTGGAAAACCTGGATAAAGAATGAAGTGAAATTTGTGGTTTCTCATCAAGAACTTGCATATCAGGAGCATCTTTGAGAGGCGATATTTGGTCGTCACCCTCTAGTTTAGGCATATATTCCACTATGTTGGCTTCTGAGACCTCAAGGGGGTTGGCATAAATCAAGAATATTTTTTGTTCTTTACATTTATGTCCTCTAACATAATTTTAGCACATTTATAGCGAAGGAAAAGGCATTGACACTTATCCATGGCCTCTGAGATGAGCTTATGGTCGAATAAAGGTAGGATGGTGGGGTTTTTCGGAGGAGTAGCCATGAGAGATAAAGCGCGAGGGGGAAATGAAGGGTGCTTGGTTTGAGAATTGAGGACCAATTCAATTTCATGAGCTCTATCACAAGATTCTAACCAAGTGGATGGTTTTTGCATGAGGACATGCGCAAGAATTTCCTCCTTGAGGCCACTGATGAAACACTCCCAAAAAAAAGAACCAAAGAATCCTTTAGTGCAGATGTCCAACTGCTCAAATGTTTTCGTATAGTCTATAACAATGCCTGCATTGAAGTTTAGTCAATTGGGCTAAATAATGGGTTTCACAATTAAATTGTTCATGAAGGATCTTGCAAATTGGCTCCAAGGGACAAATGATGATAATATTTCGGATACCATTGCTACCACTATCATCATTCAGAATCTAAGTATAAGACCCCAATTTTCAACTTTTGGAGATCATCTTTAATGCCATGGAGCAAAAAATAATGTTCCATTTGAGTCACCCAACCTAAGGGGTCGGAACCATCAAATTTTCACATGTCAATCTTCGAAAAACAGTTCCATGGAGTTTTATCTTCAAAGGAGGGAGATTGGTGTTCAGGAAATATAGAGTGAGATCCCTAGTCTTCAGTGGCCATAGCTTCATGAGTGGAGGTGTCAAAGGGTGGAACATATCTGCAATGTTGGGCAATAACAGTTAGCATAATTTCGTGGTTGGAGTACTTATGTTCCTGGTGAGTCAAATTCTAGTTGATTTGTACAATGATAAAGGAAAGAGTTTAAAGGTCAAAGGGATGAGTGGGTGGGTCCAGATTGGGTTGGGGTGGATTGTAGTTGGTATTCTCCATGTTGACCTAGTGGTGGATGTGTACCATGGGAGAAAAAAAGTAGGAACTACAAAAGAAGAGGGGTTGGGTTTACCAAAACAATGCTGTGGGAAATATATATCAAAATGATCAATACTAGGAAAGGAGTTTGTTGAGGTAGGTCAAATTAGGGTTTCTATGAACTCTCAATTTTTTTTATAAAATTTATATATCAAAACGATCAATGCAATGCAAGGATTCCAATGAGGTGGGTCACAAATAAGGGCTTTTTGGACCCTCAAAACCTTTTTTTTACATTGGGGAGTCAATGTTACTACATTGACATAATTTCCAAATTACTAATAGATTCAAAGATGTAGGAATTTTGTGTGGCCTCCCCCAGTGAATTTGCTTGTTGCTTGGACAGAAGGAAGAAATCTCACAAACATGTTGGGGAGAGTAGTTTCTAGGTTTTCTAGGGTTCTAAAGACAAGGGATTGTCAAGCACTATAGCTCTCTTATATATGTGTAGGGTCCAACAATAGTACTCTGACCAATATCTCAGGGAACTAGCTAAGGAGGCTCAATCGTGCCCTTAGTTGAACCATCAAACTACCCAAGTACACGAGAATATCTTATGAGTGTTGTTCCCAGTATAGCAACAAGATAGTTGTATGTTGGTTTTAGTTGACCTAGGGGACTTCCAATAAACCCGAGGATACATGAAAGTGATATCGTGTGCAAGTGGTGTCTAATGTGGTACTACTTGAAAGGGTACCAATAAGAGCTACAATGGTGTCCGACAATTGCACCAAACAAGGGTATAATGTGACTAAGTACCAACTATATTCAGTGTGTGCATTGTTCCACAACTACAAGGTTATCCGCTAAATAATAGATCTCAGTGATTATTTTAAGATGTTGCGACACGTCTCTAGCCTTAAAAAAAATCAATTATCGGATGCGTGTTGTCTCTATATCATGTATTTGATACCACTTGTGGTGATATTTACCCATGAAAATTGATAATCACACAAAATATATCAAGATTAGCCTGCAATAAACCAAAAATAAGCAAAACAGAACCAGAAATATGAGACAATAATAGTTGAGTATGTTGTTGTATTTGTAACTTCAGAAGATATTCACTTGTATATTACATTTGTAATTTATTGTATATCCAACAGAGATGTATTATTCCTATGATTGGAAGTGTCGTCATTTGTATTTGCAAGTGTCGCAAGTTACATTGTAAGTGTCGTCATTTGTATTGATGGGTTATTAGACCACCAGTGTGGGGTTGGCCCTAGTTAGGTCATGTGGTTGGGTTATTAGACTTCATTAGCAAGTCGGCCCTTTTAGTTTATTGGCAGGTCAAGTCAGTGTATAAATAGAGAGGTTGTGTCTCTCATTCTATTCATTCACTCACTTCTCAAGCTCGCATAGCTAAGAGAGAAAGTGGCGCACAAATGGAGGAGAAGGAGTATCTGCTAGAGACATCTCTTTGGGTTTGATCATTGTGATCTTGGTTTGTGGCTTATTCTATCTCTAAGGAAGTTGCGGGGTTTTTCACCTTCTTGGTTTTCCCCGAGGAAACTCTGTGTCTATTGTCTCTTGTGTTTATGATTGTTATGCTACACATGTTATTCTCTTAGTGATCCTGGATAATATTGAATGAATTTATCGGAAAACGTAACATGGTATCAGAGTTGACCTAAGAAGAAGGCACTGTGCAGCTGTAGAAGTTAGGGATTCTTAATTTTTGGGTTTCTATCCACAGATCATCAAAGGCAGGAGGCTAGATTGACTCTCCTAGCAAGGGCGCATCTTTCTGTCGAAACAGAATTCAATTCTGAGCATTTTCATTTTTTGGCCTATCTCTGCTGCGGGAATTAGGGTTTCGGAGCAAGTTGGAAATTTTGAAATATGAGACCACGGCTGGAAGCTCCTCTGAAAAATCAAAGTTTAGAGACCAATATCGAACTTTTTGGTTGGGTGAAGCTCCAGGAAAATCAAACCCTAATTCGGGGTCCTGTCAAGTGAATCCATAAGTTTCAAAGGCAATTTTGAGGGGTCAAATTTTGCAGTTTTCAAATTTGGAGTATACCAGCTTGACCATCTTAGCAAGGTGCATCTTTCTATCATTTCAGAAGTTTGAAATTCAAATTTTGAATTTTTAGTGTTTCTCTAACAAACCCTAATCCAGCTCCAAATCCAGTTTTCAGCAAATCAGGTGGTAAGACCTAATAACTTTTCTATATCCATTTGAAGTACTCTTTAAGATGTCTCACCACACCAAGCTTGAGGATAAGCTTGAAGGGGCTAATAATTTTCGAGTCTGGAAGTATAGGATTGGGTTAATCCTAGAAGAGAATGAGTTGGACACTTACATAAGTGAAGAGGTTCCAGTTCCAGAGGGAGAAGAGGCTAAGGCCTTACACAAGAAGAACTTGTTCAAATCCAAGAGAATCATTTTTGATTCTATTAAGGACCATCTCATACCCATGTGTCTTCTCTAAAGACACCTAAGGAGATGTTTGACTCTTTGACTAAGTTGTTTGAAGGAAAGAACATAAATCGGAAGATGACTCTGCGGAACCAATTGAAAGGGGTAAAGATCCAGAATGGAGAGACCATCCAATCCTACTTTTCTAAGGTCTCTCAAATCAAGGAACAACTTGAAGCTGTGGATGAAGTAGTGGAGAATGGAGAAATTGTCATGACCACCTTGAATGGCCTACCTACGTCATGGGATTCCTTCATCCAATGAATATGTGCAAGAAAGAAATTGATCTCTTTCAGTAGACTGTGGGAGGAATGCTCACAAGAAGAAGCTAGGCTTGTTGCCCGAGAAGAAAAGATGGAAAATGAAGATCAAGCTCTCACAACTCACACCAAGAAAGGAAAGTTCAAGAGGGAGCCATCTCATCACAAGAAATCTTCTCACCCTTATCATAGAGAGAAGAAAGATCTGAGATGCTTCAATTGCAATGAGAAAGGACACTTTGCCTCAGAATGCCCCAAGAAAAGAAAAGAAGTTAACAACAAATTCAAGAGGATGAACATCAAGAAGAGGCATCATGATCATGCTGCTGAGGATGATGAACCTCCCAAGAAGAAGAATAGGGCAGAAAGTGAAGGCTCTTCAAGTGAGGAAGAATATGTGATGATATCTGCTCTCACAGGTACTATCTCACATGGATGTGATGATTGGCTTATTGATAGTGGGGCTTCCAAACACATGATAGAATTTAAAGAATCCTTTGTAGACCTATCTGAACATGAGTCACCCCATAAGGTGAAACTTGGGGATGACTATCAATATCCCATAAAAGGAAGCGGTGAAGCCTCCTACATTGTAGACTCTGGGAAGTCTTTGAAGATGAAATATGTTCTATATGTACCTAGACTCAAGAAGAATCTTCTCTCCATATAATCTTTGGATGCAAAGGGAATGAGAGTTGCATTTATAGATGGCCAAGTACTCATGTGGCCAAAGGGTAAGACATTAGATGATGCAGTGGTGATTGGAGAGCAAGAGGGAGGATTGTACAAATTGAAGGGACAACTTGAACATGCCATGGTTCATGAATCCATGGAGACAAGTGAACTTTGGCATAGAAGGCTTGCTCATGTGCACTATAGAGCACTTCCAATAGCAAGCAAAGCAGTAGAGGGTCTTCCTGAAATCTAGTCAAAGCATGAAGGTATTTGCAAAGGACGTGCAAAAGGAAAGAACACAAAGAAGGCATTTCCAAGCAGTGAAAGAAAAGCAAAAGGAATCTTGTAGATTATCCACTCTGATGTATGTAGACCAATGACATCCAGTTCTTTGAGTGGGTGTGTATACTATGTTTCCTTCATTGTTGATTTCTCTAGGAAGACTTGGGTTTATTTCTTGCAGATAAAAGATGAAGTGTTTGATAAGTTCAAGGAATTCAAAGCCTTGATAGAAAATCAAACTGATAAGAAGATCAAGACCTTCAGATCCAACAATGGTGGAGAATTCACTTCAGGAGACTTCAAGAAGTTATGCAGTGAATCAGGGATTAAGAGGGAGTTGACTACTCCTTACAATCCACAACAGAATGGAGTTGTAGAAAGAAAGAATAGAACAATCATGGAAGCAGCACAGGCAATGCTTCATGACCAGGAGTTGCCTATGCACCTATGGGCAGAAGTAGCTAGGACAATTGTATATGTGCAAAATAGAACACCTCATAAGATACTTGACAACAAAACACACGAAGAAGTTTTATCTGGTAAGAAACTAGAAGTTAGCCATCTCAGAATATTTGGCTGTCCAGTATACACACACATTCCAAAGGAAAAGAGGACAAAGCTAGATCCTTCAAAAAAGAAGGGCATCTTTGTGGGTTACAGTGAAAGCTCGAAGGCTTACAGAATCTACTTTCTAGGGTTCAAGAAGATTGACATTAGCAGGGATGAAACATTTGATGAAGAATCAGCATACATCAAATCTAGGAAGACACCTGCTGAAGACAATGAAGAACCAAGGGTAACCAGAATTCAAGACACCACTATGAATGAAGCAATTCCAGAAGAAGATCGTGAAATTGAAGATCCACAAGAACCTGTAGATCCACCCCGTGAGAAGAACTCTCACAAGAGGAAACCTGCATGGGCTAGAGAGCTCATCCAAGATGCAAAAAGGTATGGTATTCCAGAAGAGGAACACAGAGAAAGGAAAAGGACAACGTCACACACCAGCTATGTTGCCTTGCTCTGTGATATTATGAACAAAGAATCTTCCAGTTATGAAGAAGCAGCGGAAAAGAAAGAATGGAAGGATGCCATGGTCAAGGAATACCAATCGATGATGAAGAATGATGTTTGGGATGTAGTCCCAAGACCAGATGGGAAGTCTGTTGTGACTTCCAGGTGGATCTATAAGATCAAGCATGCTGCAGATGGTAGCATAGAGAAATACAAGGCGAGGTTTGTAGCTCATGGCTTTTCCCAGAAAGAAGGAATAGATTATGAAGAGACTTTTGCTCCTGTATCCAGATACACTTCCATCATAACAGTACTTGCTCTGGCTACAATGATGAAATGGAAGATACACCCGATGGATGTCAAGACAGCTTTCTTGAATGGTGTAGTCGAAGAGGAAGTGTATGTGGAGAAGCCACTTGGTTTTGAGACACATGACAAGGAATCATATGTGTGCAGGTTGAAGAAATCCTTGTATGGCTTGAAGCAAGCTCCTAGGACTTGGTATGGTAGGATAGATAGTTTCCTATCCAGTTTGGGATTTACTAAGAGTAAATCGGATTCCAACCTTTACTACAAGGTTGAGGAAGGAAATCTACTATTGTATGTGAATGACAAGTTTGTGACAGGTGAGGATGGATTGATTGCCGACACGAAGAGGAAGCTTGCTGCCGAGTTCGAGATGAAGGTTTTGGGGATGATGCATTACTTTCTAGGCATGGAGGTGTGGCAGAGTGCAGATGGGATGTTCCTTGGACAAGGGAAGTATGTAGTAGAGATCCTAAAGCGGTTCGGGATGATGGAATGCAAGGCCATGGCCACACCTATGACATCGAACCTAAAGCTTCTATGCGATGCTTCATCTGAACCGGTTGATGTCACGATGTATCGTCAGATGATTGGGTCCTTGATGTACCTGACGAACATGAGGACAAATATTTGCTTTGTGGTGAACATATTGAGCTAGTTCCTGATGGATCCGAGAGGTGTTCACCTGGTTGCTGTAAAGCATATTCTGAGGTACCTGAAGGGTATGATTGATTATGGGCTCAAGTGTGATGCGAATAAAAAGTTTAACCAGGAGGGTTATGTTGATTTAGATTGGGCAGGTAGTGCCGCAGATAGGAAGAGCACTTCGGGGTGCTACTTCAGTATGGGATCAGGTGTGATCTCTTGGTTTAGCAGGAAGCAGTCCTGCGTAGCACTGAGTACAGCCGGAGCAGAGTATGTCGCAGCTTGTTTATCCAATTGTGAGGTAGTATGTCTTAGGAAGCTACTGTCTGAGTTATTCAATCTCCCGTTGGATGCTACCTGTATCTTCTGTGACAACCAGAGTTGTGTGAAGTTGTCTGAGAACTCGATGTTCCATGACAGGTCGAAGCACATCGAGATCAAATATCACTATATCAGGGATATGGTCTAGAGAGTAGCAGTGAAGCTCTTGTATGTTGCGACGAATGAGCAGATTGTATATGTGTTGACCAAGCCACTAGCCAAAGTGAAGTTCAAGTACTTCAGAGAGAGGCTTGGTGTTCTTCAGATAGAAGATACTTCGAGGAAGAAGTGATCGGACACATTTGCAGGAGCCATTCCAAGCATGGTGGTAGGAGGATCCTCCCATGGCTGTGGATGTAAGCGATGTGTGATGAGCATCAGGAGAATGCTTCAGATGATATGCATCAGGACGATGCTATGACTGTTAACACCCAAAAAGTGCTCACTAGCTCATTTCCTTATTCACATGACCCATTTGTCCACTTTTCCACCTATTTGAACCTCTAAAGCCACCAAAAGGTCACCAAAAGACCATAATACACCCCTTTTTCCCCTCAAAATGAATATTTTTCCTCAAAAAGCATAAAAAACCCTCAAAAGGGGTCCAGAATTCCCAAAAATATTAAAAAGGGAATAAAAATATTAAAAATATTCAAAAAAGGAAAAAGGAGGGAAAAGGTACCTAAACCATGTTGGTCAATACCATTGGTTTCCTCAAAACCATAATGGTATTCCCCACCACCAAAAACTATAAAAAGGTGGTAGGGGCTCCTCATTTTCCATCCATCCATCATCCTATCCTCATGCTGCCAAAATCCCTTTTGAGCCTTGCCCACCTTTTTGAGCTTTGCACAAACCAGGAAGCATTGGAGAAGAAGAGACCTTTGGAGCTTGGAGCTGCTCACCCTTGGAGCTACTCAACAATCTTCACCACTTGGAGGTATCACCATTGCAAGCACTTGCTTGCCCCTATTCTTAATACAAAATCATTTTTTACATATTGTCAATTGTTTTGCTTTCGATAATATTTCCATTGTTTGCTTATCTATTTCACATAGATCCATGATTAATGTAGTTTAAAGTAGTTTGTTATTTACTTCTATTGAGACTACTGCTACTAGTTAGCAAGTGCACCATTGCACTAAGCTTGGTTGCAAAACCAAGCCAACAGTTTTTTGGCGACTCCGCTGGCTTTGAATTTTTAGATCTCAGTTTTTTCTTTAAATCTTAGTTTTTGATTAGTTTTAATCACTTTAATTCATAGATCTGCCATCCTAGACAGTAGATCCATTGCTGTTCTAGATCTTGGCCCCTTCTATTGCCATTAACAGCCTGAAATTTCCATTTTCGGGTTCATTTTTCGGCGTCCGTTTTCGGCTTTCGCCTCACGGTTTTTTGCCCGACAGTCGAGCGGCTCATCGCAACCTCGCGACCTTTTTCCACGCGGCGCAACGCGGCTTCGCGACCATTTTATGCGCTGCACATCGCGGCTTCGCGGCCCTTTGCCGCGCTGCACATCGCGACTGTGTGACGAAAACCCGCGTTGCACATCGCAGCTTCGCGGCCGAAACCCGCGCTTCCCATCGCGACTGTGTGACCGGTATCCACGCTGCACATCGCGGCTTCGCGGCCGAAACTCGCACGGCCCATTGCGGCTGTTTTCCCGAAACCCGCGATGCAAGTTTTTTCAATTCGGCCAATTTTTTGAAAAATATTTTTTGCTGTATTTTCTGTCCATTTAGCATATTTTACAGTATTAAAATTCCTGCATTTTTACATCCATAGAAATATTTTACTATTTAGAATGCTCCTTTAAAATGTCTTTTTACAAAATTTTCAGAAATTGAAAGAAATATTTTTCTGCATTTTAGCTAGATCAAGGTTTTACTGTTTATTTGCTCGATACTTTGCCCAAGCAGTTTTTAAGAGATCCATTTATTTCTTGAAGTATTCATGTTATTTGCTTTCCTTCGAATTATTTCAAAGATCCATTATTTTTGAATAGTTTTTTCAAGCATTTACATTTCAAAAACGCCTTTATTTTTTGCAAAACTGAAAGCGTCTTTTCTTTCATTTATAAAATCGCCCAAGCGAGGCAAATCAATTTCAGTTTAAATACCACACTTGCACCCACTCTGCCACATAATTTAAACTGAGCCTTAAAATTTACCTTAAACTCAACCAACTTTTAACCCCACTTGGGGAGCACTTAAAATAATTTTGTAGTTAGGTAGAATTGAGGGGATAGGTGTTCCAATAACACCCCTCAGTTATTACATTTGAGACATAGCAGTTGTCCTCTACGGTACCAAAATCTCTTATAATTTTGACACGGTTATCAACCAATTTATCGGGAAGGCCTCTCCCTTAGGAGGGTTGAAGTAGCCAGACTGGTTCCGAAAGTCTGAGTGGAATACCGCAATCCATTCAGTAACCGAAGGATACCTTTCGAAGTTCTCGGTGTACACCCCCCTAGTGTACAGCAGCGATAGAACCAAACTGCAGATTCACCCAACCGAACGTGTCATGAACGGGGTATCCTAGTTGCCACTCTTTAGGTTTGTCTACCCGGTGTCCCTCTCGGTAGGGGGATATCTAGCCGTTGATTCAACACTCTATATTGTCTGACTTGGATTTCATCACCTTGCAGAGGATATCATTTGTTGACTCACAATACTTCTAGTTAAGTGTTTACATGATACATTACCTACCTTTGGTCTAGTAACACCTCTTTTTTCTAGAAACTGTTTGACTTTTGGTATTCTGACCAATTTTGTTGCATCCCTCCACTTATTATAGCATAGCTGCTATAATAAGTGCTTTTTGAGGTTGATTTTTGGCCTGAGAGCCTTTATTTTCACTCCCCTTTTTTGCACTCTTTGTTGCATTAGGGTTTCGAGTTTTTTACATCACCACCTTACACTGAAAATTTTTATTTCTCACCATTGAGAATTTTCGATGATCTCATCGTCTTCAGGGTGAACCCCCTCAGTTCAGTCTACTTGGCTCTCCACATCACCGACGTCGAGCCTTATCCCTTGACTCGACACGTCATCGGCCAAAAATACAGTCATCTGATTCTGACACGCCTCACTTCACATCTGATTCTGAGGCTGAATCTGAAAACCCTACTGAATTATTACCAACCAACCTCATGGCTGGAACACAATACGACCCACTTTTTACCAGTACTATTGGAGATACATCCACAAACCCTTCTACTACTGTTCCATCCATGGTAACAACAACCCCCCTAGGCATGCCTAATATGGGGGATACTCCACCTTTAGGTATGCCCAACACAGGACTACCTCCTATTATGGGTATGCCAAACATAGGAATCACACCACCTGTCATTACCATAGCCCAGATCCCAGGAATTCCTGGCACTATTCCTAACCCCGGTGTAACCCATGTTGCACTTGGAAACGCTGGTCCATACCAAACCACAACAGTTGGAGGACACATACCTAGCATACCCTTAGGGGCCACTGGACCACTACATAATGCCACCATGAATAGTTATGTCCCAGTCACTACGTCACACCCATCTGCTACTTTACCTTACATGGCTAGTCTGAACTTACCAGACTTAGTCAGGCTAACCAACGATCCTATCAGGCACAACCCTGCATGGCCACCCATGCCTACGAAGCTCCCCTCGGACATACCCAAGTTTGAAGGAAAACCTGGGGAAGACCCTCAAAACCACATAATGTCTTTTCACCTATGGTGTTCATCTAACTCCATAGTGGATGACTCCATTCGTCTAATACTATTGCAACGAACGTTCACTGGCTCTGCAGCCAAGTGGTACATCAAAAAACCACATGGGACCCACCATACTTTTATATCTCTCGCCTCCACTTTCCTTCAATTTTTTTAGCTACCTGTACGTTATGATGCAGGAGTTGAAATACTGTTGTCTTGCAGACAAAACATAGCTACCCACATCACCGACCACATCCATGAGTGGCACAAGCGTCGTAGCCTCTGTAAGATTAAACTGGATGACCGTATATTTTTGGATTGGTTTCTTAAATCACTCCTACCCCTCATAGCAAAAGACGTCGCTTCCGAGTGACCCCAGTCAGAAGAAGAAGCTATCCTAAAAGCTTAGCAATTCGACCTGATTTATGCCCAATCAGGCTATCTCTACACCATCATACCAGATGCCCCACGAGGCGATTCTTCACGCGGTGACGCTCCGGGGGCATCACATGCTGCTGATGGTATTATCGTCCAAGTCACACTGCAAATTAAACCTTTTAGTATGGTGAGCACCATAAATGCCCCAGACCTCTCTAGGGCTACATCTAATTCTGGAGCGACAACTTCGTACGCTCCAACGAATCAGACTCATCACACTCATGGACCCTCTTGTCCACAACATTGCTATGGGCAAGCGCCATCGGCATATGTACCACCCACATACTATAACCAACCGGCAATCCAAAACCCAATTCATTTCCCGCCACAACCAATGTATTACCCATAACAAGCTACAACAGCTAACCCAACACCTCCAATAGCTCAGGGTTACCAACAGCCCCAATAGGTAACTGGACCACCTCCAGCTCCACTAGCTTATTATCCACTGCAACCTGCTCCCGCACCTGCGGCACCACAAAATCTTCCCACTGCTCAAGGGCAAGTGTACACACAACAAAATCAGCCCCAACATCAAAACAACCAATGCCACTAAGGTGGACAACAAAACCGTGGAAGAGGACGCAACCGCGGCAACAACCAACAACATAATCAAGGTCCACCACCTCCCAATCCTCCAAATAATAACAATGCTGCTCCTCCCAACCAAAATCCTGATCACCATCCCAAGCAGCCCAAAAACAATAACTTGAGAACAAACCATCCATGTTCTATATGTGGAGTCTATGGACACTACACTCACAACTGCCCCCATTTAGATAAAGCACGTAAACTTTGGGCTGACGATGCTCAACTCCAGGGCCACACTGGATAGCCAGCTCCACTTAATCAACCACAACCCATGGTATTACAAAACCCATTGCCAAACCAGGGAGTAGTAAATACTCATCCTATGGATCCCCCACAAGGATCCGCTGCACCCCAGCAGCAAATCACTTATGCCGCAACTGATTATCAGCATGCGGATCCAGGCACACACCATTTATTAATGATGTCATCCAATGACATCAACCTCCAAACTCGCAGGAATCAGTACGGCCCACCCCCAGAAACTCCTCCCACTGACGCATCCACCTCCCTTCCACCAAATCAACCACTACGCATACCTAATATGTCGTTGGACGGAGGACCTAAAATCCCTCACATCCCTTTGCGAAGGATTAACAACAATCCTAATGCTCGCAAAGAATCCAATTATAACGTCGTGGAAGACTTAGCACAATCCCCCGCTGCTATGTCTGCTTTAGAGGTACTGAAAACATGCCCTACACAACGCAAGCTACTATTATCCGCCATCGGAGGAGTGGACCCTGACGACACACACATGATGGCTTTCGACTTAGACCAAGCTGAACCTCGATTGCCATCAAATGTAGCTTTCCAAGTATCAGTAAAGATTCGAAACCTTGTTGTGCATCGATGCATCATCGATGAAGGAGCTTCCACCTACGTTATGTCCACCCTTGTGTGGCAGAAGATTGGCTCCCCCGCCTTACAACCATCCACCATGGCATTACGAGCTTACGACGTACGCTCAGCTCAACCACAAGGCCTTTTAGCGAATGTACCCGTAGAACTAGGCGGCAAATTAGTTCTCATCGACATTGAAGTGATCAATGCCCAACTCGACTACAACCTCCTTCTTGGACGTAGTTATATGTACAAAATGAAAGCAGTGGCTTCATCTGTTTTTCACCTCATGATGTTCCCACATGAAGGACGTGTTATCAAGATTGATCAACTCACATATTATGATCCTAACGCCCCCGCAGCTCCTCAAAATGTGCTACCAATGATTGAACAAACCATTCAAAACGCACCGACATCATTTGTATCGTTAATTGGTCCTGGAATCTACACCGAGTCACCTATGACTTCCACTTTTCCATCGATCTCACCACCTTTACCGATAACAAAAACATCGGATTTGTGCACCCTGTCGCACACCACACAGCAGCCTTCGTCACTACCACAAACATCCACAGTGCCTACTCATATTGGCACAACGCCAATTCACACCATCCCGTTCTTGTTCCCATTCTCCGGAGTTGTCAGTTCGCCAGTAATGGCTACACTCAACCTTCCTGGCTTAACATTAGGGATACCTGTATGGTACTTACCTGCTCCGATCCCCCCGCCGACTCCGACTGTTATTTTACAACCGGTACAACCTATCCCCACTACCAACCACCCACCTCCTCTCGTCACTCGTCTGCAAAACAAACCTCCCCCAATAGTGACTACGGCATCAACATCCAGAAATGCTCCACCTCCATTACGGAACACAGGGGGCAGAGGCCCACCAACTTATAACACTGGACTCATAACTCGCACCCCCCCAGCAACCCCCAAAGTAGCTAAAAACCCCCCAACTATTCGTATTCCCCCTAAGTGCTCATTGTGTGACGACGTAGGCCATGCCACTCATCAATGTCCACAATTACCTGCACTCCAGGAACACATGAATATTTTGGATGACGACACCGGAATTCCAGTAGTAAGACTTGAGCCACCTCCTCAGCCTCGTGACAAAACGCTCCGCACTAACCACCCTTGTGCGATATGCGGCATTTATGGCCATTATTCACACCACTTCCCTGATCTCCCAGATTACAGAGCAGCGTTGTACGAGTTGAATAACGTCGACTTAGAGATATCTCCTCCCCTCATCGAGGAGATCTACCCTCCGAAATCATCTTCTTTGGAAGAAGTCAATACCATCTATATGATTTCAACCACATACAAACCAGAACCCATCGATTTATGGTCTAATTACTTCCATACTGATGAACAAATTTTAGAAACACTCACTGCACCGGACTACCCTTGGGACGATATGCATCATCTCTCATACTTCCTCCCTGAGGCATCTACATCTACCGCAACAAACCAGCTATCAGTTGAATCGAAATATTTCCTACCAACTAAGGTCGATCGGTTCAAGGACCCCATCCTAGCACCAGATGCCTTCAAGGAAGGGAACATGTCAAACATTTCCCCTATTATACAAATCGACATTTCCACCACACCTGGAAAACCTGAGCTCATCTCGCTAGGTGCATCATGCACTCAAGCGGAAACTCAGGCATATAAGAAGCTCTTCCAAGAGTTTCGTGATGTCTTCTCCTGGTCTTACACCGAGATGCCTGGCCTCGATCCCAAAATTGTGGAACATCACATCAACACTTGGCCAAATGTGCCTCCTGTCCGACAAAAACAACGGCCCATTGAGCCGTCCAAACTCCCAGCTATTAAAGCTAAGATTGAAAAAATCCAAAAAGCAGGATTCATATATCTTATTGCCTACACCACCTGGGTTTCAAACCCAGTTCCAGTAAACAAAAAAGTGGGTACCATACGCGTTTGTACTGATTTCCGAGACCTCAACCTCGCTTGTCCAAAAGACAACTTCCCCACACCTTTCATTGACCAACTAATCGATGAATGTGCGGGACATGAGGTCCTTTATTTTATGGACGGTTTCTCTCGATACAACCAAATAAAAATCCGTAAAGAAGATCAATATAAGACAGCTTTCACCACCCCATGGGGCACCTTCGCCTATTGCGTCATGCCTTTTGGCCTTAAGAATACTGGATCCACCTTCCAACGCGCCATGACTTATTGCTTTCACGATCTCCACAAGATCATAAACGTTTATCTGGACGACCTCACCGCTCGATCCAAGAAGCGATCTGATCATTTAGACAACCTTCGACAAGTTTTCATGCGTTGCCAAAAATACAACATCCGCTTGAACCCTCTCAAGTGTGTCTTTTGCGTCACATCAGGTCGCCTGCTGGGGTTTGTTATCTCAGAGAAAGGCATCACGTAGACCCCTTAAAAGTCCAATCCATTCTAGAGTTACCGTCACCCCGCACATTAAGACAACTGCAAAGCCTACAAGGGAGGTCCAACTTCCTCCATCGCTTTGTCCCTGACTATGCCACAACGGTCCACGGTTTCCTACGACTACTACGTCTGCATACCCGTTTCATATGGGACCAAGAAGTAGAGACAACTTTCACCGACTTAAAGAAAGCACTCACAAACGCCCTGTTGATTTCTCCTCCATATTTCACCAAAGATTTCACCCTCTATGTTTCAGCATCCCAGCATGTCGTATCTGGAGTTCTTGTACAAGAAGATACTGCTCGCCAAGAGCATGTCATCTACTATGTGAGCCAGACCTTGTCCGGCCCACCCCTCCGATACCCACATGAAGAAAAGATGGCCCTCGCCATCGTTTTTTCAGTACAAAAGCTGCGACATTATATTCTCCTAAGCCACACCACAGTCGTAGCTAATTCCAATCCTATGGTTTACCTCTCGACCTGTCGCCTTCTTCAAGGCCGCGTAGCTAAATGGGTGATTATCCTACAAGAGTACGACCTTACTTTCAAGACCCCAAAGAGCACCAAGGCCCTAGCACTAGCTCAACTCATCACAGATCTCCCATCCTCTTCGTCATCACCCGCTATCCAAATGGATCTCATTGATGATCACATTTTCATCATTTCGTCTGACGACCCATGGTACGGTGACATCTTAATCTACCTCCGCACACAAAAATTTTGACCCCACATCGATCGTGACGAACGCCGTCGTATATGACACCACGCCCCCCGATACCTCCTATTAGGCGATGTACTTTATCGACGCGGCGTCAATACCATCCTACGACGCTTCCTATCACATAACGAGGCAGAACAAGTCCTTAATGACTGCCATAGTGGTGCCTGCGGAGGCCATTTCTCCGGCATGGCCACCGCCCCAGAAGATCATCCGCGCAAGTTACTTTTGGCCTTCATTATTTACTGATTGCATAACCGCTGTCAAACATTGTCAAAACTGCCAACTTTTTGCCCCCAAGGCAAGAACACCACCCGCCCCCCATCACCCAGTAGTCACTGTCGGACCATTCTGCAAATGGTCCATCGATTTCCTCGATTGCAATCCCACATCAGCCGGCGGTCATAAACACATTATTGTGGCCGTAGATTATTTCACCAAGTGGGCGGAAGCGATGCCAACTTACAATTGCAAGGCCGACACCGCGGCACGTTTTTTCCTAAACCATGTTATCGCTCGTTTTGGAGTGCCAAAGAAACTCATCTCAGACCACGGCTCTCACTTCGAAGACGCCGTCTGGAGAGAACTATCAACCTTACTGAAATTTGAACACCATTTCTCCTCCGCCTACTACCCCCAAGGAAATGGCCAAGTCGAAGCGATCAAAAAAATCTTGAAAACCATCCTCCAGCGCACTGTAGACAAACACAAATTAAATTGGCACCACATGCTCTTCCCGACACTATGGGCATACCGCACGTCAACCAAAACCGCCACCGGTTTTACCCCTTTCCACTTAGTTCACGGTGTCGAATCCGTCCTCCCCATTGAGTGCCAGATTCCAACCCTACATATGGCCGTTGAACTCCTACCGGACACTTCCCCAATTGAGCAACGCTTACTACTCCTGGAGTAGGCCGATGAAGATCGGCGCACAACCCTTCAAACCATGGAAGCAGCCAAGAACCGATCCAAACTGAGTTATGACAAACATGTCCACCCAAGAACTTTTACTGAAGGGGACCTTGTCCTCGCTTACGATCAAGCTCATGATAAAACCGGAAAAGGAAAGTTTGTGTCCATGTGGCAAGGCCCATACATTATACACACTTGCCTCGGACAGGGGGCATACATTCTGACTGATTCAGAAGGCAACCCCCTACGCAACCCACGCAACGGGTTGTACCTCAAGCGTTTTTACCCATAAGAAATCTGATGGACACCACTGTCCATTATTGTACAGTATTATTTTGTTTCTCACAAAAAATTCAAAAAACCTAAATATTTGTTTTCTCTGCATGACCACAGATGGATACTGTTCCACTCTGCTATGTCAGTTTCGCTGATGGAGCAAGCCATTGGTCCCCCAATCTGGCCTCCGCAGCTTGGGTAATATACTCCCTTCACATGAGTTGATCCACATCGACGGAGTGTGTTTAGGTGCTGCCACCAACAACCAAGCTGAATACGATGCCGTGACCGGTCTCCTGGCCGCAGCTCTCCAAATGAGCATACGTCACCTTAACGTTTTCTTGGACTCACAATTCCTTGTTTCCCAGCTCAACAATGATTACTAGGTATGCGATCCCTGTCTTTTCAAAAAATTCTTGCGCACTAAACAAATGGTTCGACAATTTGAATACATTTCATTTACACATGTTCCAAGAAATCTCAATAGTGTAGCAGACCATATGGCCAACAACATTCTGGACTGGCACACCAATCAAATCATATCATAAACAAAAATGCATCCACGTGCATAACCTGTGCCTCCACGGGCATATATAAATATGACAATAATGCATCCAAGTGTATAACATGTGCCTCCACGGGCATATACCAAAATCAAAATAATACATCCACGTGCATAACATGTGCCTCCACGGGAAAACAAAAAGAAAATGAATGCATCCATGTGCATATACGACTATATACCAAAATCATATATATATATATCATCATAATATAGTCAAAACATGTCATAGGTGCCCTCAGCACCCAATATACAAAAATACATCAGCCGTACAAAAAAGTGCTTCCCCATATGCTCATCAGCATTTGGGGGCAGATACAATATCATCTAATCATCATGGTCTCTAGGCTCCTCTGGCGCCTCCTCCGCCGGCCCCGCCGGATCATGCCGAGCCTGGAATCAACTCTCCGCCGGCCCTACTGGATCATCTCGTAAATGAATCCTCCCCTCTGCCGGCCCTGCCTGATCCTGCCGATCCCCATCCCTCCACTCAGCCGCCAACAATGCCGCTCTCAGCAAGATCGAGCGCCACTCACGAGGCGCATCGAAACATCGCTCGACGATGTCCCGATCCAAATCCCGCCACCCATCCTCTGGGAATCCTGCTAGAATCATATCTAGTGTCATATTCCACGTTGGAAGGCCAACATGGAATTTCGCGGCCTTCGGGGGCCCGCCGCTAACCAAAAAAGACATAATTGAAAAGGCTAAGGCAAATAGGGTTACCTGAAACTCGCGGAATCGAAAAACAACGGTCAAATCTCCCGGAAATCAAGAAATAGCTCTGACTGCTCTGCCAAACTCACACGTAACAATGACACGTCATATGGGCCCCACGCCCTATTTATAGAAATTCCACCATTTTTCAAACAACCATTCCGGTGTCATACGACGTCCGTTCGTCAAACCGTTGGTACCGTTGGAATCAGCACAACAAGAACTTCATGATAGTTCTTTCCTTTTCCTGTTTTCACTAGGTCCATTTTTTGACAATTTTTTCACGCCCTCGTTGCCTCGGTTTACGTGCCACATCGACCGTCGTCCATTTTTGACAAGTCTTATATCGCCGGATTCAGTTTTCCGCGCTCGTGATGATGCTTGAGATCATTTCTCGCTCTCACGCCCAGATTTTTTGGGCATGTTTCCCATGCCCCCTCGTCACCTCGGTTTGCGTGCCACATCGGCCGTTCTCCATTTTTAACGAGTCTTATACCACCAGATTAAGTTTTTCGCGCTGGTATAAGACGCTTGAGATCATTTCTCACTCTCACCCCATAATTTTTGGGCACTTTTTCAAAATGCCACTCATCACCTCGGTTTGCATGCCACATTGGCTGTTGCCCCTTTTTGACAATCTATAAGTCACCAGATTCAGTATTCCGCACACATGATGATGCTTGAGACCTTTTCTCGCTCTCATCAATCTCTTTTTGTTCGGTATAATTTTACCCCTTTTTCGGGCCGAGCAATCCCTTTTACGAAAAAGGCACTTAGGGAGTTTCTGTTAAGCTCTTTTCTGACTCCTAAAACAATGAAAAGATCGCCGAGCAACCTTGCTTCCTTTCATGCTCGCTAAACGTATCTGAAAGGGCGTCTACCAAGTATAAGTTTACCCCTTTTCCGGACCTTGTAGACTAATTACGAAAAAGGAATACTCTAGTCACATCGGCTAGAAGAGTTCTCCATCTGCATCATTTTATGTTTTTTCGGGCCTTGGAGACTAACTTACGAAAAAGAACAACAATGGAGTCCACTTCCCGCTTTCAGAATCTCTAAACATGAAAGCGACCATGAGCAATCACCATCCTGGGCTCGTAAAAACCCACAGGACGGTACTCACAACCACTGCAGAGTCATCTTATCGTTTTCAGACTCCTTAAAAATGAAAGCACCCATGAGCACGAACAGTCCTGGGCTCACAAAATCCACAGGATAGTACCATTTCAGAGCACACTTTTATCTCTTCTTGGAGCTCATTAAAACTACGAAGAAGGGCCCAATGGTGCTTCTCGGTGCCACAACAGATCACATCTACTCATATGGCAGCTTCCCCATTTTGGTTGCCTTTGTTCAGATTATTCTGCAGTATGTCACCCTGAGAATCCCTCGACAACACCCATCAGCTCGTCCCCCCCCCTCCCCCCCAGAGTTAATACATACCCTTCAGTCCCTAAAAGCTATGATCCCCACACCTACAAGTCAGTTCCCTACGCTGCCAGGTCAACCATATCATCATGCTCTGAACAAAGGAAGTTTGAGTCTACCCACTCTATGACCCCAGTTACTTCCCATCCCCACAAGTATGTCAGTCCTACCATCAGTACTACCACACTTCAGTTCTACACCTCATGCTCCTATCAAGGAAACATCATTGCCTTGTTAGTTGCTGGTCTCCCTCTGTCGACGACAACCAAATTTATTCCAGAGGAGACCTAGAGGTCCCTGTGTCTTGGACTCATCACCATTTATGATGAGTGCCTACAAATCATTTCGAGAAGAGTCCTTAGTGCCTCTCCAAATGGTTGTTTCTCACATGCTCGACTTCAACACCTTGATCGCATCGTTGAGACTCGCACAGCGTATTGGTCCGTTCAGTTATTAGTTGAAGACCCCGGATACCACCTAACTCTTCCACATTTGAGAGTCTACTTATGGAAACAACTAGTTACATTTTTCCTATAGATATCCGGGTTGCGCATGGCGACAGTATTTAGATGTACCCCAGTATACCGTTACATATACTCCTCAGAGTTGACTCATAGTCATTGAGTCCCTACAGATGTTGGACACCTTTAGTTTCAGTTGTTCATCAACCCTTCTGAGACCCTATTTCAGAACGGTTGTCGCTTTATTCCAGTGTACCGGTTATTGAGATCAGTCATGTTATGATCATGAGTACATCCCAAAATAGTGTCCCCTTTGGACCATTATGATGTACCAGCAGATTTTTTATGTCTTATTTTCATATATATGTCTTGATACGAGCATGGGTATGCCCATCTCGTCCATTATCAAAGATTATTCCTCATTCATATTGAGGCCATGTAATATTTTTTGTTTCTGCAGCTTCCAAGGGCCGTGGATCCAGTCTCCAACCGGTCTCTTCTCTTCCCCAAACCCCAGGAAAAAGACAAAAGAACTATGATGTCTATCAGCCATACGATGAGCTCCTGCCCTCACACATCAGGGGGCAATCTGTTAACACCCAAAAAGTGCTCACTAGCTCATTTCCTTATTCACATGACCCATTTGTCTACTTTTCCACCTATTTGAGCCTCTAAAGCCACCAAAAGGTCACCAAAAGACCATAATACACCCCTTTTTCCCCTCAAAATGAATATTTTTCCTCAAAAAGCATTAAAAAACCCTCAAAAGGGGTCTAGAATTCCCAAAAATATTAAAAAGGGAATAAAAATATTCAAAATATTCAAAAAAGGAAAAAGGAGGGAAAAGGTACCTAAACCATGTTGGTCAATACCATTGGTTTCCTCAAAACCATAATGGTATTCCCCACCACCAAAAACTATAAAAAGGTGGTAGGGGCTCCTCATTTTCCATCCATCCATCATCCTATCCTCATGCTGCCAAAATCCCTTTTGAGCCTTGCCCACCTTTTTGAGCTTTGCACAAACCAGGAAGCATTGGAGAAGAAGAGACCTTTGGAGCTTGGAGCTGCTCACCCTTGGAGCTACTCAATAATCTTCACCACTTGGAGGTATCACCATTGCAAGCACTTGCTTGCCCCTATTCTTAATACAAAATCATTTTTTACATATTGTCAATTGTTTTGCTTTCGACAATATTTCCATTGTTTGCTTATCTATTTCACATAGATCCATGATTAATGTAGTTTAAAGTAGTTTGTTATTTACTTCTATTGAGACTACTGCTACTAGTTAGCAGGTGCACCATTGCACTAAGCTTGGTTGCAAAACCAAGCCAACAATGACGATGATCAAGATGATCATGTGTGATGAGTATCAGGAAGATACTCTGGATAATATGCATCAGGACCATGCTATGACGATGATCAGGATGATCATGTGTGATGAGTATTAGGAAGATATTCTGGATGATATGCATCAGGTTGATGCTATGACGATGATCAGGATGATCATGTGATGATGGTGTGCATCAGGTTGATGCACTATGCGATGATGTTCAGTTGAATCATGAGTATCAGGATGATACTTGGAGGTCAGAGATGATATGTGGTAGGTTGTGCAGTAGCATGTAAAAGATCCTGGGAGATCCGATAGGTTGAGCTGTGTGCTCGTAATCAGTCCTGGTATGCTCTTTTGAGGTTTTTCTAGGGAGGCATGTAATCAGTCCTGGAGATCCGATAGGTTGAGTTGTGTGCTCGTAATAAGTCCTGGGATGCTCTTTAGAGATCTTGTCGGTCATGCTGTGGCACATAAATGTTCTTGGGATGCTCTTTAAAAGTATTTACTATTCACATGTAATCATTCTTGGAGCTCCGAGAGGTTGAGCTGTGTGCTCGTAATAAGTCCTTGGATGCTCTTTAGAGATCTTGTCGGTCGTGCTGCAACACATAAATGTTCCTGGGATGCTCTTTAAAGGTATTGTGAAGGGATGCATGTAATCAATCCCGAGAGATCTTTCCGTTCGTGCTTAGGCACATAAATGTTCCTGGGATGCTCTGGTCAGGTATTGCATTAGCACATAATTAGTCCTCAGATTCCACCTCTATTAGACCATTCACATAGATGACGAAGACCTAGAGGAGGATAGGCCTACAACCAGCATGAAAAAGGGCTGGCTCTGTAGAACTTCCTATGACAAGAAGAATTCAGAGATAGCTTAGTGATTGATATGTCGGGTACATCAGCAATGATGATGATGATGATGCTCCGTGATCCAATGATGATGATCCAGCTCCAGAATTGAAGACTTGCGCCAATATGTATTGATGACCTGTATCTAGAGAATACCTTCCTAGTTAAGAGGGAGTGTTGATGTATTTGTAACTTTGGAAGATATTCACTTGTATATTACATTTGTACTTTATTGTATATCCAATAGAGATGTATTATTCCTCTGATTGGAAGTGTCGTCATTTGTATTTGCAAGTGTCACAAGTTACATTGTAAGTGTCATCATTTGTATTGATGGGTTACTAGACCACCAATGTGGGGTCGGCCCTAGTTAGGTCACGTGGTTGGGTTATTAGACTTCATTAGCAAGTCGGCCCTGTTAGTTTATTGGCAGGTCAAGTTAGTGTATAAATAGAGAGGTTGTGTATCTCATTCTATTCATTCACTCACTTCTCAAGCTCGCATAGCTAAGAGAGAAAGTGGCGCACAAGTGGAGGAGGAGGAGTATCTGCTAGAGACATTTCTTTGGGTTTGATCATTGTGATCTTGGTTTGTGGCTTATTCTATCTCTGAGGAAGTTGCGGGGTTTTTCACCTTCTTGGTTTTCTCCGAGGAAACTCTGTGTCTATTGTCTCTTGTGTTTATGTGTTATGCTGCACATGTTATTCTCTTAGTGATCCTAGATAATATTGAATGAATTTATCGGAAAACTTAACAGAGTATGGTAAGAAAAGAGGTTTTTTATTATGGGATCAATGTTCACAGACCTCTTATGGTAGGGAGACCATTCACTTGAGCATATTTGCATTAAAATATTATTCACAAAACACTTCATATCCTTGAAGCTCTTTAAATAGGGTTCAAATATCCAAAACGCTAACTACTTGACATGGTCAAAAGACAACTTCCTAATGGGTCTTAATTAATAAAGAAATTCATTTTACATTGATTGTTGAACATTAACTTATTCGGTCTTATTACAAATTTATTGCCTTATACAATGTGTGAGTAATTCTTAGAGTAAGGCGATTTTCAGTACAACCCTAACAAAGTTGTATATTCAAATTCAACAAAAAATAACTAGGTCCACCTCCTTGACTACTTCTAACATGAACACTAGAAGGAATAATTGCCCCAAACTTCTTCAATGCTTCATCAACTTGGGGAGGGGTAACATTCACATGCAAGTTGCTTACAAAAATAGAGCACTCACTGCATTCTACAATACTTTTATATGTCATATTGAATTAGTTGCTTGACTTGTAAGTGGACTTATCAATGTATATCTAAAATGGGTTTCGTCTTCTCTTCAATCAAAGTCTATTAATCAAGTGGTTGAAGCAACATTGAAGACATAGTTCCGAAGTGAAATACCATATTCCAAGCAAAGGTTTTTTACTCCATTGATTCACCAACATATAAAACAAGACTAGTTTTGGTTAATTTACCACCAACATCAACAAAGAAAGAAGTATAGATATGGGAAGAAGCATATCCAATTGTAGATCCTCCGGGTGCACAACTGATAGCTTCGACAACAAATTGATCATACAATCCCACTCTAGTGTTAGTAGAAAATCTATTGTCAGAGTGGATCAAGATATGGGATCCACTAATTTAACAGATAGTAGAAATGGCAATTCTAGCAAAGCTAATAGTAGTAGCAGTGTTGTGAGGAGGTCCAGTTTACCAAAATGATTTTTGAGGTGGTTTTGTAATATTTTCTAGTTTATTTTGAATGAATGTAGTCGTCCAAATTAACGCATTCATTAATTTTCTTTTAATGTTCCATGTATTTAATGTTTGGTCCTTGTATGATGAGATTCGTAAATGTATGGGCATTTAAGCCATGCAATGATATTCCTAAATGTTAGAGCATTTTAGAATAATCCTATGTGGTTATTGTTAAAATTTATTGACAAAATTCTTGGTTGAATTTTTTTATATGTTTTTTACATCAATTTGTATTTTGACAAATATCTTACATATATTGTCCACCGTGATGGAAATTAAGCCCCATCATCAACTCCTAGACCAATCAGAGAAATTAAATTATAAATTAAAAACTTAACAAAAATGTTTTTCTTTTCTAAAATATCCATGTTGGTTTTTTTACAAAACATTACAAAATGTTTTACCGAAAGAGTAAACTATTAGCAAGTCAACTGAAGTTAACTTTGTACAAAAAAGTATAGCAGGGACTAAAAAGTTTTGTGAAACATACATATGTTGACACATTCCAATTTGCAAAAACATAACAAATGTATTACAACCATCCCTAGGGGTGTAATGGGGGGCATAGAGGGCTCATTAGATTAATAGTGGAGGTCATTCAATCTAAAGTGGACTAGGTCCTTATGAGGGGTGTGGATAAGAATATTTTATGTTGAGCTTAATTCATTAGGAGGTTGCCCCTCGAAGAAGCAAGTGAACAAAAGTTGATTCCTTTATTAAAAAAATCAATTATATTAATAATAATGTGAATGATTTTTTGATATCTCATGTTATTCATTTTATATTTGATATACTACAAGTGGTATTAGAGCTATTTTCCATGGCCAAAGAAAAATAGAGAAAAAAATTCTTTATTTTGCAGATTTTTGAAGAGAGAAAATGAGGGCCGTGAAACTCAAATCCATTTCCGAGTATTTTTCAACAATATTTCCAAAATCTAATTACATATTAGAATTCCTCTAAAAAATACACATGATTTCAAAAAACGTGCTCAAATCGGAGTACAAGAGAGAGAGGAACGACCATTTGAAATCTACATGTTTTCAATATTTTGAGTGACAGCCGTAGACCTTGAAGAGATCATAACTTTTGACAAGGCGATCAATTTGCAGCAAGACCAATGCTGTTGGAAAGATGATTTTTAGGGCTTCCATATGACACTAAATTCACTATTCCTAGAAACTCTCGCCTATGTTATTTCCCTTGCAACAATTTTCCTCCCATTGCAAGATGGAAACATTGGGGACCATACCATGGAACAATATTGGAAGCAAATCACGAGTACATATGACAAGATTCTTGCTATCTTGGAGAAGATGTCTGTCAAAAGCACTATATCTTCTTTCTCAAAGGAAGAGTGTATACAAGGAAAATATACATGGTGTGATTTAGGGGATGATTTTGAGGATTGGTAAGTGGATAGTTGTAATTCCTGGGAAGACAATTGCTTCCATATTATTTTCTATGAATCTTCTCTATCCTATGAAGTCCAACTTATGAAGAAAATACACCAAAAGGTGGTTCCTACCAATTCTCGGGATGCTTCTTCTGTCGTAGTGTGTAAGGACCCTTGTGGGTTATTTCACAAAGTCCTTAAATACTATTTATAATTATTAATTCTATCTTAATAAGCATTCATATTATGTGTAAGCATTCATATTCTCTAGTCGAGTACGCATTCACATAAATTTCATAAACATTAATTCCATCTGAGTAAGCATTCATATTCTCTGGTATGATGAATATGATTGTCATTGATGACAACATTAATGACAAAGGTTAATCATGATGACATGGCAAGGTGTAAATGGAAAAGAAGACAAACATGAAGATGTATGACAAGTTCCAATGGTGGAGGACTTGGCAAGAAAGAACAAGGTAATGAAAAAGGACAAGCAATTGAAGAAGAGGACTTGGGCATGGCAAGCACATGATGATGTGCATGGATTGAAGACAAGATGGACAAGGAGGACAAGGACATGATGGTCATCATGACATGGCAATGTGACAAAGGTGGACAAGGAAAAATGACAAGGCAAAGCATAAAGACAAGCAAGCTTGGTGACATGGAGGACAAGTTGACAAGGATGACTGACATGGCAATGACAAGATGACAAATATGACAAGGAATTGTTGTGGGCATCTTTGAGATAGCCTTACGGGCATTTTGCTTAAGGCATCATGCGGGCATCTTTGGGAAAACCCCTGCGGGCATTTGAGACCCTCATGCGGGCATCTTTGAGTGATGCGGGCATAATCAAGGGAAAGCAAAAATGGCCCCTGTGGGAATACTAAGTGGGGCATGCGGGCATCACTCCAAGGTAAAGTTGCGGCCATTTTTATTGATGACTTAAAAAAGGAAGCTGTGGGCATTTATAGAGGAGCCTGCGGGCATTTTGGAGGCCTTTGCGGGCATGAGAAGGAGTTGGTATGGGCATGAGAAAAGATCTTATGCGAGCATATGATAAGGCCCATGAGGGCATATTTTTAGTGGTATGGCGGGCACTCTGGAAGGCCATACAATGGCATAAAATACTCACGATGATAATGTGGCAAAGAAGGCTAAAAACAATTATATATATATATATATATATATACAGGATAAGGAAAACGTGGAAATAGTAAATATTATTTTATGATAATAAATATTGACAAGTCGTCCTCTAAAAACTCATGGTAAAATCATTGATTTGAATTGGTGATTTTTAGTAGAGGTGTTCAGAGGCATAAGGAGATCTGATCTCATCATCCTGAGGACAGGTTTGGTGGCTGCAGTGGAGTAGTAGGAGAAGAATGAAGAATTTATTTTTGTATCTTTGATTTATTTGGGCTTCATTGAGGCAGCAAAGGAAGATTGATGACTGCATAACTGAAGACATGTATGGGGCAGAATACCATACTTGTGAACATAATGATGACATATTTATGGATAATGGTGTGTATGTGGATAGCGTAAAGATGTGGACAGAATGATGAAATATTGTTGACATACATATTTGATGGTGGACAGAATGCAATGATGATATAGTAGATTGATTGAATACATGAAGAAGTGGCAGTAGTTTCTTTGATGACAATGGTGACACATGACATGATTAGGTTGACAAGGGTTTATGAATAGAATGATCATCTGTGTATGATGATGTATGTGATGTAAATACAAGCAGGGCCTTGTAACTATTTTCCTTAGTAGGATCTAAGAAAAATACCAAGCAGAGTCTTGGAATAGAAGTAGGTTATTTTGATTCAGTTATAGCCGATTGACCCCCTAGTTGTAGCCGATTGAAGAAATACAAAATATTACAAAACTATATCTTGTGTCTCTTGCAATGTGTTGATGTTAATGTGTTTTACTTGATGAATGACATGTGCTTAGCTGATTACTGAAATATAGTTCATTGATGAAAATGATATTGAAACTATATCTTGTGTCTCTTGCAATGTGTTGATGTTAATGTGTTTTACTTGATGAATGACATGTGCTTAGCTGATTATTGAAATATAGTTCATTGATGAAAATGATATTGAAGTGAATTTGTACATGATGATATAAGTTTAGAAGAAGAAGTTGAAATTGTTAATAAGTCCAGGCTCACTGATTCACCCCCCCCTCTCAGTGAGCCATTGTGTCTAACAATTGGTATCAGAGCAGGCCTTCATCATAAGCCTAACAAGCTTGAAGGGATCTGTGGACTGTTATCGGACAATCTACCTAAAGCGGACTTAAGGCGTGATCTCCCTAGCTCAACGTAAGTCTAGAAAAAGTGGGACAGAATATAAAACTTCTTTCCTAGATCTAGTTAAAGATTGAATGATTAGATGTCTTACCTCTAGCTTGTAGATCTTTCTCCTCGATGTTGTTCCAAGATCCACGGTTGTCAGATCTCAGCTGCAAGACCTGTCAAGACATACAAAACAATACAAGCAGTAAAATGCATCTAAACAGTAACAGATCTAAGTAAACGATTAAGCAAGTAAACTACACAAACATTATTAATACAACAACATTTGGTGGAAAGAGTTTATATTACTGTATTAAAAGAGGTAAGTACAAAAGAGAGATGATTACAACCAAAGATTAACATTGCAATCCTCCTCCAACAAGCCAATGCCAAATCCTCCAAAGGAAGTATAGGTCTCCCAAGAGATGAGTATAGGAAGTATAGGTCTCCTAAGCTAATTTCACCAGCATGCAAGTGCTATAGACTTCCTCCTTTTGGAATGGGAGTGAGCCTCATATATATAGGACTAAGAGGATAGGGTAGGTTGCGATATAGTGGGAGAGGGTTAAGGGATCCTCCCAAAGGGCTAGGGAATCGAATTCCAGCTCCCCCTATAGGTTAGGGATAGAGATCCACATCACACACCTTCGAGAAATGGCTTGAAGATGCCATTTTATCCATTTAACTGACATCTTCATAGGCTGCAGTAGGACAACCTATGACGTCGCATGCTGCACTAAGGTGACCTACGACGACCTCACTAAACCCAAAAGAAATAGGTCAGTATCTCTTCCAAGTTGATTTCTTAGTCATAGGAACTTCATGTATGTTTACACTGAGTCTCAGGGTAGCAATATTTAGGTGTAACAGAATGCCCCCCAAAGCATGAAGTTGTTGGAACTTGACAGGTGAAACGTTTTGACAAAAGGATTGGCAAGGACTCGTCGGACGGAGGATGCTGCTGTAGTATAACTAACTCTGAGAACACAGTCTCGTATGAATCACAACATGGTTGCCGACAGATACATTGCAGATCCATGGTAGTAATGACCGACTGAACACAATCATGGTTAATAGACACAAGCGTAGATCCATGATGATGTGCATGGATTGAAGACAAGATGGACAAGGAGGACAAGGACATGATGGTCATCATGACATGGCAATGTGACAAAGGTGGACAAGGAAAAATGACAAGGCAAAGCATAAAGACAAGCAAGCTTGGTGACATTGAGACAAGCTGACAAGGATGACTGACATGGCAATGACAAGATGACAAATATGACAAGGAATTGTTGTGGGCATCTTTGAGATAGCCTTGCGGGCATTTTTCTTAAGGCATCATGCGGGCATCTTTGGGAAAACCCCTGCGGGCATTTGAGACCCTCATGCGGGCATCTTTGAGTGATGCGGGCATAATCAAGGGAAAGCAAAAATGGCCCCTGTGGGAATACTAAGTGGGGTATGTGGGCATCACTCCAAGGTAAAGTTGCGGCCATTTTTATTGATGACTTAAAAAAGGAAGCTGTGGGCATTTTGGAGGCCTTTGCGGGCATGAGAAGGAGTTGGTACGGGCATGAGAAAAGATCTTATGCGAGCATATGATAAGGCCCATGAGGGCATATTTTTAGTGGTATGGCGGGCACTCTGGAAGGCCATACAATGGCATAAAATACTCACGATGACAATGTGGCAAAGAAGGCTAAAAACAATTATATATATATATATATAGGATAAGGAAAACGTGGAAATAGTAAATATTATTTTATGATAATAAATATTGACAAGTCGTCCTCTAAAAACTCATGGTAAAATCATTGATTTGAATTGGTGATTTTTAGTAGAGGTGTTCAAAGGCATAAGGAGATCTGATCTCATCATCCTGAGGACAGGTTTGGTGGCTACAGTGGAGTAGTAGGAGAAGAATGAAGAATTTATTTTTGTATCTTTGATTTATTTGGGCTTCATTGAGGCAGCAAAGGAAGATTGATGACTGCATAACTGAAGACATGTATGGGGCAGAATACCATACTTGTGAACATAATGATGACATATTTATGGATAATGGTGTGTATGTGGATAGCGTAAAGATGTGGACAGAATGATGAAATATTGTTGACATACATATTTGATGGTGGACAGAATGCAATGATGATATAGTAGATTGATTGAATACATGAAGAAGTGGCAGTAGTTTCTTTGATGACAATGGTGACACATGACATGATTAGGTTGACAAGGGTTTATGAATAGAATGATCATCTGTGTATGATGATGTATGTGATGTAAATACAAGCAGGGACTTGTAACTATTTTCCTTAGTAGGATCTAAGAAAAATACCAAGCAGAGTCTTGGAATAGAAGTAGGTTATTTTGATTCAGTTGTAGCCGATTGACCCCCCAGTTGTAGCCGATTGAAGAAATACAAAATATTACAAAACTATATCTTGTGTCTCTTGCAATGTGTTGATGTTAATGTGTTTTACTTGATGAATGACATGTGCTTAGCTGATTACTGAAATATAGTTCATTGATGAAAATGATATTGAAGTGAATTTGTACATGATGATATAAGTTTAGAAGAAGAAGTTGAAATTGTTAATAAGTCCAGGATCACTGATTCACCCCCCCCTCTCAGTGAGCCATTGTGTCTAACAATTGGTATCAGAGCAGGCCTTCATCATAAGCCTAACAAGCTTGAAGGGATCTGTGGACTGTTATCGGACAATCTACCTAAAGCGAACTTAAGGCGTGATCTCCCTAGCTCAACGTAAGTCTAGAACAAGTGGGACAGAATATAAAACTTCTTTCCTAGATCTAGTTAAAGATTGAATGATTAGATGTCTTACCTCTAGCTTGTAGATCTTTCTCCTCGATGTTGTTCCAAGATCCACGGTTGTCAGATCTCAGCTGCAAGACCTGTCAAGACATACAAAACAATACAAGCAGTAAAATGCATCTAAACAGTAACAGATCTAAGTAAACGATTAATCAAGTAAACTACACAAACATTATTAATACAACAACATTTGGTGGAAAGAGTTTATATTACTGTATTAAAAGAGGTAAGTACAAAAGAGAGATGATTACAACCAAAGATTAACATTGCAATCCTCCTCCAACAAGCCAATGCCAAATCCTCCAAAGGAAGTATAGGTCTCCCAAGAGATGAGTATAGGTCTCCCAAGAGATGAGTATAGGAAGTATAGGTCTCCTAAGCTAATTTCACCAGCATGCAAGTGCTATAGACTTCCTCCTTTTGGAATGGGAGTGAGCCTCATATATATAGGACTAAGAGGATAGGGTAGGTTGCGATATAGTGGGAGAGTGTTAAGGGATCCTCCCAAAGGGCTAGGGAATCGAATGCCAGCTCCCCCTATAGGTTAGGGATAGAGATCCACATCACACACCTTCTAGAAATGGCTTGAAGATGCCATTTTATCCATTTAACTGACATCTTCATAGGCTGCAGTAGGACAACCTATGACGTCGAATGCTGCACTAAGGTGAACTGCGACGACCTCACTAAACCCAAAAGAAATAGGTCAGTATCTCTTCCAAGTTGATTTCTTAGTCATAGGAACTTCATGTATGTTTACACTGAGTCTCAGGGTAGCAATATTTAGGTGTAACAGAATGCCCCCCAAAGCATGAAGTTGTTGGAACTTGACAGGTGAAACGTTTTGACAAAAGGATTGGCAAGGACTCGTCGGACGGAGGATGCTGCTGTAGTATAACTAACTCTGAGAACACAGTCTTGTATGAATCACAACATGGTTGCCGACCAATACATTGCAGATCCATGGTAGTAATGACCGACTGAACACAATCATGGTTAATAGACACAAGCGTAGATACATGATGAGATGATAACACAGCCACGACTAATACAAAAGTTGATCCGTGTAATATGACTCAAACAATATCCATCGCAACCTGGGTAATACATGACTCCCCAGGGTCTTCAATCCGAACCCGTAATGATGCGAATATATCCATGTGATTACAAATGTCCTAACGTCAAACATGGTAGAAACCACTTGATTACCGGTCATTAATGTATACCGTTAACAAGTGCGAAGGAAATCATCATCAATGTCAATGATCTCCAAGGTATCATAGTACATATCATCAAGCGTGAATAAATGGGTTGAAGTCGAACGTCGGATGAAATCTTTCAATCAAGAGTCAATAATGTGAACTCATGTCGAAAGAGAGGTAACCTACCATTGAGCCATGCAGGCCCAAGGTACTTGGTTGGTTTCTAGATTCAATCCTCGTATGATGTGTTGAGGTCGACAAGGATGAATCCGTCGAAGGAGGGCCATGATGAATACCCCATCATCGAGACGAAACTTGACAACAAATGTTTAGAGTAGATCAGATGGTAAAGTAACATGCAAGACTGACTCGGAGTGGACCGACATAGTAGAAGGTGTATTGGCTACAAATGATGAGTAGTAAATGTATTCTTGAACATGGGAATGGCATGACTCGACAGTATTGACATGACGAGAATGACACCAATCTCCTAACGCAACTGATGAGGGAAGTATTCTTTGGGTGACCCAAAGGAGTAATAAGACTCAAGAAGTAGGTGAAACTCAATGGCAAACGGATGATCCAAGTACTGTATGCAAATGTAAATGAGTGCCATGTTCAAGAACGACTAAGTATTGCCAGTGGTAAAGGTGTAACACAAAAAATTTCCTTTTTCCCCATCGTGACTGATGAGTGCCTCATGTGTTTTTGATGAGCTTGATGAGGGTAACCAGATGCTCGGTATAGCTCATCTCATAGATGAGTCCAATCCCAAACATTTTCCCAACCTGGGAAAGGAGGGGTTCGTCCCATGGAGGGCCCTTCAATGTTAAGTTTTAACAATTCCATAGAAGGTAAAACTAGGTGTCATTTCATGTTTAGAGAGTCTGAAAAGAACTAAAAAAGACTCTAAAGGTCCGTTTTCGTAAGATTAGCCTCTTTGCCCGGAAAAGGGTAAAACAACACGAGAGAGGACTCTTCCAGTCATGATTGGATGGAGTATTCCTTTTTCGTAAGTAGTGCCCCCTGGTCCGAAAAAGGGGTAAACTATCACTAGGAAGACGACCATTCAAATACTTTAACAAGCGTGAACATGACAAGTTCGCTTGGCAATCTTTTCGTATTTTGAGATCCCGAAAAGAGCTTAAAGAGAGACTCTGGGGGGTTTCCTTTTTTGTAGGAGTTTAACGAACCTGAAAAAGTGATAAACCATAACTCTATGACTTATTCTCATCGTTTAATGAGCACGAGAAAGAACAAAGAGTTAGTTCGGTTGTCATTTAATAATTTACATTAATGATTGTAATAATGACGAAAAGACGCTCAAAGAAGTTGTTCATACCTGATAATACTTACGAGATGACCACCACGTTGAGAAATGGCATCAATTAGGCACCTAACTTCACCTGCAGCTCAAAGACTAGGTCAAAAGCGGTTAACCGGGTGTTTAAATGCAGTAAATAATCCAAACTATAGTAAAAAACCCACCAAAGCATCAAATTATAAAAGGAATATTCCATTTTTTTGTTATAAAATGGGTGAAATAGTGAAAATAAATTACAATTGTTTTTTATGAAGTTTGGAGAGTACAAAGTGCCATTTGGAGCCAAATTTCAACTACTGATACCGGGAGCTACGGTCCACCATTTCGCGAGCCGTCAGAAGCAGGTTGGCCTAAACCCATCTATGCAACTCTTTTAGTGGATTAATTTCATGTTTTTTGCTTGATTTTCAAGGTTTTGGGTTTTTTTGCTTAGGGGAAATGCGCCCACGGGTCGGCGCAAGCCCTCCTTAGGGGAACTATGATGGCCCTGCGCCGTCGCAAGTCCTGCAAGGAACGTTTGTGACGATGTCTCACTGTCTGCGTAGACGGCCTGCGATGGTGCAAACGTCCATTTTAAACTCAATTCCCAACACCTAAGAAAAATTTTAAATGCATGGAGTGAGTTCTAATGGTGATTATTTGTCCTTCTTGATAGGTTCACAGTGATAAACATGGTCCTTGAGTGGAGAGAATGAGAACACGAGTTGGATGATGCTCAGTTCGAAAATGACCCTCAATGCATTGCCACATTAAGGAATTGTGGACTTCTCAAATACTTTCGAGTGTCGGGCATGAGGGCCCAAGTTCAACTACTGAAACATATGATCCAATGTTGGGATCCGGTGTAGCAGTACTTCAATATCAGGGTGCATACATTGAGTATAGATGTCGAGGACATCTACTTCTTGATAGGATTATCCCGGAGGGGAGAATCCATATCTCTCACTGGATCACAAGGAGGTGATCGAAATGTGGACGACATGATCACTCAATACTGCATTGTAGGCACTGCGGCTACTAGTGGGAAGATTCCTATTAAGGAGATCTAAGACCATCCTTTACGTGTCGTGCTCTTCACCCTGGTGAGGGTGGCGGGGATCCAGTCTGATCATCTCGCGAGAAAGACCTAGTTGATGTATGTAGAGGAGTTCATGGCTCCTCGGGTATTCAACTGGTTTGAGGGACTCCTTGCCAACCTATGGGGTCAGCTTACCAAATGTCGGCACGGGCTGCTGAAATAGTTTGGATATGGGTCCGTGGTGATATCTTTTCTACTGGAGCGGGTACCTCATCTGCGTCCTCAGGTGGACTTGGATGACCAGGATGCCATGGATCCACATATGACTCGATGGGCAGAGGTGATGGCCCACCACGGTGGTAGGGGTCCCATCATAGGTTATGGCACCGGGTTCTTCACTTGGCTGAAGGGACAACTCCTCATGATTGAGGATTACTCTTACGGCGGGACAGACTTCAGAGGTGATCCCGACCTGGTGCTTCTCGAGGGAGCACAATGGGGTGACATCGGTAAGAACAACAACTTTTGTGTTTTTCATTTTATATATCTTATGAAATTTTTTTTTGGAGTAGTGTTGATAACTTGGTGTTGTGTGCAGATGTGGGTCCATCGCGACCAATTGGGATCTCCATCATTGCGAGGAGAGAAGAGGTGCCAGTGGTGGGTCCCGCGATGCGAGATGCGACCAAGGAGGTGGAGGAGGTTTATGAGAACCTCCAGAGGCTGACCCTAGATATCCCAGAGCTGAGTGTTTTTGACCTGCCTCAAGGCTACCAGAAGTACACCATCGGGGGTGTCTACCCATTTCGGCACGTTGCTAGCTAAAGTAGCGAGGGCCATAGTCTGCTTTCATGGGTAGTGGTCGAGAGCTTCGAGACCTAGGGCTGAGCAACCTGAGGCTTAGGATCATGTCATGCTTATGCATACTGAAAGCTTATGAGCTTCAGATTTTGTAGAGTCCTACTGAAAGCTAGCATGCTTCAGATTTTGTATCAGCACCATCATTTTGTACTTTTGTACGGATTTATATATATACAGACATTTTCAGCGGTTTTATACATTATGTGTTCTATGGATGATTCATGTGATCTTTTTTACATGTTTGCTTATAAAATGGATTATTTACATGTTATGCATGCTTTTATATATTTTTATGAATATGTTATGTGTGTGCGATGTACCAATCTAGAATGAAGTTGGCCATTGACTCAGCAACTGCATTCATGTCTCGTGGAATGTGCAGGTATTGAATAGATTCAAAAGACCTTTCCAGAAGACAGACTCATCTGAAGAGACGGAGTAGAGTAGGATCGCGGATAGCATAAATCCGGTTAAGGTGAGAAACCACCAATTGTGAATCCAAGTGGATGACATGTTAGGATATTCCTATACTCCATCCTAGTCCTACCAGCATTTTAGTTATTTTCATTATCAGCCTTGCATGCATTTCTACATGCAGCATGCATCATGCATTCTGCATGCATGCATCCCAGTCATCAGTCTCAGCACCTAGCCCTCAGTTAGCTAGCCCAGGGAACTTCTCTCAGATCAGTTTTAGCCCTCCTAGACAGGGAGGCTCCCACTTCTCACCCACCACTTGAGAAGGGCGCCTTTTCTCACCTACCACTCCAGTTGCACTTCAGATAGTTGAGTTATCCTTAGTTCTTTCCTTGATTTAAAGATAGACTGACTCTCAACTGACTGTATCACTCCGATGGACCTCCGATGAGACTAGACTGCCCATTCTAACTCCAGATAGCTCCTCATGCTCCCTCCATTGAGCCTCCTTCATTCAGTTAGTGCCTCCATGTGCCAGTTACACCTACCACACTCAGTCAGACTCAGTTTGATTGATGGTTGACAGTTACTTGTGCATTGATGACTCATTAGAGAGATTTTGAGGTCAAAAAATGGCCTCCTAAGAGATGTACTACAAAAATATGAGATATATTAAAATATTATGAATTGGGGGTTTTATGGGGTAGGTATATATGACAAGTCACCTTCCACACTATTTTCTATGCACAATATAAATAACCATGGTTGAGTTGCGTTTCAAAATTCACTAGAAATAAAATTAATAAAATAAGTCTACATTAATGTGACTAAGATTCATTGTAAATTCCCAAAAATTTATTGTCCTTTAACATTTATTTGTCTTGAACTTGCAAATAAAATTAAATAATAAAAAATATTTTTAAGAGCTATTTTTTTAATTTTATGTTGACTTTTTATATTTAGTACTTTTCTCATGAATTTAATATAATGTAATTTAATTGAGAATTTATTTACATGTAAAATGTTAATAATATTATTATAATCCACATTGCATTATTATTATTATTTATTAAATCTATTATTATTATTTATTAGTTTGACATTATGTTATTAAATAGAATGGAGTGAATATATAATTTAAAATTAAAAACATAAAAATGATAATATGTTATTTTATAAAAAAATGTGAAGGGACTTTTTTTATGAATTAAGAATACTTCACTTGAAAATGACAATAATATTATTTTATGAGAAAGTGTGAAAAGACATTCATTATGAGTACTTTACTTGAAAATGACAATAATATTATTTTATGAGAAGACTATCATTATGAGTACTTTACTTTATGACTTAAAAGTACTTACACCACTACCTTGGTTAACTATGTGTTTTCATCCACTATAGAAAATTTGACAAATAAGCATTCTCAACTCATGCAATGCCACCTCACCAAGGGGGATGATGTCATCTACTAGAATGTGATTGGTTGTTTTTTAAAGTACATTTTCTTTGTTTTGAGGCCATTTTTTGACCTCAAAATTTCTCTAATGCCAACGATGATGAGATAGAATTCTAGTTGTGCTTTGATGACACTCCACTGATTTTGGATCTATCCATGCAGGCTAATTCGAATCACACCTAGTGTATTCGAATCCTGAGCATTGTATAATTACTGTTTTACTATTCAGATTAATTTAACATGTGTAATTATACTGCCTCTATCTGAGCTCCTTTGGAACTATGTTCTACTGCTCTATTCTTCTTCCATTCTTCCTAAATTATTTCATTGTGAGTTTTACATCATCTCTTGGATCTACTGTGATCATTTTCACATGGTATCAAAGCCATTTGAGAGTATATTCTACCTCCATTCTTGAGAGTTTTTTGCAAGTATGTAATGCCCCATATCTTGACAGTTGTTAATTAAAAAATATAATGTGAATTATCTTAGCATTGTATTTGCTTATTATCTGTTTGACGAAGATAGATTGATTAAGATGATTGTTATGTGCACATGTGGACTCCCTTGAGGTTGTAGGGTAAATGACATTTAGTGTTGAATTTATTAATGGGAATGGATATGTTACTTCATATTGAACACGCAATTTGAATATAGAATATCCATATGTGGAATGCTAATTTAGTTGTTGCAAAAGTACTTACATTCAATTATTTGTAAATGTCGTATTAGTGATATGCATTAACACTTGAAAGTGTTGGGTATAGCTATATACATATTTCATATTAATGATGAACTATTCCACATGTTGATTGGCTATGAGATAGGCGGATTCCTATATTGCCAAGGGGCACGAGATTCCTTGAACATCATGAGTATAATGATGTTATATCAAATTCCATGCAATTTAAATGTGAATTCCAATATTTCTATGACTTGTGGGTGAGTGTGAGTTTTGACAGGAATTGTGACTTACCCAAAGTGGTTTTTCAATGACGGGACCCCTTAGATCAGTGATGGCACAGTATGGTTGATGTAGGGAGTTGACCGTAGTACTATCAAGAGGGGTGGAGGCATTTCCCACCATCAAACCTCCAAAACCCAGAGTCGTGGGAGGGTTGTGCTGAGCACGCTCCTGTGGATGTGTGATGACGACTAGTGGGTGCCTGATGGGGAAGCTTGGTCGATGTGGTCGATCGACACTTCCGCTTACGGGTTCTATACATGGTCATACACGTAGTCGATATTCCATGGTAAATTCCAGCAGAGGATAGGATGGTGAGGTCAGGAGCTGGAAGTAGTGGTGATTAGGTGGTTGGAGTACTGATGGGATGGATGGGACCAATGATGGATTGGATGGTGTTCTTGATTGTTATTAACCATCGTGATTATATGCTTGATTTCATCATTATGTTTATGTAATTTTGTCTTATTGATTATGTATGAATGATTATGAATGATGAATGATGCATTGTTTAATTGTAATTCCATATGTTGTTTGAGAGCATGTAATTATAATGATCTATTAGGAGTGCTCATTAAATGTGATTATTAGTACCCACGCTTAAGACGTGTGCACTGGCCATGCATATGCCAATTCGTGAGTACAATACTATGATTGGTTGATCGATGAATAAATTAGTATGGTTATATTAGCTAATAGTATATTGGTTGATGAATTGTTGAAAGTATTACTTGTGTGTTGAAAGTATGAGTTTGTTGACTTGTCAAATATGTTTTAGATTTACATAAATTGATTGTATTATTGAATTACATATATAATTATATACATATAATATAAATTATGTCGTAGTATAATATAGTATATGAAAATATCTTATTTGACTTATGAATGAAAGGATAATATAAATAAATGGATAGATAGGATTTGCACAAATTTTTAGAAAAGAGTTGTCATAGTTGCATTAAGAAGGGAGCATGACAAGTAAGACTTTGCAACCATGTTTATTAATAATTTAATTATTTAAATAAAATTGATATATTTTTCTAGAAAATGAATTTATTGATTGTTGACTATTATTTTTGGAATTTATTGATGGATGAGGAGGATGATGAGGATTTTTTATATAAATAGGAGACTTGAGATTGGGGGAAGGGGGTCTTTTCTCTTGAAGGATATTTTGGTAAGAGTTTTGATAGGGAGAGGTATTTTGGATAATTTGGGGTATGAGAAGTTGGGAAGAGTTGGAAGAGTTTGAGAACTCTTGGAAGATTTGATACATAGCCTACTAGTGCATCACTGTTCTATTCTTTGGGGTTCTCGGGCACGGAGGGCCAGGAGGCCATTTGGATGGGACTGTTCAATGGTTTCCTGGGGCTAGGAGCCGGCTAGGCCCCTAGTTGGCTGGGAGGTAAAACCGTGGTTCCGCTTTGGGCAATGAAGAAGGAAGCTACTCGAGGAGAAGATGGAGGCTTGCTAAGTTTGGACTTCGTCACCATTCTTATATAGAGGTATTTTTCTTGTGATGTTAAATTGCCATATGTTGTTATAACTTCTCATATGATGCTATTGCTACATGATTTATGATGTTAATTTATGTTGCATGAATCACTAATGAAGTTTTAAAAAAATTCTAACCTTGATTATATGCTTCTTAGTCACAAAATCTATGTTTAATTAGATTAAAATTTATAATGCCAATGGAGGTATTACAAGGTATTTCGAAGTTCCAGCAGTAGTATCAGCAGTTTCACCTTTGCACTCGTTCCAACAGTCAAGATGAGCAATTCGAATGCTCCTTCCTCTCCTATGATCCTCACTCCCTTCAATTACTTTGAATGGAAGCTTGAGATGAAATTAAACTTGTGTACCAGACATCTATCCAAATTGGTATTTGAAAAAGATCCCATACCACATGCAGCTGTGGAGAAAACCAAGCATCTAAATAAAATGGATGAAGCCTTTGGATTCATATGCCTTCATATGTCTAAAGATCTATTGTTTCATGTTGAAGGATTGAAGTCTCCAAATGAGTTATGGACAAAATTGGAGAGTCATTTTGGCAAACAAGATAAGCTAAGAGGCCACATTCTCGAAAATGAATTGGTTTCCCTACAACCTAGCAATTTTGAGAGCATTCAAGAATTCTTCTCAAAATTTAAGAACTTGGTTTTGCAATGCAAGCATTGTGGCATCACTAAAATTGATGAACAATTGGTGCTCTCCATTCTGAGCAAACTAGGATCTCAGTTTTTATTCTTTGTATCTACCTTCCATTCTGGACGAATGTCAATCCCTGGATGGAAGTTTCCAACCTTAGATGTCTTCACTGAAGCTCTCATTCAAGAAGAGGACAAATTGATTCAAATGGGTGCCATCAAGGCCTCCAAAGATCTAGCTCTTCTAGCTGGAGAAGCAAGTGGGACGAATGTAAAAGGGAGGCAAAAAGACAAGGATAAGAAGCCATCTAAAACCAAGCTGAATGATAAGTCAAGTCCATCAAAAGGAGCCTCCAACTCCAAGAGGGACAAACATAAGAGATCTACATGTCCCTACTGCAAGAGAGGAAACGATCCTGAGAAAGCTTGCATGCACAAGAAAATAGACCTACTAACCAAGCTTCTTGAACAAAACAAAATTGCTATTCCAAAAGATGCAAAGATGTCTGATTCTGGAAGTGGATCTGATGGTCATGAGGATTGCCATGCATTGATGGCTGGTTTTTCAAAATCAAAGGCCCTCCTCATAGATTTTGGAGCCTCCAACCACATGGTTTCCTCTGAAGAATCATTTTCTTCTTTAGATCTCATAGATGGGCCTACTGTTCACATGGTAGACAACTCTCAGATTTCTGCCAAAGGATTGGGCATTGTACATATGGAGCATGGCAAGTTCAAGAATGTTCTATTCATCCCCTCCTTGACAGCAAACTTGTTATCTATATATCAGATGACTCACACCGAATCACCTAAGAAGGTGACCTTTGGTCCCGACACAGTTGAGATTACAGAGATCTCCACTGGGAAGACTATAGCAAAAGGGTTTGCAAATCATGCCTTTAAGGAATATGAGTTCTCTCATTTTCTGCCCTTCTCTCTTCCTACTTCCTCAGAATCTGATGAAGATTCGAGTGACTCTTCTTCTGATGAAGATATAGAACAAGATCTTGATGTTGAGATCAAAGTTCAAGAACATTCAGATTCAGATCCAGAACTACACATGTTCTCAATCCAGAGACAAGGCCAACATGGGCTCACACAGTCCTTGCAGCTATTGAGAACACAGTTGAGGATCCATCTGCTCACAGAACTACCAGATTTCAGCACCATGCCAACCTTGCATTATGCCATCTACCTCTCCATGATAGATGTAGCATGATGGTGGGGTTCACTCTTCCATCCCTTGGGAAGACTCATCATGATCCATTCGTTCCAGTCACAGAAATATTTCCTGAAAGACTTGCTTCGTCCAATACATCCTCTACACAGTGGGAGGCACATCAGAAGATCAGATCCAGATCTAGCACCTGCTTTGGCATCCTATAGAGGAACAACTTACCAAGTTTTTTGTAAAATTTTTCACTGATGAAAGCTTCTTTCTTTTATGCTTAGTATGATGGTTCTTTGAGTTATTTTACTGTTCTTTTGAGGGGGGGTATTTTTCCCATGAGGTTTTCCCCATTTCCTTGGTTTATGGATAGCTCTTTATTTTTCTATCATTTATTTTGATTGTATGGGTGACCTTTGGTCCTATTTACCAGGGCCCAGGATGGATTAAAGGGGGGTGTTAGGATATTCCTATACTCCATCCTAGTCCTACCAGCATTTCAGTTATCTTCATTATCAGCCTTGCATGCATTTCTGCATGCAGCATGCATTCTGGATGCATGCATGCAATTGCATGCATCCCATTCATCAGTCCCAGCACCTAGCCCTCAGTTAGCTAGCCCCGGGAGCTTCTCTCAGATCAGTTTTAGCCCTCCTAGACAGGGAGGCTCCCACTTCTCACCCACCACTTGAGAAGGGCGTCTTTTCTCACCTACCACTCCAGTTGCACTTCAGTTAGTTGAGTTATCCTTAGTTCTCTCCTTGATTTAAGGATAGACTGACTCTCAACTGACTGTATCACTCCGATGGACCTCCGATGAGACTAGACTGCCCATTCTGACTCCAGATAGCTCTTCATGTGCCCTCCACTGAGCCTCCTTCATTTAGTTAGTGCCTCCATGTGCCAGTTACACCTACCACACTCAGTTAGACACATTTTGATTGATGGTTGACAGTTACTTGTGCATTGATGACTCCATCGATGATGAGATAGACTTCTAGTTGTGCTTTGATGACACTCCACTGATTTTGGATCTATCCATGCAGGCTAATTCGAATCACACCTAGTGTATTTGAATCCTGAGCATTGTATACTTACTGTTTTACTATTCAGATTAATGTAACATGTGTAATTATTCTGCCTCTATCTGAGCTCCTTTGGATCTATGTTCTACTACTCTATTCTTCTTCTATTATTCCTAAATTATTTCATTGTGAGGTTTACATCATCTCTTGGATCTACTGTGAGCATTTTCACATGACAATGTGGTTCATACCCAAGGAAACATTAGAGAGATTTTGAGGTCAAAAAATGGCCTCCTAAGAGATGTACTACAAAAATATGAGATATATTAAAATATTATGAATTTGGGATTTTATGGGGTAGGTATATATGACAAGTGACCTCCCACACTATTTTCTATACACAATATAAATAACCATGGTTGAGTTACTTTTCAAAATTCACTAGTAATAAAATTAATAAAATAAGTCTACATTGATGTGACTAAGATTCATTGTAAATTCACAAAATTTTATTGTCCTTTAGCATTTATTTATCTTGAACTTGCAAATGAAATTAAATAATAAAAAACATTTTTAAGAGCTATTTTTTTAATTTTATGTTGACTTTTTATATTTAGTATTTTTCTCATGAATTTAATAATGTAATTTAATTGAGAATTTATTTACATGTAAAATGTCAATAATATGATTATAATCCACATTGCATTATTATTATTATTATTATTATTTATTAAATCTATTATTATTATTTATTAATTTGACATTATGTTATTAAATAGAATGGAGTGAATATATAATTTAAAATTAAAAACATAAAAATGATAATATATTATTTTATAAAAAAATGTGAAAGGACTTTCTTTATGAATTAAGAGTACTTCATTTGAAAATGACAATAATATTATTTTATGAGAAAGTGTGAAAATACATTCATTATGAGTACTTTACTTGAAAATGACAATAATATTATTTTATGAAAAAACTATCATTATGAGTACTTTACTTTATGACTTAAAAGTACTTACACCACTACCTTGGTTAACTATGTGTTTTCATCCACTATAGAAAATTTGACAAATAAGCATTCTTAACTCATGCAATGCCACCTCACCAAGGGGGATGATGTCATCTACTAGAATGTGATTGGTTGTATTTTATAGTACATTTTCTTTGTTTTGAGGCCATTTTTTGACCTCAAAATTTCTCTAATGGAGCGTCGGTTAGGGTTCCAATGATTGCTTGATATTCTATAGCATTGTTGGTTACGAAACCTAGACAAAATCCTCTTAAGCTAATGAGCTTACCGGTGGGAGAATAGAGTACCCAGGCTGCCGAAGCAAGGTTACGGGTATGCCGGCTGGCGCCGTCTGCGAATCCATAGCAAGTTTCCATCTGCACACGCAGACAGAACATGGTATAAGAAACGGGAAACAATATCTAGACACACTAAAACAAAAACTTCACACCACACAAAACACACACGCCATATATAGTATATACAAGATGTCTATGCATGAAAAGCTCAAGCATAGTACCTCTTCAGGTAGATCCCATTGCGGGGCTCACCCAAAGATATTCCATTGTAGTCCTCTAGTTCGTAGGCTCCCTTCTCCAAAACACGTTTCACTATGTATGGTCTGTGCCACATGGACTCGAACTTACCTACCCCCGGCTTATTGTGCTTTTGGTCATATGTAAGGAACAAATCACCATCGTTATAGATGTGGGGTTCTACCAACTTGTCATACTGCGCTTTGATGTGCTTCTTATGTGCCTCGTTGGCAAGAGTAGCATCTCGGCGAGTCTCATCGAGTTTTGCTAGGTAAAGGAATCACTCTTCATCGGTAGTGGTGTTCGGAAGAAGTTCAACTGCGAGTTTTAGGGATGGAATCTCGCACTCTATAGGTAGGACTGCCTCCAATCCATAAACTAATTGGAAAGGTGTAAATCTGGTGGCAGTCTTGACGGATGTTCGATAAGCCCATAGTGTAGAAAAGAGCATATTGTGCTAGTTAGACTTGTGCGTACCCACCATGTGTTGAATCATGGTTTTCAAGACCTTGTTAATGGCCTCTACTTGTCCATTGGACTCTGAGTAGTAAGGTGTTGAGTTTTCATGGCGAAAACCCAGTCTGGTGCTCAGCTCATCGACCATATGGTTTTGAAAGTGAGATCCATGGTTGGTGACTATGGCTTGCGGAACTCCGAACCGTGAGATAACATAATTAAACATGAAGAGTGCGGTGATTTTTCCATCGTCAGTGTATGTAGGCATAGCCTCGACCCACTTTGTAAAGTAATCCATGTCTACTATGACGTAACCATGCCCCCCGGCCGAGGTAGGCTTACAATGCATGAAGGCTTTCAAAGGGGCCAACGGCAATAACCAGGTGTAACGGGGATGGATGGGTGTGCTTTTTCGTCTAAAAATGTTGGCATGGGGGACATTTTTTAACGGCCTCGATACAATCTTTAAAGATAGATGGCCAATAATATCCCGCGCATAGAATCTTCTGGGATGTATCCATCCCAGAGAGATGACCGCCACAAGCCCCATCGTGACAGTCATTCAAGACGTGCTCAACCTCCTCATGTGTCAAACAACGTCGAAGAATAGAATCAATACCATGACGGTACAAGGTATCACTAATGATCAGGAAATACTTTGCGTGGTGGTGTATTCGACGATGGTTGTCACGAGACAGTTGGGGGTCGAAACGTTGGGTCTAAAGATATACGAGTATGTCTCCATACCACGGATCAAACGTGCTGATAAGGAACAATGACTCATCCAGAAGGGAATCATTGGGCTCAGATCCTACATCAACACGGGGAAGGTCGCAGATGAGCTCGGCAAACACCAAAGACTTCTTAGACTTAGCCTTCTTGAATAAGATATCAAACTCCTGTAGTATCATGATCCAACATGAATACTTTCCCCCAAGTACTTGACGTGTCAAAACATGGTACATAGGATTTGAGTCAGTGATAATGGTGGTGGTGCGGAGCAGTATGTAATGTCGGAACTTTTGGATGGAAATAACTGTCGCTAGAGCGAGCTTCTCAACATGTCAGTAACGAGTTTCGGTGTCAATAAGACCCTTACTTAAGTAATATATCACATGTTCCTAGGCGTTGTGGTCCTCCTATGCCAAGACCATGGTGATAGTGGTGGAAGAAGCCGCGAGATAAAGAATATAATCTCGGTAGTAATTGGGTGGTTGAAGCACATGGGCATGGGTAATAGCATGTTTGAGACTATCGAAGGATTGTTGCGCTTGATCGTCCCATATGAACGGGATGTCCTTCTTGAGTAGTCTCATATAACCCTGTGTCTTCTGGGTGAAATTACAGACAAAACGCCTTAAATAAGTTGCCTTTCCTTGCAAACTTTGAAGTTCTGTAACATCAGTTGGAGGTGGGAGAGTGACAATGGCTTCCACCTTCAAGGGATCAATGCGGATCCCATCTTTCGAGACGATAAAACCTAAGAGGCGTCCAGACTCGACCCAGAAAATACACTTGTGAGGGTGCAAGCGGATGTTATATCGCCTGCATCTGAGAAATACGGTCGTCAGATGATCTATGTGGAATTGGCGCTGCCGTGAATGGGCGGGGAGATCGTCCAATTAGGGTTCCACAAAGTCCTTCACATCATGAAAGGCGTACGGCATGGCCCGTTGGAATGTGGCACCAGCATTTTTAAGACCAAAAGGAAGTTTACGATATGCAAACATTCCCCAAGGGCAGATGAATGCAATCTTGTGTTGGTCGGCGGAGTGGATCTCAATCTGGTTGTAACCGGAAAATCCATCCATGAACGAGAAGATAAAATTTCCAGCAGAATTGTCAATGATCTAATTGATAAAGGGAGTAGATTAATTGTCTTTAGGACAAGCCTTGTTGAGATCTCGATAATCGACGCAGACACGAATGGTACCCTGCTTCTTAGCCACAGGAACGACATTTGAGACCCATTCTGTTAATGGAACATGGTATATAAAGCCAACGTTTAAGAGCTTCTCAATTTATGCCTTGATCGCCGCAGTCTTTCAAGGGTGTACCGGTCGCAACTTTGGCAGATTTGTTTGACGTCGGGATAGGTTTTAATTTCGTGTGAAACAATAGCGGGGTCTATCTCAGACATCTCCTCGTAGGTTCAAGCAAACACGTCTCGGAATTGCTTGAATAAGGCCGTGAAAGTAGTAATCTCTTTAGGGGAACACTTTTGGCCTAAACGAATGTGTTCCACTACACCAGGAGTAACTGAAATGTCAACCGAAATGGTGGGTTCAATGTTTGCCAGGTTTCCCTTAGTGTTCGTATGACATGTGAGTATCGGGGATTGGGGGCAAGGGTAGACATCCTTTGTAAAAATGGCGAAAATGTTGTTCTCCACAGAATCCAAAGATGGGAGGAAAGATGAGCGATGGTGGAGGTCTTCCCACGGAAGGTCATTTGCACTCATAATTTCCATATTGGACTCGTCGGAATGAAAATTCCACAGCAGAGGGTCGGGTGAAGATGACGTCCGATGTAGAGAACAGGACATGGAGGCCACGGATAAGTGGTCCTCAGGTGCTGATTGGATATCCTCGTAGATGAGTTCAGCGGGTGAAAGAGGCATAGAGTCTCCAATCAGGTTCCTAGTGGCTTCATCAGGTACAAGCCATTGATCGTTGGAGTTGGAAAAAGACAAAATCTCAGAGGAGATCATGTTCACCGTGGCAACATGATTAGGGGGATCCGAGGTTGGAAAGACACCCATAAGAGATGAGTCTTTTATGAGGCCGACCCCCACGCTCTCATACAGCTGCGAAGATTTCCCAAGCAATGGGACATTATCGTCGGGATGAGTAGCGGTGTATGGTGTGCAGAATTCCAATTGGTCGACAGTGACAATTTGGTCCTGGTGGGGGAATTGCACTATGTGGAAGATAGATGAGGCAACCGCAGTCATGGCGTAAAGCCAATTACGACCAAGCAATAGATTATAATCTAAAGGGGCTGCGACTACTTCCACATTAATGGTTGCGGTCTTACCCCCCAACTCGACTACTAAAGCTTGTAATAGCCCATGGGGTTGAAACCCACGACCGCTGAATGCTTTCAAGGTGGTGGGAGAACAGTTCAGTTCGGCAGAACCAATGGCTCTCCAACATGACAACGACATGACCGAGGTAGAAGCCCCTTCGTCTAGTATAGTACGATGGAATTTCTTCCCAGCAACGTTGGTAGCAAATTGAAATGCAAGTTGGTGGGAAAGCCTCAGCTTCAAGTACTCCAGTCGAAACATGATTGTATTTAGGGAATCCGGGTCTGCGGCACCGATAGCAGCAAGGAGATTCTTGCGTTGATTGGGACAATTCTGCAAAACCTCTAGCATCGACATGGCACAAGGAGCTTGTGCCAAGTCCTCTACAATATTGTAATTTTGAGCTGCCCGAGCATTGGGATTGAAAACGACTTTCCGAATCGTGCTCTTGGGTGAATGCAAAACTGACTCTAAAGAAGGATTCTCAATAGTGAGAGAGGCCTATGGTATGGTGACATCAAGCATAGAAGCGGAAGCTTTTTCAGTAGTACTTCCAACGGGTTCCTTCGGCGGGACTAAGTCATATTAACACGATCGTGTATTCAAGTTTACCGTCTCACTACGCATCATGAGAACATGCGCGGTAGAGGATGCCTCTCCATGTGAAGGAGAGGTTTGAGCAATCAGTTGTTGATTCTGAGTAGGGAAGGGATCGTTGAGAACTGCGGGAGTAGTGTTTCCCTTGAGAAACTTTTGTACTTTGTCTCGGTGAGGACATTCGTTAGAGAAATGGTCACCGCCGCACAGTAAACAAGGATACTTCAAATTCCTCTTATGTTTGGTGTCTTCAGGAGTGCTCTTATTCTCCTACGGGTTCGAAGGTTTCTTAGGCTTACCTTTGTTCTTCTTCTTACCACCGTTATTCTAAGGTGAAGTTGATTGAATAGAATTCACTTCTTCGGTGGAGGCAGGAGTGGACGATTTGGTGGTGTTGTTGCCAGCCTGTGGTGGATATGGGGAAGAACCTTGGGAGTTCAAAGGTCCACCAATTTGAGTAGGAGTCTAGATAGTAAGAGAACCAATGCTACCATCAACTTGGGGTCCCTTGGGTGGTTTTTCCGGATCATATGTAGGGCGGGGTGCATCAGAAATGATTTCATATAACGTGTCGGATTGAGCATAGACCAAGTCTAAGTAATGGGCACGGGAAATAGCCTGTTCCTCTGTGACGGCCCCTCCCATGGCCATGTTGCGAGCTACAACAGGTAAGAGAGACTTTGTGAGCCAGTTAGCTACGAGTTGGTCAAGAATATGAGCCTTAATGAGACGTCATCTTCGCCGCCACTCATGGATATGGTTGGAAATATGAGTTGCAGTATTCTGGCGAAGAGAGGTCAATAAGTCCGTACCAGTCTCATAGCGAATGGAAAACTGGAAATGGGTCAAAAAAGACATAGAAAGAGAGGGGAAATGTGGAAAAGAGTTGGGTGGTAACTCAATATACCACTTGGAAGCTGGGTCAGTGAGAGTCCGTTGGAATAACCTAAGACGGATTGAGTCGTCCATCAAGGAGTTGGATGAACACCATAAGTGGTATGTCATCACATGATTTTTTGGATCCTCACCGGGTTTGCCATCAAATTTGGGGATATCTGATGGTAACTTGACCTGAATCGATGGCCAATTATGTCCGTCGAAGATGGGGTCATTCGTCAGGCGAGATAGGTCGGGCAGGTCTAACATAGCCAAAAAGGGCAGCTGTTGATGTAGCTGCGGATACTGATAGTACTGATAAGGCATGTATGGACCAGTGGGACCTTGTATTGACTGATTGTAGGGTGTTCCCGGAGGAAACTGGTCGTAAGGGGGTATGTCGCCCGGACCATATGTAGGTTCTCCAGCATAATAAGGTGGTCCATTACCATAGGGTGGGGGTCCGCCGCCACCGCCGAGGGGGTGGAGGTCCGTTGCCACCCCTGGGAGGGGGTGGGGGTCCACCGCCACCGCTGCGAGGGGTTGGAGGTCCACCGCCACCGTCGAAATAAGGGGGCCCTCCACCGCCTCTGCCTAGAAGGGGGTGGTGCACCACCTCCTCCGCCGAAGGGGTGGGGGCCTCCGCCGCCTCCACCACCATAAGGGTAGGGTCCTCTGTCGCCACCACCACCACCATAATAAGGTGGAGGTCCTCCTCCACTGGGAGGAGGTGGCCCTCCACCTCTGTCAGGAGGGGTAGGACCTTTTCCTCCGCCACCGGAGGGGGTTGGGTCATTGTTTCCAAAATGAGGTGGGCCTCCACCAGAAGGTAGAGGGCGGCCTCCTTCGGAATTGAATGGGGGAATTCCGCCTCCAGAGGGAGGGGGAGGTGGACCAACTGTGGGTGGTGGTACTTGAGGGATGGTTGGTGGGGGTCCATTCTGTAAAGCATTTTGGTCCCCCAATAGAGTGTATGGATTCCCGGGATAAGGTATCCCGTAGAGTGCGTTTCTGGGATTGAATTGTTCCGACACAGGGTTAAGATAACCTGGATACACTTGACTCCATGGTAGTTGGTTTGAACGGGATGATCCCCCAACATGAGATAATCCCATGGTGGATGCTCTGGCGGGTAGGGAAGTTCCAACGGAAGGACCGATGGGAACTCATGTTCCTGTATTATGGTTTGGAGATGTGGGTTGCCCCCCAACAGCAACGTGCTGACCACTGATCAATGGTTGACCCAACATGGGTTGTTGATTACCTATTATATGAGTAACATTACTTGTAATAAAAGTAGGGGGTAAAGAGTATCCTCCCCGTGAGTTTTGAGGTGGGGGGAGATAGGTAACGTTCTCGTAGTAGTGAGAGGAGTGTTGGATTGTTGTCTTTCAACAAGTTGAGTTGTTTGAGGTATAGAACCGGTCTCTTGTCTAAGGGGTGTACCCACAGAAATTGAAGGTTGACTAGGTTCATAAGTGGGCACATTGTGGATGGATGGTTCCAGTGAGTCATAAGATAAAGTGCGAATCGGGATTTATCGATACGTGGGTATCTCCATGACTTCAACCCTTCGTGAAAAAATTTGTCTTCGAAGTTGATCACCCTTGGAACGTAATTGTTCCAAGGGAGCACGAAGAGGTCCAAAAATCTCTTCGGGAGTGGGCCAAGGGTTTGGGGATCTAGTGCCAAAATGAGCCACTTGTTGACCTAGAGAGGTTTCCCAAAATGGTGCAGCTAGACAAAACACAGCTGAAACATGGTTGTCCTGGGAGGGATTTAACCATTCCACAGATCCAGGCTCTCCTGGTAAAACGGGAGGGAGAGATACGTCTTATGAAGTGGAGGTTCCCACCTCTTCACCCCATGAGGGATTGGAGGTGGGTGAGTCTGTAGGGGTTGGAGGGAACAAGCGTGCTCCAACATTCAAAGTAAGGTTTTCCACTTCACGGGACACGGCCGTGACGTGTGGGTCCATTCTTACTCTCGAAATTACCTCCTGATTAAGGGGATATTCCAAGAAAAATTAGCTAGAGTGACTGAACCAAAGTTTCTCCTAAAGGTATTCTCAACAAAAGAAAAGCAGTCCAGAAAAATCTACACAAACAAAGGCCACAAGCAAACTTATGTGATAGGAGTGGATTCAAAATTTTGGAACTTCACATGATTTTCAAGGCTTCACAACTTGTTATATACCGCAAGGTCCAACAGTAAAACGCAACAAGGAGGATTGGGACCATACCCTTGCTTGAATACCCGACTACCTGGACGGCACGTGCATAGTAATCTCCCCGAGTGTTGTTCTCGATGTATTGCTCTGCCAAGACGTCCAAATGGTTAACTCAGTTGGTTTCAGGAATCCTAATGGTGTCTCCCAATATACACAAGGTACGTGGGAGCTCAAATCCGTAGTGGTGTTGTCTAATGCACAACCATACGGCACGAGACCTTCCTATATACTACCGAGTACGTGAAACACCTTTCGATATACGCCAAGTACGTGAATTGCCTTTCGATATATCCTAAGGTAAGTGAAAGAGACTTCGATATAATGGTTGATACGTGAAAGAGCTTCGATATATCGGTTGGTACGTGGAAGATTACAATACTCCCAGAATACAGTGCTGGCAAGTAACGACAGCTGCCACGTTTTACGACGTCGGAACACGTCTCTAACTTAACACACAAGTTACTAAATATTTTACCCTAGTTCTACCGTTAATTTTATCTGGACGGTTAGGTGAATGCATGAGGTGAGTACATAAATGTAAACATAATGCAAGCCCTAACTACCCAAGAAAATGTACTTTTCTTTTAATGAAATCTATATATGGGAGGGAGAAATCTTTTCCAAGTGGTTTTACCAAAACAACAAAAATGCAACAAATCCTAACTCTACCAAATTTGAAAATGAAAGTACTATTTTCATTTTTCCAAGCAAAATATGCAAATCAACAAGCATCAAAACCAAATCTAAGTGTTTTCTTTTCGAATAAAAAATGAAACTAAGTGATGAAAAGAGAGAATTTCTACCTAGAGCACAATAACATTTCAAATTTCACTATGATGGCTTGAAGGCATAAAAAACCAAAAATGCATACAATTCTTTCAAGCATGGAATCACTTTTGCAAAAACTTGATTTCACTTGGATTTTTTCACGAAAATGAGTGGCTCATAATTCCTGAAGAAACACAAATGATTAACTTTCCTTTCAAACTTTCCAAAAGACTTATGAATGATTTCCAATGCATGAATTAACTTCTACAACAATTTTCAAATGCACCTGAAAATGGTAAAAATGAAGCACTTTTCATTTTTCAATGATATGCCAAGATTACAACTTGATAACAATGATGTTTTTAAATGTGAATAATTGAAAAGAAAGATTATTTTGCAGCACTCCAAGCACTCATATGAACTGAAAACACACAAAACACTCAAAAAACAACCGGATGCAAGCAAAGCTTAACAACACATGCAAAAAGAGGTATGGGATCGGATCCAATACAAAGACTAGATCAGGTAAGGAGAGGAGGGAATGCAAGGTCAAGTGGATGAACGTGGGGGAGACCAAAGTGTCCGCCACTACCAAATCTCAAACTTGTCCAAAATAGAACCCAAAACCAATCCAAACAAACCAAAAAAAACCAAACACTAGCAATGCAACATCAAAAAGGTCTTTGACTGGAAGATACAGTGCAGAGGAGGTTTGTAAGGAAAACTAAACTCAAAGGTTGGAGAGGAGAGAACCCAAGCACAAAACTATACTGCTCGCCGTAGTCTCTGGTCAGACTCAGAGCGACCATCGCAGGTGACAAACAGGTAAACTCCATCGATGGCACAGGATGTCAAACTGTGTTGTGCGACAACGTCGCAGGCTGCAAGGCAATAGACTGTGCCTGACAGGGGAACGTCGCTCTGGTTATATTACCCAGGTGCGACGGGAGAGATCCCTATGCAAGGATGAATAGATCTCCAAACATGAGCAACCAAAAGGCTTGACAATCAAACATACAGACTCAAAGGAAGTCAACAGACTCTTCAAAGAGAAGATCTGGTGGTGAAATGGCTAAGGAGGCAAATGAAATGGCTCACAAAGAAATCAGAGAAAATGACTTTCAAACTGAAAACTTAAAACAATGCATTGTAATTCCCCAGTATGGTCTCCAAACTTGTTATCGGACAATCTACCTAATCGAACTTAAGGCGTGATCTCCCTAGCTCAACATAAGTCTAGAACAAGTGGGACAGAATATAAAACTTCATTCCTAGATCTAGTTAAAGATCGAGTGATTAGATGTCTTACCTCTAGCTTGTAGATCTTTCTCCTCGATGTTGTTCCAAGCTCCACAGTTGTCAGATCTCAGTTGCAAGACCTGTCAAGACATACAAAACAATACAAGCAGTAAAATGCATCTAAACAATAACAGATCTAAGTAAACGGTTAAACAAGTAAACTACACAAACATTATTAATACAACAACATTTGGTGGAAAGAGTTTATATTACTGTATTAAAAGAGAGAAGTACAAAAGAGAGATGATTACAACCAAATATTAACGTTGCAATCCTCCTCCAACAAGCCAATGTCAAAGCCTCCAAAGGAAGTATAGGTCTCCCAAGAGATGAGTAGAGATCTCCTAAGCTAATTTCACCAGCATGCAAGTGCTATAGACTTCCTCCTTTTGGAATGGGAATGAGCCTCATATATATAGGACTCAGAGGATAGGGTAGGTTGAAATATAGTGGGAGAGAGTCAGGGGATCCTCCCAAAGGGATAGGGAACCGAATGTCAGCTCCCCCTATAGGTTAGAGATAGAGATCCATATCACACACCTTCGAAAAACGACTCGAAGATTCCCTTTTATCCATTTAACTAACATCGTCACAGGCTGCAGTAGGACAACCTGCGACGTCGCATGCTACACTAAGGTGACCTGCGACGACCTCACTAAACCCAAAAGAAATAGGTTAGTATCTCTTCCAAGTTGATTTCTTAGTCATAGGAACTTCAAGGATGTTTACACTGAGTCTTAGGGTAGCAAGATTTAGGTGTAACATGGACACAAGATGGAAGGACCAGCAGAAGTTGACCATGAAGTTCCAGTCTTGGAGAAATCAGATTATTTTGGATGGAGAAGTAAAATGAAAGGTTACTTGAATAAATTCGGTGTTTGGGAAATTATGGTGAACCCACCTGTCCAACCAAGCAAGAAGACAAAGACATCAGTTGAGAAAGACAATAAGATTGCATTGAATTTTTTGATGGATGGACTCTCAAGCCATGTCAAAGAAAATATTGGAAAGTACACTTCAGCCAAGGATCTCTAGTTCAAGTTGGAAGAAGAATACCAAAGGAAGAATCAAGACAAATAAAAGGAAGCAGAAGTCAAGGATGAGAAGCAAGAAGAAAAGTTGGTACAAGATTCAAATACAAGTGAAGGTAAGTACTCTTCAATTGATGAAAATTCTTAATGTAATGATGATGAAGTTCTACTTACAGAAGATGAAAAAGAAGTCTTGCTAAAAGCCAATAATGCATTTACATGCACTTTGTTGGATATTGATCTTAAATTCAATCCAAGAATTAAGAAGAATATTTTGATGTCATTTGAAAAATACAAAGAGGAGACAAAATCTTTTCTCGTGAAAGTGAAATTTAAGAACAAAGATTTGGAAGATGAGATAGAAGACCAAAACAATGAAAGGTTGAAGTCTAAATTATCAAGAGAACAAGAAAAGACTAATAAAAGCCCTAAATAGATTGAAGAGACAAAAAGAAATAATATTGGCTTGAGGACTCAGCTGGAAGAAGCCATGAAGCTTTAGCTGGAAGAAAGAGAGAAGACAAATCAGAGGCTTGAAATGGAAATTGTTGGTCTTAGAAAGAATATTGAGAAGTCAAAAGCTCATGTAAAGTTCAATGAAAGTTCAATTATCTTGGATTAAATTCTAAAGTGTCAAAGGTCTCCATTTGACACATCTGGCCTTGGGTACAAAAAGGTAGAAGACAAATTGGAAAAAGACATGTGGTCCCCAAGACTCTTGAAGTTGGTTCCACATCTCTCAAAGGAGAAAGCAAAGCTCCTCATGCACCTACACATGACAACAAAGAAGTTGGTCAGAAATACATCAAGAAGATGCTCCTACTCCTCAAAGCAAATTCTTTAGAAGAAGAGAGATAAATCTAAGTTGGAATCAAGCACCCAGGTATGATAGCAATTTTAATGGTTATTGTTATTCTTGTAATGGTTTTGTTCACAGGGCTATGGATTGCACATTCCAAGGAAGGAAAAATGTTGGAAGTCAAAGTGATCAAATAAGATGTTGGGCATGTGATCAAATTGGACATGTTGCTGCTAGATGTCATATTTTGAGATGCTTCAATTGTGATGGTGTTGGCCATAAATCCCAAGTATGCACAACTTCAAGAAGACAATTCATGAGAAGCTTCTCATACCCATTAGCGAGGAAAGTTAATGAATCTTGAAAGAAGAATAACACTGACAGATTTGAAGACCAAAGGACAAATGAACTCAGCCAAGGATGCTCTAAGGTATGGATAAGGAAGAACATTATGCTAGATCTAAATGAAGTGGATGATTCATGCACAAAAGATGGCTGCCATATGGCAAGCCAAGTTTGAGTTCTTTCAAAGACCATGGTATACCATGAGTTCATTATGGAGGATGAACTCAAATGGTAAATAATGGCTCTGCAAACATAAAGTCATGTCCAAGGATCGTGGTTGAAATGTAAATCAAAATATGCATGTGTAAGGGGGAGATATCAAAAGTCAATATGTTGAAGTTGCCTTCTTTGACATTGGTTGAAAACAGGTTGACATTATTGTTTTTGAATTAACCCAATGGCAAGAAGAAAGAGTGAAAAATGTTGAATCACGCATGGTAATCTATATGAAGAGCACAAGGTAGAATGATTGTGACAGAATTAAGTAAACATGTAGAATTGATGACAAGTACAGTAGTAGAGCATTTGAAGGAGCAACATCTTGGAAATGTTGTGAAAAACATGATTGAATTTTTTTTTGAGAATGTCATTGAAAAAGTTTTGATTGAGAAATAGCAAATTCCTAAAGCAAAAACCTTATTGCAAAATAAAGGTAAATGGCAGCAGTTTGATAATTAAAGCTATGACAGAGAAGAATAACCAGTTTAGGGGGAGCAAGGCCAAGAGAAGGAAGCAGAACTTAAGAAAAAGTCTACAACAAGAGTGACTTCATGTGTTGAAGCAAGTAATGTTTTCAAAAGATCAATTTAGGCAATGATAAATAATCCTCTCTAAATCCGTGACAAAAGCAAGTCAAGAGTTTGGGTATGTAATTGTTTAAGGCAGCTGCAGAAATAAAAAATGTGTGAGAGATGTGGAGATGAAGAAATTATTGTAAGATGACTGAGACAAATATATGAAGACTAAGCAGTTGAATACAAAAGCAAGATATTCATGATGAAAAAAACTAATATAGGTTTTGAACAGTATGATTGGACAAAGATCAACATGTTGATGTGTTAACGAGATTTTTTATTGTATGAAGACAACTCCTAGCAATCATATGAAGTCTTGAGAGCATGTCTGGATGAACATATGGAGAAACTTGAGGACTGTTTGAAACAGACCTTATTCACTTGCAGCAAGGCAGCTTCCTATATTCAAGAGCATTGTGACGTATTCCAGTTTTTGAGCATCATGGGACATAAAAATTGGATGGCGTATGTTATGCATAAGCAAGAGAAATGTCAAGTGTCCAAGAGGAACAATAATGATGAAGATCTTTAACAAAGGAAGCATGAACATAGGGGGAGTTTATCAAAATGGAAAATAGACTCATTGATGTCGAAGGACAAAGAGTGGGATCATATTTGGAAAGGCACCTTGTAGCCATAAAAGATGTGTGATGACATGATTGATAGGGCGAGTATGGCAAATGTCGATGTTTGGAAAATTGATACATGCTTACCTTTTATGAATTTATTAATGCATTCAGTTTTGGATATGCTTGGCAAGAAATTTTTGTTGTTGGTATCTGATTGTATAAACAAGGAGGCAACACAACCATGTGACACAGTAAGACAGGAAGATTCGAAAGTCAAATAGTAGTAGCAGTACAAGATTTTACCTATTCTAGCTATGGCATTCAAAATTAGAAGCATCATTTTTCAAGCTCTATTAAAAGCATAGAGGCAGATCTTCAGAACAATACGAAGAGTACAGTCAGAATCCAAACTCATTGAATTAGCAACATGAATACCAAGTGACAGAATTGAAGGACTAAATCATTGGATGATCTAGTAATCAGACTAAACATAACAAAATTATGATGAAGTTTCAAGATAAGGTGTTTCAATATGCAAGAGCATACTTGAAGGGGGGAGCAGTTAGCCAAAATAGAACTGATCAAGTCAAATCTAATAGACACCAGTAAGTCAGGCAGATCCAAAGAGAAGACATCTAAAGATAGGGGGAGCAATATGGCATACAGCAACAAAATTTTACCATAATTGAAGAGAAAACTTCATCTCGGCCTGCCATATCTAAAATACAAAAACTGGAGAATTTTTTTTTAGTACGTATACTTCCAAATAATTGAAGATAGCAAGGATGATCTCAAAGGAACACACCTAGTTTAGTCAAAGGGGGAGATCACCCAATGAAGATTTCACATAGTATGATGTATTCAAAGATACAATTTTTTTTTGGGTATTGTGAAGCTTTAATGGCAAATTGACCCTTTGTCATTAATGTCAAAGGGGGAGAGAAAGATTGGTGGTTGCCATCAATGACAAAGGGGGAGGTTGATGAATATGATTATCATTGATGACAACATTAATGACAAAGGTTAAGCATGATGACATGGCAAGGTGTAAATGGAAAAGAAGACAAACATGAAGATGTATGACAAGTGCCAATGGTGGAGGACTTGGCAAGAATGAACAAGGTGATGACAAAGGACAAGCAATTGAAGAAGAGGACTTGGACATCACAAGCACATGATGATGTGGATGGATTGAAGATAAGATGGACAACAAGGACAAGGACATGATGGTCATCATGACATGGAAAGGTGACAAAGGTGGACAAGGACAAATGACAAGGCAAAGCATAAAGACAAGCAAGCTTGGTGACATGGAGGACAAGATGACAAGGATGACTGATATGCAATGACAAGATGACAAAGATGACAAGGCACTGCTGCAGGCATCTTTGAGGCATCCTTGCGGGCATTTTGCTTAAGGCATCATGCGGGTGTCTTTGAGAAAACCCCTGCATGCATTTGAGACCCTCATGCGAGCATAAAAATGGCCCATCCTGTGGGCATCTTTGAGTGTTGCGGGCATAATCAAGGGAAAGAAAAAATGGCCCCTATGGGCATACTAAGTGGGCCTACGGGCAACACTCCAAGGTAAAGTTGAGGGCATTTTTGTTGATGACTTAAAAAAGGAAGATGCGGGCATTTATAGAGGAGCCTGCGGGCATTTTGGAGGCCTTTGCAGGCATGAGAAAGGAGCTAGTACGGGCATTTGGCAAGCCCTTGCGGGCATGAGAAAAGAGCTTATGTGGGCATATGATAAGGCCCATGAGGGCATATTTTTAGTGGTATGGAGGGCACTCTGGAAGGCCATACAATGGCATAACATACTCACGATGATGATGTGGCCAAGAAGGCTAAAAACAATTAAATAGATATATGTATATATGTATATATATATATATATATATATTGGATAAGGAAAACGTGGAAATAATAAATATTATTTTATGATAATAAATATTGACAAGTCGGCCTCTAAAAACTCATGGACAAGACAAGTATATATGAAGATCAAATCATTTGAATTGGTGGTTTTTAGTAGAGGTATTCGGAGGCATAAGGAGCTCTAATCTCGTCAGCTTGAGGACAGGTTCGGTGGCTGCAATGGAACAGCAGGAGCAGAATGAAGAATTTATTTTTGTATCTTTGATTTATTTGGGCTTCACTGAGGCAGCAAAGGAAGATTGATGACCGCATAACTGAAGACATGTATGGGGCAGAATAACATACTTGTGAACAGAATGATGACATGTTTATGGATAATGGTGTGTATGTGGATAGCGTAAAGATGTGGACAGAATGATGAAATATTGATGACATACATATTTGATGGTGGACAGAATGCAATGATGATATAGTAGATTGATTGAATACATGAAGAAGTGGCAGTAGTTTGTTTGATGATAGTGGTGACACATGAGGTTGACAAGGGTTTATGAATAGAATGATCATCTGTGTATGATGATGTATGTGATGTAATAAATGTGTGTATTAAATACAAGTAGGGCCTTGTAACTATTTTTCTTAGTAGGATCTAGAAAAAAAACCAAGCAGAGTCTTGGAATAGAAGTAGGTGCTTCTGATTCAGTTGTAGCCGATTGACCCCCCGGTTGTAGCCGATTGAAGAAATACAAAATATTACAAAACTATATCTTGGGTCTCTTGCAATGTGTTGATGTTAATGTGTTTTACTTGATGAATGACATGTTCTTAGCTGATTACTGAAATATAGTTCATTGATGAATATGATATTGAAGTGAATTTGTACATGATGATATAAGTTTAGAAGAAGTTGAAATTGTTAATAAGTCCAGGCTAATTGATTCACACCCCCCCCACTTGTCCAATTGTTGCTGAGTAGTTCTCAAATATTAAACGAACTTCTCCAGATGGTAATCTTAATGTGCCCCCCCCTCTCGGTGAGCCATTGTGTCTAACATGGTAGAGTAAACATTCACATAAATTTCAAATGAAGGGTTTAATAAGTAAACTTGGTAAAATAAATTTTCATAATTGGAAATACATTCTCAAAATTTAAAATACATGATTCTTCAATTTGTGTTTTCCTCTGATTTTTTGAAAATTAGCTGCTATAGCAGCTCCAACGACGACCCAAACTATGTTAACCACCCAACCAACTGGTAACAATGTCTCCAACTCCCCATCCCAAAAAACTCATAAGGGTTTTCTATCCCATGTGCCAAAAACTCCAAGGAAAAAGTGCAGATGCTCTCCCAAATCCAAACCCACAATCATAGTTATGTTTTTCACCCCCATTTCTCTTCTCTTGGATTCCTAAATATCAGCCTCCAAAATATATGTCCTCGTCCCTTTTTAAATGGGAGGTTTTTTCCCTCTCAAGAAACCCCTTCCCTTTCACAAAATCCAATCTGTGGCCCACTTTTCAAAGTATTAAATACTATAAACTAAAATCTTAGCACATAATTCAAAATAATAATATCTTAAATCAATCTCAAGAAATAAAATATATCCTAAATCAAATCTCTAGAAACAATAATATTATAAATTAATTCTCAATACGTAATTACAAAGCTAATTATTCAACGGGATTTTAATTTGTGCCCACTTAATTTGGCATTAAGCTAATTAGTAATTAATCATGTGCCTTGGTGTTTCTTTAATGACTCTAAATTGTCGCTCATACATATACTAGCACAGCTACTTAATTTGTGGCCGATGAACACAGATAGGTCACAAGTTACATGGTGTTTATGCCTCAACTACATGTTACCTTCTCTAGTTAAATGGGTTGTCTATCACTACATGTTATCCATGCATGACCTACTACGTGTTATCCATGCATGAGTTACAAGTCATGCATCAACTACCAGTTATTTTTTATATTTCTTTTTTTTATAATTGTTTATTTTGAATTTTGAATGACACCCATAATATCAATTAGGACAGTACACTTGTCTCATCCTCCTTCAATCTAGGAAAAGCATAGATGGTAGTCCACCCCAAATTCTAAGATATAAACACCTATCAATGTAACTAACAATAAAGATATAATTAAGCAATTAAAGATGGCTATTGTTAGTGTTTCATACAATTATAGCATAATAATTCAATTTCATAAAATCAATAGGATCACTAGTAGAAAGACAGCACATAAACAAAGAACACGAGAATTTATCCTGGGAAACACAATAGGGAGAAAACCTAGCAACCTTCATATAGAGATGAATAATTCTGAGAACAGAGTACAGAGATGAGAGAGAGAAAGTAGAAAGTCTCTCTAACCAAAAAACCCAAAAAAGAAGCTCCTCCTAGTTGTAGGTGCCAGCTCCTCTCCAAGTGATGCAAACTTGTTGTGTGCGAGTGAATGAACAAATGAGGCATACGACCTATCTATTTATACACATGCAAAAATGACTTTTTCCCTTTATGGGCCAACCTGACTTTTCCCAAACTGGGTCGACCTTACTGGGGCAGTTTTGCCCATTGTTTTGGGGCAAACTGCCCATTGGGCCGACTTGTCTAATCTGACAGGGCCGACTTGTCTTGGGGGAATATAAAAATACATTTAATAATTATTATCTTTACTTAATTTTCTCCCCAAGGTTTACACTAATTCTTTCAAGGGTTTACATGATTAATTACATCAAGATCAACTCTTGTAGGAGGTACAAATAATTACAATAGAATATAATAAGAATAACTTCCAAAGTTGCACAAAATCCAAGACTCCCTCTCAACAAGGAAGGTATTCTTCGGTCTTCATCAGCATCACGATCATCTGTGTTTCATCTGTGCATCTATATTGTCTCAATCATCCCTATACATAAGGAAGGTTGTCAACACAGTCTCAATCCTTCGAGAAGTGTCATCATGCATCAACTCTACTAGTCCTTCGATGAGTCCAAGAGAGTCTCTCCATCCTACATAGATGTCCGAGAGATAGGATTTACCATCTGATTTACCATCTGCTACCTGTCTGTCTCATATGTCGATGGGATCCTCCCATACCTGGCTGAGAACCTGTACGAGCAGAAGTGCACAACCATCTACTACTTGTTCATCTCATCTGTCGATGGGGTACTCCCATACCTGAGAACCTGAACAAGTAGAGGTACCTATGCAATCATCACACAACCATCTACTACCTGTTTGTCTCATCTGTCGATGGCATTTCTCCCATACTTGGCTGAGAACCTGGATGAGCAGAGGCACATGTGTGTAACCCAACCATCTACTACCTGTCTGTCTCATCTGCCGATGGGATTTTTCCCATACCTAGCTAAGAACCTGGACGAGTAGAGGCACCTGGATGGAACCCGACCATCTACTACTTGTCCGTCTCATTTTCCGATGGGATTTCTCCCATACCTAGCTGAGAATCTGGACGAGTAGAGGCACCTAGGTGAAAGCAAGGTAAAGATCTCTATGCCATCTCTCCCTCTCAAGGAGGCACACGTTCTCTTCCACTCCAAGTCTTCCGCGAAAGTATTTGAACTTCATCCTGGCAAGAGGCTTGGTGAGAACATCTGCAGTCTGGTCATCTGTAGAACATACTGTAACTCGACCGCACCTTTCTACACAATATCACGAATGAAGTGATATTGAATCTCTATATGCTTCGACCTGTCGTGGAATACAGGATTTGCTAACATCTGCACATAACTCTGGTTATCACAGTGAATCATGCTTGGCTCTGGAATCTGGCCAAAAAATCCTGCAAGGGGTTTCTGAAACCATACTGCTTCTCGGGTTGCTGTACTAGCATCCATATACTCGGCTTCTATAGTACTGAGTGCTACTGAGTTTTACTTCCTGCTGCACCAGGAAATCACTGCAGAACCCAAACTGAACCAACATCTAGAAGTACTCTTCCTATTGGCCCAATCTGAGTTTGTAAACCCATGCAATCTCAAGTCACACTCTAAAGCATATCTCAGGCCATATCCCACAGTGCCACACAAGTATCTAAGCACATGTTTTGCAGTAATCCAGTGAATCTACCTCGGTTCACACATGAACTAGCTGAGAGCATTCACAGCAAAACATATATCTGGTCAGATGTTCGTCGGATACATCGAGGACCCAATCAGCTGGCGATAAATAGTGGGATCAATCAAATTTGAATCTAAAGCAGAATCCCTCAACTTCTTCAAATTTGCATCGATCGAAGTGGTCATGGACTTGCAGTCCAACATTCTGAATCTCTTCAGTATATCTATGGTGTATTTTCCTTGACCTAGGAAAAAATACTCCTGCATCTGCCATACTTCTAATCCCAAGAAGTAATGCATCAATCCAAGATCTTTCATTTCGAACTCAGAGGCAAGTTTTTTCTTACACCATACGATAAGTTTCTCATTTCCAGTGAACAATAGGTCATCAACAGAAAGGACCAAAATCAGTGGCTCATCATTCACAACCTTGTAGTAAAGGTTGGGGTTTGCATCACTCTGATGCAACTTCCACCTCATGGATGAAGCAATAGAAATGATCAATCTGATGGAAGTATATCGAGCCACAAGAGTATATGTCTCATCATAATCGACTCCCTCTTTCTGAGAGAACCCTCTGGCAACAAATCTAGCCTTGTGTGTTTCAACCCTCCCATCTGCTCCATGTAAATTCTGTTGTGCCCATCTAGGTCTCTTCTGGCCTACTGCAGTATCTCTGGGAACATCAACTGGCTCAACCAGATCAATGGAATTGATGGGTTCATCCTCTTATGCTAACTCCCTTTGAACTGAAGGGGGAGATGATCTCATCTGCTTTGGTTCTAGCATTTCCTCATCATCGATCTCCATGTCTAATCCTCTGCCTTTCGTGACAGCCATTTCTACTTCAAAGGAAAAATCCCTGCAGACTTCAATCTGTCTTGATCCTGGGATGTAGATTCTGTACACCTTTGAAGACTCATTGTATCCCACGAAATTTCCCTTCTTTCCTGAAGGTTCTAACTTCGTCCTTTTCTCCTTAGGCACATGTATATAGACTGGACAACCAAATATCTGGAGGTGGCCCACTTCTGGTCTCACTCCAGTGAAAGCTTCTTTCGAGGTCATCCTTCCAGGCTGAGAGTCATACTCCTAGAGGATTCCTGTTGAACATCAACAGGATTCATGTGTACATCACTTGTTTATTGGAACAAGTCTCATCATCCTTTTCTTGTAGGCCATATCACATGATCTTTTCCCTACAGGTCAAATCATGTCTGATGATTAGTGACATTGCATAATCAAATTTAACAAATTTCTATTTCCATGCAATGACAATAGTTTACTGTAGGCATCTTGGCTAATACTTTAGCACAACAATCATAAACATGTCTTCTAAACACATCTAGGAACTATCTAAATGTTTGTTATCTCCACTAGAACATGCCATCAAGAGAGTGCACTACTCTAAGCATGCAGGAAGGAGATATCATCTAGACTAGCTCCATCATGTGTTCATGGAATGTTGTGTAGCTCATATGCATATCAAATACAACAAGAGTCTATAGTACACCAAAAGTAAACTATATCAACTGCTCAACACACTTCCTGATAGATCTGCATATAATGGTTATGAAGACATATAAGACAAAACCAGATCTATGTAAGTAAGAAAACCAAATACTTATCTCTTATTGTTTTTGTGTGTGGGATCCCACTGCCTTCTTGTGGGAACCATGGAGAGACCTCTGTTATGGCAGTCTGGATCTTCATATCTCCTCAACATATGGAGAACTAAAAGAAGAACTCTGAACGATGATCATTCCTTGACTTCTTGTGAGGAGTGTCTTTATCAACATCAACAGTTGAGGCTTCATGCTTCCTTTTAATTGAACTTCGAGAATTACTGACGTAATGACCATATGCCTTGCACCTGTAGCATTGTATCTAAGACAAATCCTTTTTCTTCTTCTTCTGATCTGAAGGAGGACTTGATCTCCTACCTTGGTGCTTGTGTTTGTAAAACTTTCTTCCCCTTCCCTTGCCTTTCTCAACACGGGACAAGAATGCTTGATTCTCCTCAAGTTGAGTGCCGTGAAGTCTCTACCTTGTCGTTATTCTTGTCTCTTCCTGAGTGCAATCTATCCATAGCTTATCAAATTTGGGTAGCTTGGATCTACTACTTATACTTTGAATGAATGACTCTCGAGATGGTGGGAGGCCATTTATAGTAGTAATGACAAGCTCCTTATCATCAATGGGATCTCCATTGGTACTAAGCTTGTCCCTTAGTTCTGTGATCCTCATGAAATATGAGGCAATGGATTCTGACTTGGACATCTTCATATTTAATAGTTGGTTCCTCAATGTGAGTGTCACATTGATACTACTATGTTCAAATAGCTTCTTTAGGGTTTTGGCATCTTTCTAGCAGTCTTCTTTCCTTAGATTTGAAGAACCAAGTGATCTCTAACTGAGTCCACCAAAATCCTTCTTGCTCTGGCATCATTCTTTCTCTAGTGAGATTTGTCTTCTTCGGCTTTGATTCTAGAACCTTCTCATTGACAAACTGTGAGAGATCATTTTCTTCTAGTAAGAGAAGAACCCTAGAATTCCAAGAGATGAAGTTGGAAGCTCCTTCCAGACAATCTTCAACCTTCATTCCAATCATCTTGACTGCAGATTTGGACCAGAAACCCTAGCAGGAGCTAGGTCAAAAATGAAAGTTGGATTCTTGGAAAACTGACTCCACAAGGAGATGCGCCTTAGCAAGGCAAGTTGAGAAAAGGTGAGGTCGAGCCAAAAATGTGGAGGAAGTAGGTCAAAAATTGAAACCCTAATTTCTACTGCAGCTGTAGAATTAGGTCAAAAATTGAAAATTCTCATAATTGAATTATGTCTTCACCAAGAGATGCACCCTCCTTAGAGTGAAATTCCCAAGGCTCTTTTTCCCCCAAAATGTTGAGTGAAGGTTTTGAAAGATGAAACCCTAGTTCTGGCAATGGCTTCTTCTAGTACTGCTCTGAAACCATGTTAGTGTTTCATACAATTATAGCATAATAATTCAATTGCATAAAATCAATAGGATCACTAGTAGAAAGACAGCACAAAAACAAAGAACACGAGAATTTATCCTGGGAAACCCATCGAGTAAAACCCAGCAGCCTTCGTATGGAAATGAATAATTTTGAGAACAGAGTACAAAGATGTGAGAGAAAGTAGAAAGTCTCTCTAACCAAAAAACCCCAAAAATAAGCTTCTCCTAGCTATAGGTGCGATCACCTCTCCTAGCGATGCGAACTTGTGTGTGAGTGAATGAAAAAATGAGGCATACGACCTCTCAATTTATACACATGCGAAAATGACTTTTTCCCTTTCTGAGTCGATCTGACTTTTCCCAAACTAGGTTGACCTGACTGGGGCAGTTATGCCCATTGTTTGGGGCACACTGCCCATTGTTTTGGGGCAGTTTCCCCACTGGGCCAACTTGTCTAATCTGACAGGGCCGACTTGTCTTGGGGGAATATAAAAATACATTTAATAATTATTTTCTTTACTTAATTTTCTCCCCAAGGTTTATATTGATTCTTTCAAGGGTTTACATGATTAATTACATCAAGATCAACTCCTGTAGGAGGTACAAATAATTACAATAGAATATAAGAAGAATAACTTCCGAAGTTGCACAAAATCCAACAGCTATTCGTTATAATTAATTAATAGTATTTAATTAATATAATTAATATTACATAATTAATACTTAGTTTCTTAATTTAATCATATTAATTAATATAATCCTCGTGTTAATATATAATTTACAATCCACTCAAACAATTTGCAATGTATAATTAATTAATAAGTATACTAGTGCAATGTGTGTGAGTTGTGGGTATGTAGCGAGCATTCGCATACCTCATACATATGCTAATAATCATGAACTTGCAATGCACCTAATACCTTTAATCTTAGTTGCACATCAACACTCATATAATTGTGATAATAAAATCGGAATGGAGCATTACATAGTGGAGCTTCTTGTTGATCCCTCCTCCTTCTATAGGGAGGATCTATTCGCTTATGGTTATACTTATTTGTATATGCATGACCATGCCACGCATGTGACACATAACACTTTAAGAGGTTCCTAAAGCTTCAGTGTCATCACTGGATTGTCAGTTGGAACACATGGACATGAGACCCAATATTAAGATGGAGCTTGTTGAACTACATCAAGATTGTGGTTCACACTTCTACATGGACACCTGGTTCCTTGGCCTACTTCAACATGGCAGTCAACATTAACCCATGGGACCCTAGATTATGTTTGTACAACTTCACATCAAGCATTGAGAGCAACACTTTCATAAGGGGGTGGATGTTATGACCCTCCATAGGGGTATAATGGGGGGATCGAAGGATCCATTAGAGTAATAGTAGAGGCCATTCAATATAAAGTGGACTAAATCCACAATTTATTATTAAATAAAACCCACTATGTTAATAAATAAATGTAACGAGATCTCATAAAGAAGGTCCCATGTGTAATTAGGAAGTTAGAGTTGTATTGTAAATCTATAAATAAGGTCGGATTCCTCCTTATGAGTGTGGAGAATAATATTGTATGTTGAGCTTAACTCATTAAGAGGTTGCCCCCTCAAGACGCAAGTGAAGAGAGTTGATTCCTCCATTAAAAAAATCAATTTATATTAATAAAAGTGTGAAAGATTTTATGATACCTCATGTTATTCATTTTTCTATTCGGTATACTACAAGTTAATATAAATTGATTATTTTAAGGGAGGAATCAACTCATGTTCACTTGCCTTTTCAAAGGGATAACCTCCTATGAGCTAAATTCCACTTACAATATTTTTCTTCATACCAAGGAGAATTACATCCTAGTTTATAGAATCACAATACGCTATAACCTCCTAACTACTTAGTGTACCTTTAAATAAATTCTATTACATTTATTTACTAAAAAAGTGGACCTTATTTAAATAATAACAACATTCCAATTTGCATAAACATAACAAATGTCAAAAATAACTATCATAGTACGCTTCTAGGTCACTTGATATTTCATCAAAGAGTAATATTTCTCGAAGTGCTTGAGATTGAAGAGATGTTCTAACCATAGAAATCTTCCAACAAATCCTTGTGACAAACCTTTGGAATGCATACTACCGATGGCTCTATAAATTTAATACGGTTCTCTCCAATCGCTCTGTACACAGCAGAGCTCTAGGCTTTGTCGAACAGACACCATAGAAATTTTGTAGAGGTCAAACAGACCATTCTTAGGTAATGGCATCTTCAAGAATCACATTTTAGAAAACAACAAAAGCAACAAAGGCGTGCGAAATATATTCCTGCTCCTAAGAAATCAAGTTTTAACGAAAACATGCTTACTTCCCCTTGTCCGATATTTTGTACATAAATCTAGTAGTAACAGGCATAAAACTATGAAGGAATCTAACCTTGTACTCTGTAAACAATACAGCTTCTTATTTACCCCTATCTCTGATTGGAGCGAATCCATTCAACCTCTTTACATTCTTAGAACAAATTTCAAATCTAAAAACATCATGAAAGATAAGCATGTCGAAAATTAAATACAATGGTGAAAGAAAACATCATATATTGAAACAACAATAGCAGCAATGCATTAACATAATAAAATGATAAATACAGAAACCTATAAAAATCTCAAAGATTAAGATAACGGAGTAGAATTGCCATGGAACCAATCTTAGTCAAAATTAGCAATGAACTTGACCTCCAATAAATAAACCAGACACTCAAGGAAAAAGTCATCTGGAGATCTAGAATGTAGACTTATTCTCAGTCAAAAATACTTGAGATGCCAACACTTCTGAACCTTCTCATAGATCATTAAAAAATTAAATGTGACTAGACCACAGTAACTTACTGAAGACTATTGATGTGGCTATCTTCAGAAACAATCAACCTGTGCTTAAAGAACTTTAAAATATATCGGTAGTAAGTACTTAGAACTTAAACAATCTTCCCAAGGATAATCTCGGTAAATAAATTTAGAAAATGAATGCTCAAACAAACTAATGACGATATAAATGCAATATTTTCTCAAGAATACAACTCAACCTGAAAAGAATTAAATGAAACAAATTCTTATAAGCTAATTTTTCAATGTCCTGGCTGGCTTTGTGAACGTCAATCCTGTATCTTTTTGAAAATTAAAACTCTTCATCCATAAATTATTATATGCATATACTCTATCCATGATTGACTGTGCATGCTGAAATCTAAAAAGAGGGAGCCGTTTTGATGTCTCACTGCTGACATTTATTTCTGTGGCTTCATTTCCCACTGTGGAGACAATTGACCAGACACCTTCTGTAATAGCCAAACAAGCAATAAGTTTATCAGGAAATAACCAATCAGCCAATAAACATTTTTCTGCACACTGCAAGGCTCATATACATAATACACAAAGCATGTATAATAAGTCTCGTGAACTGCACAAGATCCCAGGTAAATACCTGGTATTTCGTTTGGAGGCGAAATAGACATGCGTGTTGCCCGTGGAGTTAAATGCTTAAGAATTCTTTGTGCACTTTCGTTTGCCTCTTTTTGTGCTTTCTCCCGTATTCGATTTCTTCCTCTTCTAGCTTTTTTATGTATTTTAGCTTGTCTAACAGTAGGCAATTCCACATCAAATTCACTGGATGCTCTTATTCCAGATTCACTGAAGATAGCGTCATTAGAGGGACAAGTTCTCGGTTGAAATAATCCCTTTCCCTGTATAGCAAGCTTTAAAGCAGATACAATCAAGAAGACGTTAAGAGCAGGAATCCGACCAGCACTGGATGTTGAATCTAAACACTTTGATTCATCAAGTTCCTCCTCCAATTGACCTGCTATTTTACCTTTGTTAGATTGCCTATGCTCGAGGCTGCACTTTATTTCTTGTAAAGATGCAGTGAATGACAGTGGTTCAATATCTGTGTAAGGTTTTGAAATATCCAATGCTTCTAGTTCTTGTGTAATAAAGTTCAAATTTGCATGACGTGACTTGTAAGGCATCTGGGAACTGTCGATCACAGAAGGCCATTCAGTGGGGAATGATATTTCATTTTTCACTTGTGCTGAACTAGACAAGCTATCCTGTGTGCCACACAGCACACAATTTGGTAGCAAATCTGCATTATTCAACTCAGCTTCCCTTTCAAAATCGGCAAGCCAGGGCAGGGTTTTAGCAACAAAGGAAAAAGCCATACATTCTTGTTCAACAGGTTTATATGTTATAATTTTACACCTCGTTCCTATATATTTGACAAGAGATGTCTCCAAGGACAATGGTGAAAGCGGTTGCAACATCAAGTCATGTGTGTTAATATGGGAGGATGCCCTAGCCAATATGAAGCCCTTGAGACCAACGACTGGCAAGACACCCACTCTGCAACATCAAAAAATAATTAGCATCTTAGCGATGATGCACATCGATGGTATTAAATCGAATAAACAGATTAAATAATTCAAAATGCACCCCGTTCCTCAATTAGAGTTGTATCTACTCTTAACTAAAATATAAATAAAAGATGACAGTCGAAAACAAAGCAAAATTTGAAGCTAAGGAAACCTATTATGAGGCTTCAACCTGTCAGCAGTTACTGCATAGTGAAAACTTAACAATAGACTCTAGAGAAACCTAAGTAAATCAAGACATCTAACAAGAAGCCACAAAATATATCCATAGACAACAGAATCTAAAAAATTTGGCCACAAGCCAAAGATGTTTAGTGCTCTGGTAGAAAAAGCATCCAAAAACCTTGCTAAGAGATCCACGCACATAGAGGAATTTATAAGTAATTCCCTATTACCCTATTCCTTGCATAACAACCTTGTGTAAAACTAAGCCTCCCCTGATAGTATTTTTTGGGAAAAATGTCTTATATTTACATAGAGATATTTAAAGAAGAAAAAGTAAAAATGGAAGGGTATATGTAATGATAACTACATCCTCTTACTCTGCTACTAAAGCAGAAATAAAATCAGAATATACTGGAGCATGTTAGCCTTATAATCCATTATGTGTTTGTTCCAATTCAGCATCAGAATGCTACATGCCAACATTGTCCTCGAGTTGGTCATATGGATGTTCAGTGTTTTGATCTCCATCCTTGTCAGCATTGTGGCAAGAAGAATCATTCAGGAGCCAAACATTCAACACTGATGAAACCTGCAAGATTATAAGTCAACTATGGGTGGCTTAACCCTTCACAATGGTCACCAACAGCCAAGCAGTTATATGTCTTACCAAAGAATGAATTCTCGAGTAAAGAACTATCTTGTAGCAGATAGCATTTTAAAAACTCTCTTTCACCTTAAAGGGGGGAGTACATCAATCAAATGAAAATGGTTAGTGGTCAACCAAAAACTACCACATTGATCAAAATGGTTAGTGGTCATCCAAAACCACCAGATACAGTGATGAATTGGTTCAGGATAACCCATGACTTCTCACCTTGCACCTGACGGGGGAATATCATTGATTATAGTCGGGATTCAAGCTTCAAAGTCCTATCAATCAACATTCAATCAAACAATTGGTCTACTCAGCGGCTATCTACAAATCAAACCAAGGAAGTTCAGCGATGCATCCGGACTTCTCTTCAAATCAAATCAGCATTTGGCAAGATCAGCATGGAATCTGGGCTCCTCTCATTGCTCTTAATTATCCAATTGGGATACTTTTGGGATGCTATTCGACACTTGATTGTGTCAAAATTCAGAGAGCACTTCAGTGATTCACTAATAGAGTGGTGACATTACATGTTCACTAATTAGTATAAAACGTCATTTTCCTCTAGCTAAAGTACTTGGCAAAAGATTAATTTGTCAAGAAAATAGGGAATGTTCAAACATGGCAGCTGTGCACTTCCAAATTTCAGCTCTCTTCCAGTTCATTTAAAATGAACCATCCAGCATCTAGTCATGACCGTTTTTTAGGCAAATTTTTCATTGAAGCTCAAACCAGGGCTTTCTAAAAAATCAAACATATCAGCTTTTGCATTAGTGTTTATTGCTTTAGCTGGTATAGATAGCTAGACTTGTGATTGAGGGGGGGGGGAATGTTAGCCTATGGCTTATCTTACCAATCACAAGGTCTTAATGTCACCATTATTTGTATCATTCATTTAGGATAATAGTGATTTATCCTCAATGATGACTAAGTGAGCTAGTTGGGAGTGCCTAGCTTAATAATCATGCTTGATTTTAGGATCTAGAGCAATTCTCTCTATGAGGTGGTATCACCCATTGTACTATATATTTGTAGCTTTGTTATGAATTCTATAATGAATATGAGAGTTGGCTAGTGAGCTAGTTGGGATTGCCTAGCCTAATCATCATGCTTGATTTTAAGATCTAGAGCAATTCTCTCTATGAGGTGACATCACCCATTGTACTATATATTTGTAGCTTTGGTGTGAATTCTATAATGAATATGAGAGTTGGCTAGTGAGCCTTTTCCGTCAAATGTTGTTCTTGTGCATATTTTATCAGAGCATCTAGCTCTTTAGCATCTTTGATGAGACGAAATCCTTTAGCCAACAATTGTACACATACCCCTTCCTTCCAGATACAACGAAAAAACTGAATTTAACTGACCTCATTACAAAAACATATTTGCAAATCGCAGGTAGTAAACAATGCAGAAACTCTTAGGCAGTTTCAAACCTCTGTGAAGGCAGAGAGCACTAGACCTGGAGTCACCAAAGATTGCAGGTCCCTGTTGCACCTTTCCCTGAAATAAAGCTGAGTGCTGATCCTATATTTGCTGACAACAGTCCCTGGCAAGACAGCAATCCCAAAAAATATGCTTCATTATGTCCGGTTTACCACACAATTGACAAAGTCCATCCGTCAACCCACCCTTAGCCTTGGATGGCAACCCCTGATAAATAACTACCTATGCAAAGACTAGAAGCTTGTCGGACAACAAGATGGACCAAACACTATGAAGCATGTGAAGCCACCAATCCTTTGAGATCAGAAGAAGTCCATCAAGCATTAAGAACTGGTGCCAAGGCTTGCTTCTAATGTAACATGTAGTAAAGAATCCAAGTTGTACATTTTAGTCCCATTGAGCAATCTTTTACATCACTTGTTGGAAAAAAAAAAATTATCTTGTCTTATCTTATAAAATAATAACACAAAACTTTAAGAAAAGCCAGATAAACACACAAATTAATTCATGCCAAGCGTCCATTAGTGAACCTAAGTCAACCACATCAATGCACAACCTAGTCTCAAACAAATAAGTTGATAAGCACTTGTTTGATCTTTCCTAGTTGATAAAAACATTACTGTGGCTTGACTATATAAGTTTGTAGGACCATCATATTTGGTTTTACCTCTCCTCCTTTCTCCTCCCTCGTTTTGTTCCAAAGATCCTCCCAAGATCGTATAGTTAACCCCCCAGCACCAGGCACTCTGTGGATGGCATCATCAGGGTTTGCATTGGTTCCTTCACAGTGCTAGATGAGGACAAGGATGCCTCCCAAGTCCCCTCTTTCCTCTGCCTCTACTTGTAGTTCCACTTATGATGCTCATGATAGGCTAGGGCCTCATGCCTCTTAGGGTATTTTCGCCTATGCTTTTTCCTAGCTCGTGCTCTTCTCTTTCTGTTATTGTCATTTGTATGTTTGGTATTTTGATAATAGTTTAGCATCTACGAGTATTCCAAACACTCCCATAGTTGAGTGGCCATTGATTGTACTCTATGAGCTTCGCTAGTTGGTAGTTAACCTTAGTAAAACTAAGGTTACAATCTTTAATACTTCTAGGGATGCTCTATCCAATTTTCATTCTTCGAGAAGGGAGAGCCTGTGGAGTTTACAATTGCTTATATGTATTTAGGGGTTCAATTTACCAATCCATCCCTCAATTTGGAGCATCCCTCCCAGATGCGCCTCTGTAAGATATATCACTTCAAAGGAGCACCTTTTCAAAACTACCATTAAACCCACATTTCTTTATGGTTCGAAGGTTTGGGGCCCAATTAAGGATCTATGGGCTAAGCAAATAGAGGGTGTAGACTACTAAGCTTCAACATATGATCCAGTGCAAGCAGACGACTCCTCCATGTATTGTCCAAGCCAAGTTTCTTGCCTAGCCTCTTTGTCTCAAGAATCTTTTCAACCTCATATTCTATCTTCACAAACTTAGGTCCCTAGATGACTTAGCGTCGAGTCATGAGCAATTCCTATATCCGGCATTATGTTCTTCAAAGGATTACTTCTTTAGGTCTCAACGATCATCACCAATGTTGGTATTCTAAGACAAGCTTTCTTCTCTAGACTATCAGTGAAGTGAACCAATCTGGTTCAAACAATAAATATCCAAAATAGATATGACAGCATAAAAGAATACATAGGAATAGGAATAAAATATAATAAGAATATATGAGATGATGATACATGATGATATAATACAAAGCCATGGGACGATGTGCTTAAATAAGCATTGACTAGCCACTATGGGCTGAATATACATGTCTTTTCATATGTCATGTCACTTCATTAATGAATGAATTAATATTATTTATTGATTTTATTATTATTATTTTATGATTATTGATATATTTATGTTCATAACAATCAACATCCCTATTGATAGGCTTCCCCCATTCAAGTACTCCTTTGATGCCCCTCCTCACCTTCTTCCCTTGAAGGTTGTGATCAAGAGAACCATCAAAGATGGTATTTACCATCAATACATCCAAGTTACTTGAATCTCTCCCACACACTCTTGGCCCCAAAATTGCCTTCTATGTTGATCATTTTCCTATGGATTGTCAGTGAAACCTTGATCGAACCTAACTATCTCGAGCGTCACTAATCACACAACCTTAGTTTCACCATTGGCTAGTTGAGGGCTTGTTCCCACCAGTTGTGCACTAAGACAAACCACCATATTCCTCAAGACAAGAGGGTTTGTCATACTTTATCTCTCTAGGAGGTGGAGAATGAGGAGCACTTCATTATTATGAGATCTGAGGGAGATACCACTATTTGTATAGAGACTGTAGAGGCTCCCTATCTACCTTCTTCCTATATCCTAATTAATGATGTATAGACCTCTTCCTTTGAGAGGTTGTTGCCTTCAAATCCAAAGCTTTACAAGGAACACCTACGACCAACCTTGTTACCTCTAGAACATGCAAGGCATTGAATATAAGGGAGCATTATCACACATGCTAATGCATAATCTTTCAATGAGAATACTTCTGATGCATTTTCACACTCCTCAAGGCATATTTGCATATTTGGAGGCATGATCATCTTCATGGGCACCTTTCACATCTCATAAGGCATGATCTACATATTTGGAGGCATTGTATGACATGTGGCAGTCTCTACATGGCACTATGGTGGAACGCCTTTCATAAAATGAGGACATGTGGCATCTAAGACCGACCCTTCCACAAGATTGATTAGACACTTGTTCATGAGTCGTCTAGCATTTAAGGCAAGTTTGAAGTACATTCATGGAATGGAACTATACATCTTCATGGGCACCTTTCACATCTCACAAGGCATGTTCTACATATTTGGAGGCATGGTATGACATGTGGCAGTCTCTACATGGCACTATGGTGGAACGTCTTTCATAAAATGAGGACATGTGGCATCTAAGACCCTTCCACGAGATTGATTAGACTCTTGTTCATGAGTCGTCTAGCATTTAAGGCAAGTTTGAAGTGCATTCATGGCATGGAACTATACTTTATTGAGGTCTTCCATCATCCTAGCCCACACATGGCACATCTATTCATGAACATATCATTAGAAGTAGCCTTGAATCCATCTCTTCTAGAACAACTTGCTTAGAAGACTCTAGAAGATTATTTATGATATACTAGCCCTAACTGAAGGAGACATTCCATCAAGAAACCTCTAGAATGGCACAAGGGTTGAGAAAAAACATATTTTAGTGGAGTGTCTAATATGTGGAGGTGGCACGTGGACATGTTTGACCTCTTCAAAATCAAATAAAGGCTTAATTTGGTATAGCATTCCACTTCTAAAGGAATCTAGATTATTCTGTTGGTATTTTATTTACTAAGAGGCGACAAGAGGAGTGTATAAAAGGGAAGTCCCTTCCATTTGGAAAAGCATTTTTTCATTGTGGAGAAATCCCTATACACTTGGGATGTAAATGAAATACATCTTGTACAGGTTTGGAGCTTTATTGAGGAAATATTTTTGGATGCAATCATCAATCATAAGGTTGTTATCGTATCTTGTTTTTCTCTCTTGTGATGGAAATGTTAATGCTGTTCTAGGGTTTGTTATCACCCAAACTCACACCCTTTAAGATAAAGTCCTAAAGCTATAGGTATGGGCTTAGTGAAACTAAGAGGGAGGCTAATGTCACCACACCAAAACCTCTTCTTCTCTTTAGGTTGGCTCTTCTCCAACTCAAGGGAGGCTTCCCTAGAATAGGATTACTAAAGCTTGCAATTGAGTTCAAGGTGAAATGATGAGATAGCTTTAGCAAAATGGTTTATGATAGTAAATAGGGAATATGGATGAATGGATTGGAGACTAGTGTCTTATCCATTAAGTGAATGGGATCTAAAGGTTAATATGAACAATTCAAAAGGAAGGATTACGAGGATTAGGGTAGTAGAGTACTGTTATCACCTAAGTTGTAGCTGCCACTGAAGGTATCTGTTATCACACCATAGTAGCGGGGCTACTATTCTTGTACAGCAGATATCTGCACATTCCAGAGCCTACATTTTTTCCAGAGCATGGCTATACATATTGGATCACTCATGATCAGAGCAGTACATTATTCAGATTTTATGACCTTGTGTCAAGGCTGAGCCTTGAGAGTTCAGATTTGATGACTGATGTGACCACTTATCCCATTACAGTTTCAGTTCAGTGCCTAGAGATGTATTTCAGCAGTGTTTCAGATGATGTATGATGATGATGTTGTATGATCTATGGATATGTTCTCACTGACTGTGGATTATTATCTTGTTGATTTAGTCATGATCATGGCATGTGCTTGGTATATTATTCCTGATGTGGCAAACTTTTAAAATGAACTATAAATCATTAAAATGGACAATTGCTTGCACTGTTAGGTCATTTAACAAAACTTACCGGTATTTCACCTTACATAGACATGGTCTTTCCCCGACACCAGTTGTCTGCTAGTGTAGGCTCCATCTTCACTTGTCTCCATCCATACATGACCTTCCTGTTTGACTTTAAACCCTGACTTGTCTCATTTGACTTTCTGATACCGAGGACTTCCCCATTTTTCTACCTCTGTGTTTGGACCGCATCCCTGTTTATTCAGTGTCTCGGCTCTGAGTTGGTGACAGAACTTGCCTTTGGTGAGTTGGATTGTAGGCCTAAATCATTCTGGTCGGTTGTCCCGATGTTTGGCATTGGCTCGAACTCCCCCTAGTCACTTGAGATGTTGTTGGCTAAAACTGAAAGCTCATGTTCTACCTATGGAAACTAAAAAATTCGCCCATGGAAACAAAAAAAAAAGGGCAAGAGCAATGAAAAGCTAAAAATACTCCTCGAAGAGTATAAGAAAGGTCCAAAAAGCAATGGTTCTTAAAAGTTATATCTAAACAATTGCTGACCTTATAAATATGTGAAAAACATGCCCTGGATGCAAGCTGCAACTAGTTGTGCTTCTCAGCACATCTGAAATCCGAAGGGTTATGTAGGCCAAAAAGGCCATGGAAATGAAATTGAATGATCCTAATGAACCTGGATCAACTTGATGTAGACATGATGCCTAAGTTGAATAAGCACTCTCTAAACAACTTATCCATTTGTGAGGCACAGCCATTCCCCGTGTTCTTTTGTCCAGCCCAGAGTTTGTAGCTTTCCCCCTTCTCCCAGTCCAAAGTATTTTTGAGTTAAGTTAGACAAGTCAAACCCTTGGCCCAACCTTGCTCCTAGCCTTCATCCTTTACTAGCAGTTTGACCATGTCCAATGGGTGAGTTTGTCATTTGAACTATTGTGCAAGTAATTTTACATAATCACGGAATATGTTAACTTGATTAATGCCACTGAATGGAATTTATACTTTGAGCTTAGCTGTGGGAATGATTAGAGAAACATTGTCTTAGTCTACTGATGTGATTCATCCTTGATTATATATTCTTGGGATCCGTGATGATGTGGGCCATGTATGGATGATTATTGATGATGATTTATGGTCCCACATATCATATGATGGACATATGATGCAGATGATGTTTGATCCAGTTCAGCAGGTTTATTATTATTTCAGATCAGCAGATTATACATTGTCCATATATGGTGGACCCTACAGCTGGCCCATTAGGGCAACCCATGATGTATGAGTACTCATTCCTAGTGGATTTGGGTCTTCTGGATCCATTGAGACACTTATCTTTCAGTTCCGGGCACTTCTGACAGTGATTGATGCAGTTTTACACTTGTTGACCAGATTTGGGGCTGATTTCCCAGCCTGAGCAGCAGGGGCCCCGAGAGGCCAGTTCACCTAGGGCGCTGATGATGGAGGGGGTGGTCCAGCCACTTGTTATTACCATTTATCCCCCTTCCGGAGAGCCTGGTGGGCTCAGATTGACAGCGCTAGCACCCTAGGAGGCAGTTTTGGCACTTTCACAGTTCCCGAGGCAGTTAAAAAATGGGAAAAGGTGGTCACTGAGGAAATCGATTTGGGCAATTGAGGCAAGGTTTTGGCATTTGGTTTTCACCGAGGTCTTCCAGGGCGGCATCACTACCTTCCAGTCAGTTTTCACCATGTGGGTATGCCCAGATTGATCACAGGAGGACATTTACTGCTTGACTGTCATGGATTCTGAGGACAGTTTTGATCATTTTTATTATATTGGACATATTTTATTATTTTTATTGTTCCTTGGGGATGAGCTAGTAAGGATTAAAACCTCCTAGCCCCACCATGAGCTTATATTGTTATGTCCTAGTCACCATGAGGTGGATTTTGATGCTTATAGTTTCTCTTGTGGATGACGTCACCCCTCATTGTACCTTTTTAGTGGGGGCGCTATCATTATGTGGGTGATCCATGTGATATATGGTTATGATTTATTATTAGCCATTGATTATGTTGTGAGATCTTTTAATCTCAACCACTCATTTCAAAAAGTGGTTTTGAGATCTAGGGTTTTGGTCTTTATTATCCTATATAAGGAGGAGACCCCCTCATTGTAAAATTCATCTAGAGATTTTTGGCTCTTGGCTCTTGGAATAAAATTTCTATCTTTTGGAGTACATGCTTGGATTGGAGTGGATGTTGGTTGTTTCGATTGTAAATGCTATTGTCCATTGCACTGGAGGATCTTTTGTAGCTATCTTGCGTATTTGCCATACTGTATTTGCAGGTTGAGAGGGCGACTTTGACAAGTGCGAATTGGTGGGGAGGCTTGCCCTTCAAGCTTGGAAGAAGTCGTTTTGGGTTTGACAGGGAGTGGTTTTGCCTTTGTGTCAACTATTCTATGTTTTTCTCTCTCTTGTTTGCATCTACCTTCAATTTGTTAAACTAATTGATGCTTTGCTCCTTGGCTTGACAGGTTAGAAGGAATCTCATGTGGCTTGGGAAAATCGATTTGGCAAGAGGGCTTCAACAATTCTCCATTTGATCTTTGGCAAAGTAATCCTCGTCTCAACTAGCATTCATCTCTTCATCCAGGTATGTCCCAAGAGGTATGATCTTCTCTTCCTTGAATCTTCCATAATTTCTAGATCACAAAAACCCTAATCAAATTAAAACCCTTGTTTTTGGTATTTCTTAGATCTACTTAGATCTAGCCCTCCTTTTGAAAAGATATTGAAAACCCACCTCTATAGCATCCACCCCTAGTTGGATCTATAGTTTGGTGGTGATTGGCTAAAAATTGACACACTTTTCAATGTAAAAAGCCTTCTTGAACCTAAATCGATTTTCCTAAGAGAAGCTTGTTGGGCATGATCTAGCACATGGGTATATGAGATCCCACTTGATTTGACATCTAGACATTTGATAACATATAACCATATCCTTACTTTGGTGAAAACTACCTTGTGGACATCTCTCCATGTTTTAAGGGGTTGAAACCCCCTTTTGATCTTCTTGGTACCTTAAAACCTAGATCTACTAAGATCTAGCCACTTGATTCACTTGAAACTTTGAAGGAACATAGATCGGGGTACTAACACCCCGGATCTACATTTTGGTGGCCATTGGACTTGATTTGGTCCACCAAAACCCATTTTTGGACCCTCCTTGAGCAAGTCGCACCCCCTTGATTTTTTGAGTTGGTCCACTTCTAGGAAGTGGGTGTTGGAGATTTTTGTGGATTTGGAATGCCCATGCCTTGAAACCTAGGTCTATACTGTCCTTTTGTCAAGATCCGCCTTGGGGATTGCATTCCTTATTTTAAGGGATTGTGGTCCACTTTTGGTCATCTTTTAAAAACCTAGATCTAGTAAGATCCAACCATTGGATCTCATCCAATCCACTTGACTTGGCTTCTAGGTGTCCCGATCTACACTTTGACATCCTTCTTGACTCCATTAGCCCATCCAACAAGGCACTAGTCCTCCTCCAAGCAAGGCGCACTCCTTGGGATTAGTGTCAAACCCTAGATCTAATACATGGGTAATCCTAGAACCAACTCCAACTTCTAGATCTAGCCTAGATCTAACCTATAGTACCAATCTCACACCTAACTTCACCTTGTGGGCCTATCTAGAATCATTTCACGTTTCCCAAGAAACTAGACCCACTTGTGTCATCACATGGTACTATACCTAGTAATCATACCCCATAAAGTGGCCTAAACCATACATAGGTTGAAACACTAACAATCTCTTACATCACCCTCAACCATACCTTAACCCTTAGGTCCACTTAGCCTTGCATTGGTTTCCGTAACTCATTACTTATCTACCCTTAGAAACCTTTGTTTGGATCCAATCAACTGTGATTGGGGTATAGGGTCTCCCCCTTGGTCTAGTTATACCTTGACCTAAAGCGAAGAGTGCCTCGGTTGACGTGACTCCCACATTGCATTGGGAACCGTGGCATCTCTTGGGTCACCTCTTTAGTTGCCTGTCTCCTCTACCGTCCCGGATGGGATACCTCTAGGGGCAACTACAAGTTGTGTGATAACATTTTTGGCGCCGTTGCCGGGGAAGGTAGAGGCCTACCCTGGTTCGACATATATTTTTCAAACCTCTACTCCCGTTCTCTTTGCCAACATTAACATATTTGGCGCCGCTGCCGGGGAAGGTAGAGGCCTACCCTGGTTCGACATATATTTTTCAAACCTCTACTCCCGTTCTCTTTGCCAACATTAACATATTTGGCGCCGTTGCCGGGGAAGGTAGAGGCCTACCCTGGTTCGACATTTTTTTTTCAAACCTCTACTCCCGTTCTCTTTGCCAACATTAACATTTTTGGCGCCGCTGCCGGGGAGGTAGGGGCCTACCTTGGTTCAACACACCTTTGTGTCTCACTATCTCTCTGCACTACAAACGACATATCTCTTGGTAGTAGAGCTTAAAAATCTACCTGGCGACTCCTAATCGTGACTCCGCTGAGGAGCGAGCTCATATTCATCCTTACAACACACGAAGTAAATCAAATCCAAATCAATTGGAAGGAACCCCACTCACATATCACAAAAGAGATCCTAAAACCCAATCAACTAATTTCTTGTGGAAACTTGTTAACTCAGGTTCTCCAAACCGTATCTTAGGTTCCCCTTTGTTCAATCCGGTTCCTCCTTTATCACCTAATCACAACTCTAGTTCAAGCCCAATCAATCCAATGGCAGGACAAGGTCAGTCAAACTCCGGTACCAACAACCAAAACAACCCTCCTGTTGCTCGTGCTTTTGGTTATAAGGCTAGAGCTTCTCCCTTAGACTTTTCTCAGATCTTGGGCGCTCCCCATAGTATGCCAGACAAGTACTTTGAAAAGATCCCAAAATTCAATGGCAACTGTGCCACCTCTATTGAGGACCACATAGACAATGTTTGGGCTCATATGGAAGCTTATGGGGCTGAAAAAGAGGATGTGTTTATTAGGGGTCTCTTTGCATCCTTGGAGGGTGATGCTCGCAAATGGTTTGACCGCTTGCCTGCATCATCAATCAATGGGTATGATGTATTCACCGATAAACTCAAGCAAGAGTGGTCAGTCAAGTTAGATGGGCGTTTCCTTTTACACCAACTTTTTGACATCAAAAAGAAAGAGAATGAGTCTGTCCATGAGTTTAATCAACGCTTTGATAAGACTGTTGCCAACATCCCAAGTAACATAAGGCCCCTTGACCAAGCCATCTTGATCCATTACCTTAATGCTTATGAAGGTTACCTGGGTTACCACCTAAAAGACAAAGACCCTAACAGTTTGAAGGAAGCCCAAGACAATGCCAAGAAAGCTGAGGCAAATGCTGCCTCCATGGGAAAACAAAACTTCTTTGACCTAATTAATGGACCTTCTTCCTCCAGATCTGAGCCTAAGTTTAAGAAGAGTATGGAACCTAGCAAAGATCCAAATGAAATGATGGAGAGTATGCATGAAATGATGAAAAACTTAACTCTCCTAACTAGGGACCTAGCCAAGAACAGAGAAGGGGATAGATATAGGCAGCCCTATGGTCCTAAACCTTATTGGAATCAACAAAAGAAACCTAATGAAGGTGATAGAAGAAACCCTATGAACCAAGAACCTCCTATCATAAACTGGTCTGAAGAGCAAAAGTTGGAAGATCCTGAGTATACCACCCATGGTGATGATACTCCGGATTCTCCAAGGAACATTAATTGGGTTGATGACTTAAAGTTTGACAAAGACTTCGGAAGAATCCTGATTGATCATGAAGAAAACACCATAGAAGAAACCAACCCTAGTGGTCCCATCTGTGCTACTGAACAAGTTAGTAATGATCAAGCTCCTTATAAAACTTATCAACGAAGAAAGGATGGCCCAAAGCCTATCCCTTTTAGTGAAAAGAAAAACAAGGAGTTGCCTAATCCAGTGAGTGAGCCAGTCCCTTTGCCTGAGTATGACTTCGATATCAACATCGAAAAAGAGTTAGACAAAGTTATGCATAACATTCCACTCACTGAGTTAATGAAAATCCCTTCAATAAAGGAGCAAGTAGTAGAGTTTTTCGAGAGTATCCCTGAGACAACCACGACTAGTGGTGAGGATTCATCTTCTCAAAACCCAGCACCTTGTGATGTGGTTGATGAAGAGGATGACCCTCCCATTAACATCCAAACTGCCCTGTATGAGAGGAAGAATGGGGGTCATCAACCATTTTACCTTACACTACGCATAGGTGATATCCTTCTTCATAACTGTATGTTGGATTCTGGTGCCTCCATGAATGTGATGCCTTTACAAGTCATGGAAGCTATGGGATTAAAAATAACTAGACCTTATGGGAACGTTTGTGGGATTGACTCTAAACCAGTTAAAGTCTTTGGCTTGATCAAAAACCTGAGAGCTGACCTGTTTTCATGCCCCGACATATCTATGCTTATGGATATAGTAGTTATAGATCTCCCTCCAGCCTATGGCATGCTCCTTTGTAGGAAGTGGTCCGCTGGGCTAGGGGGACATCTTCAGATGGACTTATCATATGCTACCATCCCTAACTCTGATGGGTCTTTGGTTAGGGTGTATCGGGAGCCATTTTATGATGGACATCTTGAGAATTATGAGGATGGAGTGAGAAACACTTTTGGTGAGGGAGAGTTATTACCTGAGGGTATCTTTATGGTCATGGGTGGTCATGATGATGACCCTAGCATGGAAGAAGAAAGAATTATTGAGGTTGACCCTCAGTCCATTCGGGGTGTAGTATCAGAAAACCTTAGGACCTCGAACCAACCCAGTAGTGTAGGGCCAAACATTGACCAGCCTACACATTCTACTCAGCTAAACACTTCGGAAGATAACTTTGATCAAATTAGAAGGGGTGAGTATATACCTAGGACAGTACATGAGTGGCTTTTCCTAGTTGACCTTAACACAGAAAGAGGAAGACAAGGCTTACCTCACATCACTCCTTGGACAAATAACAATGAAGGAACACACCTGCCCTCACCCGAGGGGAATGATGAAGAACTAGTTGATTATCACTTTTCGGATGTGCCTGATCATTTGTCCCATTTGTCCTTAGAGGATGGGGTTTTAAGGCAGGTGAATGACAACTCTATGAGTTGGCAAGAACATGCCTTGATCCATGATGCCCCTGGGGAAGACTTTTCTTTGAACAATCTAGCCATTTTTCAAGAAGAAGCCACTGACTCACATTTACCTCCTTATTACCCTAGTTTCCTTTTACCTAGTGAGTTACCTAGTGGTGAAGAGGATATTGATTCCACAGACACACTTTATTCTTCACCAACACCTTTGGATATGAGGAATCACAATGCACCTAGCACAGTTCATAGTCCCATTTCTGATGACCATTTGGCTTTTTTAGAGAACATGACCATTCCTATCCCATCAGGAGAGGGCAGTAGCAGAAGTAGTGAAAATCAAAGCCCTCCACCCTTAACCCAAGCTGAAGTAAATAAGGATGACTTGTTGACCATAGGGGAAACACCAAAGAATATCATTCACCCACTAGAAGAAAGTCCTCCTAGGGGAACTATAGGAGAAGTCTTGATTGGTAGCATAGTTGTACCTTTAAACGCTGGACCTCCCAGATTTGATGAAATTCCTCCTAATAGGAATTCAAGTATAGTTACACCTCAGCCTCAGTGTACTTCCGATATCCAACCTTTTCCTGAACATGTTATTGAAGTCATCCCTCAATCTGTAAATCACCAAAGGTTCGAAATTGGTGATAAGGTTGTAGTACCTAATGATTTATTTTATATACGATCCAGGGGATCAGGTGACTTTTGGGTTGGACCACTTACGGTTGAGCGCTGCATTGATGAGATGTGTTTTCTCACCACTAGGACTGGCCAACGCATCTTACTCCCTATCAATCAAAGGGAGCTAAGGGATTATCATCCCTGACCTTCCTTACCTTGCCTTGCCTGTTTAGAGTAGGTAGCTCCTGAATAAGCTCACTTGAGCAGTAGGATTTGTGTGATTTTTATTTTTATTTTTTTCTGTGTGCCGAGTATTGTCCCTTTTTCTTCTTCTGCCTGAGTTGAGTCTTGCTCCTTCCTAAGCTTTTCTCTTCTCCTGCATGCATTTAAGAAATTATAGTTAGCATTTATATTGTTGGTTGCCTGTGCAAGTTGAGATTGCCTGATTAAAGAAGTATCCTTTTCCTCCTGCACAGTAAATAAAAATGAGAATAATATATGCCATGTTAGTTTATATTTATATTTTGACGCATTTTCAGTTTATGCTGTAGATTAGTTTTCAGTTTTATTTTTATCCCATACATGCTCCATGATGGTATTCTAGTTTTTGTGAGAGCAGGAACAGGTGCAAGATAAAAGCTGAAGGCAAGGATGGTGCAGTGCTGGATTGAAGATTGATGCAGAGCAGTTCGAGACCAGAGATTCTGAGGTTCTCAAGCGCTCTCTCCCTTAGAGCACTTGTCCCAGCTGGAGCCAGATGTTATCACACCATAGTAGCGGGGCTACTATTCTTGTACAGCAGATATCTGCACATTCCAGAGCCTACATTTTTTCCAGAGCATGGCTATACATATTGGATCACTCATGATCAGAGCAGTACATTATTCAGATTTTATGACCTTGTGTCAAGGCTGAGCCTTGAGAGTTCAGATTTGATGACTGATGTGACCACTTATCCCATTACAGTTTCAGTTCAGTGCCTAGAGATGTATTTCAGCAGTGTTTCAGATGATGTATGATGATGATGTTGTATGATCTATGGATATGTTCTCACTGACTGTGGATTATTATCTTGTTGATTTAGTCATGATCATGGCATGTGCTTGGTATATTATTCCTGATGTGGCAAACTTTTAAAATGAACTATAAATCATTAAAATGGACAATTGCTTGCACTGTTAGGTCATTTAACAAAACTTACCGGTATTTCACCTTACATAGACATGGTCTTTCCCCGACACCAGTTGTCTGCTAGTGTAGGCTCCATCTTCACTTGTCTCCATCCATACATGACCTTCCTGTTTGACTTTAAACCCTGACTTGTCTCATTTGACTTTCTGATACCGAGGACTTCCCCATTTTTCTACCTCTGTGTTTGGACCGCATCCCTGTTTATTCAGTGTCTCGGCTCTGAGTTGGTGACAGAACTTGCCTTTGGTGAGTTGGATTGTAGGCCTAAATCATTCTGGTCTGTTGTCCCGATGTTTGGCATTGGCTCGAACTCCCCCTAGTCACTTGAGATGTTGTTGGCTAAAACTGAAAGCTCATGTTCTACCTATGGAAACTAAAAAATTCGCCCATGGAAACAAAAAAAAAAAGGGCAAGAGCAATGAAAAGCTAAAAATACTCCTCGAAGAGTATAAGAAAGGTCCAAAAAGCAATGGTTCTTAAAAGTTATATCTAAACAATTGCTGACCTTATAAATATGTGAAAAACATGCCCTGGATGCAAGCTGCAACTAGTTGTGCTTCTCAGCACATCTGAAATCCGAAGGGTTATGTAGGCCAAAAAGGCCATGGAAATGAAATTGAATGATCCTAATGAACCTGGATCAACTTGATGTAGACATGATGCCTAAGTTGAATAAGCACTCTCTAAACAACTTATCTATTTGTGAGGCACAGCCATTCCCCGTGTTCTTTTGTCCAGCACAGAGTTTGTAGCTTTCCCCCTTCTCCCAGTCCAAAGTATTTTTGAGTTAAGTTAGACAAGTCAAACCCTTGGCCCAACCTTGCTCCTAGCCTTCATCCTTTACTAGCAGTTTGACCATGTCCAATGGGTGAGTTTGTCATTTGAACTATTGTGCAAGTAATTTTACATAATCACGGAATATGTTAACTTGATTAATGCCACTGAATGGAATTTATACTTTGAGCTTAGCTGTGGGAATGATTAGAGAAACATTGTCTTAGTCTACTGATGTGATTCATCCTTGATTATATATTCTTGGGATCCGTGATGATGTGGGCCATGTATGGATGATTATTGATGATGATTTATGGTCCCACATATCATATGATGGACATATGATGCAGATGATGTTTGATCCAGTTCAGCAGGTTTATTATTATTTCAGATCAGCAGATTATACATTGTCCATATATGGTGGACCCTACAGCTGGCCCATTAGGGCAACCCATGATGTATGAGTACTCATTCCTAGTGGATTTGGGTCTTCTGGATCCATTGAGACACTTATCTTTCAGTTCCGGGCACTTCTGACAGTGATTGATGCAGTTTTACACTTGTTGACCAGATTTGGGGCTGATTTCCCAGCCTGAGCAGCAGGGGCCCCGAGAGGCCAGTTCACCTAGGGCGCTGATGATGGAGGGGGTGGTCCAGCCACTTGTTATTACCATTTATCCCCCCTTCCGGAGAGCCTGGTGGGCTCAGATTGACAGCGCTAGCACCCTAGGAGGCAGTTTTGGCACTTTCACAGTTCCCGAGGCAGTTAAAAAATGGGAAAAGGTGGTCACTGAGGAAATCGATTTGGGCAATTGAGGCAAGGTTTTGGCATTTGGTTTTCACCGAGGTCTTCCAGGGCGGCATCACTACCTTCCAGTCAGTTTTCACCATGTGGGTATGCCCAGATTGATCACAGGAGGACATTTACTGCTTGACTGTCATGGATTCTGAGGACAGTTTTGATCATTTTTATTATATTGGACATATTTTATTATTTTTATTGTGCCTTGGGGATGAGCTAGTAAGGATTAAAACCTCCTAGCCCCACCATGAGCTTATATTGTTATGTCCTAGTCACCATGAGGTGGATTTTGATGCTTATAGTTTCTCTTGTGGATGACGTCACCCCTCATTGTACCTTTTTAGTGGGGGCGCTATCATTATGTGGGTGATCCATGTGATATATGGTTATGATTTATTATTAGCCATTGATTATGTTGTGAGATCTTTTAATCTCAACCACTCATTTCAAAAAGTGGTTTTGAGATCTAGGGTTTTGGTCTTTATTATCCTATATAAGGAGGAGACCCCCTCATTGTAAAATTCATCTAGAGATTTTTGGCTCTTGGCTCTTGGAATAAAATTTCTATCTTTTGGAGTACATGCTTGGATTAGAGTGGATGTTGGTTGTTTCGATTGTAAATGCTATTGTCCATTGCACTGGAGGATCTTTTGTAGCTATCTTGCGTATTTACCATACTGTATTTGCAGGTTGAGAGGGCGACTTTGACAAGTGCGAATTGGTGGGGAGGCTTGCCCTTCAAGCTTGGAAGAAGTCGTTTTGGGTTTGACAGGGAGTGGTTTTGCCTTTGTGTCAACTATTCTATGTTTTTCTCTCTCTTGTTTGCATCTACCTTCAATTTGTTAAACTAATTGATGCTTTGCTCCTTGGCTTGACAGGTTAGAAGGAATCTCATGTGGCTTGGGAAAATCGATTTGGCAAGAGGGCTTCAACAATTCTCCATTTGATCTTTGGCAAAGTAATCCTCGTCTCAACTAGCATTCATCTCTTCATCCAGGTATGTCCCAAGAGGTATGATCTTCTCTTCCTTGAATCTTCCATAATTTCTAGATCACAAAAACCCTAATCAAATTAAAACCCTTGTTTTTGGTATTTCTTAGATCTACTTAGATCTAGCCCTCCTTTTGAAAAGATATTGAAAACCCACCTCTATAGCATCCACCCCTAGTTGGATCTATAGTTTGGTGGTGATTGGCTAAAAATTGACACACTTTTCAATGTAAAAAGCCTTCTTGAACCTAAATCGATTTTCCTAAGAGAAGCTTGTTGGGCATGATCTAGCACATGGGTATATGAGATCCCACTTGATTTGACATCTAGACATTTGATAACATATACCCATATCCTTACTTTGGTGAAAACTACCTTGTGGACATCTCTCCATGTTTTAAGGGGTTGAAACCCCCTTTTGATCTTCTTGGTACCTTAAAACCTAGATCTACTAAGATCTAGCCACTTGATTCACTTGAAACTTTGAAGGAACATAGATCGGGGTACTAACACCCCGGATCTACATTTTGGTGGCCATTGGACTTGATTTGGTCCACCAAAACCCATTTTTGGACCCTCCTTGAGCAAGTCGCACCCCCTTGATTTTTTGAGTTGGTCCACTTCTAGGAAGTGGGTGTTGGAGATTTTTGTGGATTTGGAATGCCCATGCCTTGAAACCTAGGTCTATACTGTCCTTTTGTCAAGATCCACCTTGGGGATTGCATTCCTTATTTTAAGGGATTGTGGTCCACTTTTGGTCATCTTTTAAAAACCTAGATCTAGTAAGATCCAACCATTGGATCTCATCCAATCCACTTGACTTGGCTTCTAGGTGTCCCGATCTACACTTTGACATCCTTCTTGACTCCATTAGCCCATCCAACAAGGCACTAGTCCTCCTCCAAGCAAGGCGCACTCCTTGGGATTAGTGTCAAACCCTAGATCTAATACATGGGTAATCCTAGAACCAACTCCAACTTCTAGATCTAGCCTAGATCTAACCTATAGTACCAATCTCACACCTAACTTCACCTTGTGGGCCTATCTAGAATCATTTCACGTTTCCCAAGAAACTAGACCCACTTGTGTCATCACATGGTACTATACCTAGTAATCATACCCCATAAAGTGGCCTAAACCATACATAGGTTGAAACACTAACAATCTCTTACATCACCCTCAACCATACCTTAACCCTTAGGTCCACTTAGCCTTGCATTGGTTTCCGTAACTCATTACTTATCTACCCTTAGAAACCTTTGTTTGGATCCAATCAACTGTGATTGGGGTATAGGGTCTCCCCCTTGGTCTAGTTATACCTTGACCTAAAGCGAAGAGTGCCTCGGTTGACGTGACTCCCACATTGCATTGGGAACCGTGGCATCTCTTGGGTCACCTCTTTAGTTGCCTGTCTCCTCTACCGTCCCGGATGGGATACCTCTAGGGGCAACTACAAGTTGTGTGATAACAGTATCCTATCGAGGATGGTAGAGGGAAAGGCAGTTAAGCCGGTGACACCTCAAGGGCCTCATTCACTACAAATAAAATAGTTGTCACACTGAACGAGCTCTTGTCACTTTAGGCAGAGCAAAAAGCTGAGCCACAGGGAAGACCCTAACCAACCTACTAGAGGCTAGTTGATAACCAAGACACGCACACACAAGCTTAAGGACAAATGAGAATGAGAGTATCTTGATTAGACAAGCCTAGATCATTAATGGCTGTTACCACGCAAGATTGGGAGATTGGACTGTAATGTGAAAGATATGTCAGCATAAAAATCAAATTGCAAAAGCCTTGGTAACAAATGATTTAATCACGGGATCTAAGTTGAAAGAGAGTGCTAGGAAACAAGGGATGAATTTCCACCCTATGGTGGTTTAACTTGGCAAAATGAAAATGGTGGTTTAACTTGGCAAAATGAAATGGCTCGAGAGATAGAAATTTCAACAATTTAATGGTTGTCCTAACACTTCAAATATATCACTTGAGCAAAAAGATGATAATAGTGAAGATTTCAAGTGATTTGCAAGTCAAAATTGGAAGCCCTAAATAGCTAGCTAGGTGGGACTGGGGCGCACTTCAAAAACAAACCAGCGCCTAAACTATGGGAAAATGGAATAAAAAATACTCAAAAATAAGGCCCTAAAGGTTTGGACACTAACTTAGAAAGACCCAAATGCTAGAAAATAAAGATGCCTAGTAAATGACTTGCCGACAATGTAAAATGGAGGTTAAGAAGAGTTGAATTTTCAGCTGACTAATGAAATGGACAAATAACAAGACAAAGACTCGGTGTACTTACCTGGTTCTTGAAGACAAATGTTCATATATTGACAATCTACACCTGCTAAGATCAACTAGAGTACATTTTTCGGAATTCCAACTTGATTCCACAAAGCCCAAGTGGCCAAGTGCGCCCTTCACTACCAAGAAAAACAACATAAATTAATTTGTTGCCAAGAAATGATAGCTACCACATGCAAAGAAATGCCAAGACATATTGAGATACAAAGATACAAAACAATCCCGACTTCTCAACAAATTTGAGAGAGAGCAAAAGAGACAAATCCACAAGTGCGCCCTCTGCAAGAATGTTGCCCCTATATGTTAGTAAAAAATCACCACAAATAATGCTGAAACAAACCATCAATTCTCCCTAGTGCATAGGAAAGATAGCATGCAATCAAAATGTCAAACATAAGACACCAAAGAACACAAGTTCTCTGCAGCAAATTTCTCTCTATTTCACTATTCAAGAGCCAAGAGTCTCTACAATGAGCTGCCCTCTCCTTTAAATAGAAAATGGAGAGGCACAATCCCTATCCCAATGATATCAAGGGTTGAGATTAAATCATCAAGTGACAAATCAAAGGGTAGATAGAGTCTCGTCATTTTACATTGAGTTGCCCAAAGAGGTGGGGGGGGGCAATTTCTCTAATGTGCCCTAGCAGCCAAGTATGGAACATAATATAACATAAGAATGAGATGAGGGGGGATGACTAGGTGTCTAAGTCTCCCTTAGGTGCCCCCCTTTACATTAGCCAAAAGATACATATCACAACACAAGTGTCCAGTCATGAAATCGACCCCACATGGTGAAATCACCCTCCCTAGTGAGGGGAAACAAATTGTGGACCCCAAGCATGATGAAAGACATGGTACATAGTGTCTAGAGCATGTCTAAAACATAATGATGTAACCCCAACTCGTTTCCTTGTTAAATTTTGAGCATTAATTCACAATACTCTAGGATCTTTACTGAGAGAATAACATGTACAGTATATCAATGCATAACAATCATAATAAGCATGACAAGCATCATAAGAATCAAAAGCATGAGAGACAAGAGACAGAGTTTGCGTGGGGAAAACCCTAAGGTGAAAAACCCCACAACTTCCTCAGAGATAGAGAGAGCAATGGCTCAACCAAAGTACAACCAAAATACACTGAGATAGTCTCCTAGTAGCAGATGATCCTCCTCCTCACTAGTGCACCACTTTCTAAGTGAGAGAAGTATGAGTTTCCGAGTGATCAAAATAGAGATCTCCCGATCTCTATTTATACTTGTCTATTTGCCCAGTGACCTTATGGGGCCGACTTGTCTAGCTAGGTACATCCACAATATAATATATATTTCAGGGCCGACGCCACACATGGTGGTCTAATAACCCATCGACAAGTACACACACTTGCGACACTTGTCAATACACATGACGACACTTCCTTATAGAGGAATAACACATCTCTTATAAGGGTACAATAAATATATATGAAATACATAGATGAAATACATTCCGAAGTTACATATACATCAACACTCCCTCTTAACTAGGAAGGTATTTCTCGACACAACTCTGCTAGTACAAGTCTTCTTCTCAGGATCATCGTCATCGATGCATCGTCATCATCATCGTCACTGCTGCTACTATCTCAACCAATATCTGAATCTATTCGTCATAGGAAGTTCTACAGAGCCAGTCCTTTTTCATACTAGATGTAGGCCCACCACCTGCAGGTCGTCATCATCTGTGCGAACGGTCTGATAGAGGTGGTCTCTCAGGACTAATTTTATGTGCGGATGCAATACCGGAAAGAGCATCCCAGGAACATTTATGTGCCTAAGCACGACCGGCAAGATCTCCCAGGACTGATTACATGCATCTCCTCCACAATACCTTTAAAGAGCATCCCAGGAACATTTATGTGCCTCAGCACGACCGGCAAGATCTCTAAAGAGCATCCCAGGACTTATTACGAGCACACAGCTCAACCTCTCGGATCTCCAGGACTGATTACATGTGGATAGACAAAACTTTTAAAGAGCATCCCAGGAACATTTATGTGCCACAGCACGACCGACAAGATCTCTAAAGAGCATCCCAGGACTTATTACGAGCACACAGCTCAACCTCTCAGATCTCCATGACTGATTACATGTCTCCGTAGTAATACCTCATCCCAGGACTGATTACGAGCACACAGCTCAACCTATCAGATATCTGAGGACTGAATAGATACTACATAGCAATACCTCATCCCAGGACTTATTACGAGCACACAGCTCAACCTATCGGATATCTGAGGACTGATTACATGCTACTTTCACAACCTGCCACATATCATCTCTGACCTCCAAGTATCAACCTGATACTCATGATCCAACGGATCATCATCGCACGAAGCATCATCCTGATGCTCATGATCATACTGATCATCATCACTGTACCGTCCTGGTACACATCATCTGGAGCAACATCCTGAAGCTCGTCATCATGATCATCTTGATCATACAATGCATCCACCTGATGCATACCAAGTATCTACCTGATACATATCATCATACATGATCCACCTGATCATACAATGTATCCACCTGATACATACATAGATACATGATCCACACAATGCATCTAACTGATATATATCAACATACATGATCTACCTGATCATACATAGTATCCACCTGATACATATACAGATACATGGTCCAAGCATCCAACATGATGCATATACAAAATACATACAAATGATCCAACCGATCATATCCAGCATCCAACATGATGCGCACATACATATACATATAAATGATCCAACTGATCATATCCAGCATCATCCTGATGCATATACAGAGCAGTAACTGGAGCATCGTCCTGATGCTCATCATCCAACGCTTACATCCACAACCATGTGAAGGTTCCTCCTTCCAACATGCTTGGAATGGCTTCAGCAAATGTGTCCATCACTTCTTCCTCGAAGTGTCGTCGATCTGAAGAACGCCAAGCCTCTCCCTAAAGTACTCGAACTTCACCCTGGCTAGTGGCTTCGTCAACACATCTGCAATCTGCTCATCCGTCGCAACATATAGGAGCTTGACTGCTCCTCTCTGCACCATATCCCTGATATAGTGATATTTGATCTCTATGTGTTTCGACCTGTCATGAAACACTGGGTTCTCAGACAGCTTCACACAACTCTGGTTATCACAGAAGATACCAGTAGCATCCAATGGGAGATCAAATAACTCAGACAGTAGCTTCCGTAGCCATACTGCCTCACAACTAGCTGAACAGGCTGCAACATACTTTGCCTCAGCTGTACTCAGTGCTACGCAGGACTGCTTCCTGCTAAACCAAGAGATCACACCTGATCCCATACTGAAGCAGCACCCAAATGTGCTCTTCCTATCTGTAGCACTGCCTGCCCAATCTGAATCAACATAACCTTGCAGGTTAAACTTCTGATTCGCTTCATACTTGAGCCCATAATCAACTGTACCCTTCAGGTACCTCAGAATATGCTTTACAGCAATCAGGTGAACACTCCTCGGATCCGTCAGGAATTGGCTCAATGTGTTCACCGCAAAGCAAATATCTGGTCTCGTGTTCATCAGGTACATCAAGGACCCAATCATCTGACGATACATAGAGACATCAACTAGGTCAGATGAAGCATCACATAGAAGCTTCAGATTCGATGCCATAGGTGTGGCCATGGCCTTGCAATCCATCATCCCGAACCTCTTCAGGATATCTACAGTGTACTTCCCTTGTCCAAGGAAGATCCCATCTGTACTCTGCCACACCTCCATACCTAGGAAATAGTGCATCATCCCTAAGTCCTTCATATCGAATTCGGCAGCAAGCTTCCGCTTTGTATCTGCAATCAATCTGTCATCTCCTGTTACAAACAGGTCATCCACATATAGGAGTAGAACCACAGGATTCCCTTCCTCAACTTTGTAGTAAAGGTTGGAATCCGCTTTACTCTTTGTAAAGCCCAAGTTAGATAGGAAACTGTCCATCCTACCATACCAAGTTCTGGGAGCTTGCTTCAAGCCATACAAGGCTTTCTTCAATCTGCACACATATGACTCCCTATCATGTGTTTTGAAACCAAGTGGCTGCTCCACAAATACTTCCTCTTCAACTACACCATTCAAGAAAGCAGTCTTGACATCCATCTGGTGTATTTTCCATTTCATTGCTGCAGCCAGGGCAAGTACTGTTCTGATGGAAGTATACCTAGCTATAGGTGCAAAAGTTTCTTCATAATCTATTCCCTCTTTTTAAGAGAAGCCACGAGCTACGAATCTTGCCTTGTATTTCTCTACACTGCCATCTGCAGCATGCTTGATTTTGTAGATCCATTTGGAAGTCACAACAGACTTCTCTTTAGGTCTTGGGACAACATCCCAAACATCATTCTTCATTATTGATTGGTATTCCTCAACCATGGCATCCTTCCATTCTTTCTTTTCCGTTGCTTCTTCATAACTGGAAGGTTCTTTGTTCATGATGTCACAGAGTAAAGCAACATAGTTGGTATGTGATCTAGTTCTTTTCTTTGCTCTGTGTTCTTCTTCTGGAATGCCAAATCTTTCTGCATCTTGAATGAGCTCTCTAGCCCACGCAGGTTTCCTCTTGTGAGAGTTATCCTCACGGGGTGGATCTACAGGTTCTTGCGGATCTTCAAACTCACGAACAACTTCTGGAATTGCTTCAGTCATGGTAGTGTCTTAAAATCTAGTTTCCTTAGGTTCTTCATAAACTTCGATAGGTGCCTTCCTTGATTTGATGAATGCTGAGTTTTCATCAAATGTTACATCCCTGCTGACATCAATCTTCTTGAACCTTGGAAAGTATATTCTGTAAGCCTTCGAGCTTTCACTGTAACCCACAAAGATACCCTTCTTTCCTGAAGGATCTAGTTTGGTCCTCTTTTCCTTTGGGACATGAGTCTATACTGGACAACCAAATATTCTGAGATGGATGACTTCAGGTTTCTTACCAGAAAAGACCTCTTCTGGTGTCTTGTTGTCCAATATCTTGTGGGGTGTTCTGTTCTGCATATATACAGCTGTTCTAGCTGCTTCTGCCCATAGATGCATAGGTAGATCCTGGTCATGCAGCATTGCCCTTGCTGCTTCCATGATTGTTCTGTTCTTCCTTTCTGCAACCCCATTCTGTTGTGGATTATAAGGAGCAGTCAACTCCCTCTTAATCCCTGAATCACTGCAAAGCTTCTTGAAGTCACCTGAGGTGAATTCTCCACCATTGTCGGATCTGAATGTTTTGATCTTCTTATCAGTTTGATTTTCCATCAAGGTTTTGAATTCCTTGAACTTGTCAAACACCTCATCTTTGTTCTTCAAGAAGTAGACCCAAGTCTTCCTGGAGAAGTCATCTATGAAAGAGACATAGTAAACATACCCACTTAGAGAACTGGATGACATGGGACCACAAACATCTGAGTGGATGATTTCCAAGATGCCTTTTGCCTTGCTTTCACTGCTTGGAAATGCCTTCTTAATGTTCTTTCCTTTTGCACATCCTTTGCAAACACCTTCATGCTTGGTCTTGATTTCAGGAAGACCTTCTACAGCCTTACTTGCAATTGGTAATGCTCTATAGTGCATATGTGCAAGTCTTCTATGCCAAAGTTCACTTGGCTCCATGGAATCATGCACCATGGCATGTTCAGGTTGTCCTTTCAATTTATACAAACCTCCCTCTTGCTCTCCAATCATCACTGCATCATCTATGGTCTTTCCCTTTGGCCATATTAGGACTTGGCCATCCACAAATGCAACCCTCATACCTTTTGCATTCAATGTAGAGATGGAGAGTAAGTTCTTCTTGAGCCCAGGTACATAAAGGACTTCTTTCATCTTCAAAGATTTTCCAGAATCTAGGTTGTAGGAGGCTTCACCACTTCCTTTGATGGGGTATTGATAATCATCCCCAAGTTTTACTTTATGGGGTGATTCATGTTCAGACAGATTTACAAAAGATTCTTTAAACCCAGTCATGTGTTTAGAAGCCCCACTGTCAATTAACCAATCATTACAACCATGGGAGATTGTACCTGTGAGAGCAGAGATTAGGACATACTCTTCTTCACTTGATGAGTCATCATCACTTTCTGCCCTAGCTTTCTTCTTTGGAGGTTCATCATCTTCGGCAGCATCAGCATGGTACCTTCTTTTGTTACCCTTCATCTTCTTGCTGGAGTTGTTGTTGTTGTGGTTGTCCCTTTTGTTCTTGGGACATTCTGAAGCAAAGTGACCCTTCTCATTACAAGTGAAACACCTTAGATCTTTCTTGTCTTTGTGATAATGATGAGAAGATTTCTTCTTGTGATGGGTTGGCTCCCTCTTGAACTTGCCCTTCTTAGTGTGAGATGTGAGAGCTTGATCTTCATTCCCCATCTTTTCTTCTCTTGCCACAAGCCTTGCTTCTTCTTGAGAACATTCCTCCCACAATCTACTGAAGGAGATTAATTTCTTTCTTGCACAGATCCCTTGGATAAAAGAGTCCCATGACCTAGGTAGGCCATTCAAAGTGGTTATAACAATTTCACCATTCTCCACCATTTCATCTACAGTTTCAAGTTGTTCCTTGATTTGAGAGACCTTGGAGAAATAGGATTTGAATGGTTTCTCCATTCGACATCTTGACCCCTTTCAATTGATTCCGCAAGGTCATCTTCCGATTTATGTTCTTCCCTTCAAATAGCTTGGTCAAAGAGTCAAACATCTCCTTGGGTGTCTTCAGAGATGACACATGAGGTATGAGATGGTCTTTGATAGAATCAGCAATGATTCTCTTTGCCTTGACCAAGTTCTTCTTATGCAATATTTTAGCCTCTTCATCCTCTGGGATAGGGATGTCTTCTTTTATATATGAGTCCAACTCATTCTCTTCCAAGATTAACCCAATCCTATACTTCCAGGCTCGGAAGTTATCAGCCCCTTCAAGCTTATCCTCAAGCTTGGTGTGGTGAGACATCTTTAAAGAGTACTTCAAATGGAAATAGAAAAGATTTAGGTCTTACCACTTGAATTGCTGAAAACTGGATCTGGTCTCGGATTAGGGTTTATCGGAAAAACCCTAAAAATTCAAAATGTGAATTTCAACTTTCTGAAAGGATAGAAAGATGCGCCTTGATGAGCTGATCAGCCTGGTGTATTCAGAATTTGAGATCAGCAAAGCTTTACCCTTCAGATTTGTCTTTTTGTCTTCCCGGGTTCACTCGGGAGAGCCCTGAATTAGGGTTTGAGTTTCCCGAAGATCTACTCAGCCAAAAACCTTGATTCAAAGCTCTAAACTTTGATTTTTGCAAGGAGCTTCCAGCTATGTCTTCAGATTTCAGATATTCCTATTTTTGTGGAAACCCTAATTTTTAGGGCCAAATCTGAAAATGCTCAGAATTGAATTCTGATTGGACAGATAGATTCTCCTTGATGAGTAGAGTCAATCTACTATACTGCTTTTCCAAAATCTGTGGAGAGAAACCCAATAAACAAGAAACCCTAGTTTCCGTCACTGCACAATGTCTTCTTCTCAGATTAGCTCTAATACCATGTTAAATTTTGAGCATTAATTCACAATACTCTAGGATCTTTACTGAGAGAATAACATGTACAGTATATCAATGCATAACAATCATAATAAGCATGACAAGTATATAAGAATCAAAAGCATGAGAGCCAAGAGACACAGAGTTTCCGTGGGAAAAACCCTAAGGTGAAAAACCCCACAACTTCCTCAGAGATTAGAGAGCAATGGCTCAACCAAAGTACAACCAAAATACATTGAGATAGTCTCCTAGTAGCAGATGATCCTCCTCCTCACTAGTGCGCCACTTTTTGAGTGAGAGAAGCATGAGTTTCCGAGTGATCAAAATAGAGATCACCCGATCTCGATTTATACTTGTCTGTTTGCCCAGTGACCTTATGGGGCCGACTTGTCTAGCTAGGTACATCCATAATATAATATATAATTAAGGGCCGACCCCACACATGGTGGTCTAATAACCCATCGGCAAGTACACACACTTGCGACACTTGTCAATACACATGACGACACTTCCTTATAGAGGAATAACACATCTCTTATAAGGGTACAATAAATATATATGAAATACATTCCGAAGTTACATATACATCAACATTCCTCACCCCACATTAGCCAAATTGAATTATTGGTTAAGTCATGGTCACTTTTATTTTAATTAAAACGTTGATGTATACTGTTGAAGGATAAATCTGCCCATAACGTCATTTCCCTTGCCCAAATTGATGAACTGAGTGCATAAATGAGATCAGAGACCTCAAATCCACTAAGGGTGACTATACACACCCAATGAATCTATCCATATAATGATCTGTAAGCCTAATTCGTCTCCAATAATAAAAATATGGCCATTAAAAATAATAATAATTAAAAATCTCATCAACTATGGCCAATAACCACCAATCGAAGCATGGAATGATGAAATGAATGTCTATGGGTGCCAAATGCATCATCTCAAACCACCATCGTCAAGTCCACCTCAGGACCTATATGTGGGCCCAGTCAAACCAGGTTGACAAGGTCAAAACTGGTCAATGATGACTAAGTTGAGAACTGAAAGATCCTGCATGCATAAGGGGGTGAATGGTGCTCCTTTAGTTATATTAATAGCCAACTAAACATTTGTGACATAAACAATGGTGATCAACAAAAATTCATAAAACCAGACTTGTGTTAGAAAAGTTGCATGACCCTTTATGAAGTCCTTGACATATGCTCACTTACAACTTTGATAATTTTGCTAAGCTGGGTGAGGTGGATGAAACAAGGCTATCCCTAAGAGAAATGACTTGATTTAACCAGACTAGTGATCTCTCATAGTATACGGGGAAAAGGGAGACGCCCTGACATGTACTAGTTAGGTTTCATTAAGGCTTTCACAGGTTGTAGTCATTTCAATGGGGAATTGGAGACCTGTGTGGAGTTGAGAAGAAAAACTCCACACAGGTCTCCAATTCCCCATTGAAATGTACTAGTTAGGCTGACACTAGGGAAGGGAAGTGTCTCATAGATGGAATAAGTTGGTGGGAGCATTTATTCAACTCTAACAAGTTCCTTTATTGAATTGCATTTCTACTTGCTTTTTGCAAGTCTTTGAGTTTCATTTAGGTCTACATCCTTTTAGATATGGCATTAAGCTCCAATGCATTTTATATGACCTTTTATTTGATGACCCTTCGGATTTTACAAGTGCTTAAAAGCACAACTAACTGCAGCTTTCATCCAAGGTAATTTTCATTTCACATATGATGGCAACTTGCTTCGAGTCTAGCTAATACCCCCTGGGCAACTAACCAGCCTTAGCTCATGTCACAACACCAGTAGGTACTCTTGGCCCAGAAGTGAATCATGGGGTCAGCTGGCGGCAATCCTCCATAATCAGGACCAAACATTGAGGGTAACCAACCAGAAAGGTCAAGGATTTGGAAACCCAACCTACCTAAGCCCGGGACCCAACACCGACAGGTTCTTTCGGCCCAGAAGGGTCAAGGCCTTCGACAAGTTTTGTTGCACAACTCAGGGTCAAAACACATAAAAACATGGGGACCATACTAGCACAGAGGTCAAGGTGGGGAAGGCTCTTTGATCTCAAAAGTCTAGTCCAAGTCAGGGAAAGAGTTCAAATATGTAAGTAAATGGATGGATGGATGGAGAAAATGATAGGTGGTGCCAAACATAACAAGAAAATGGTCAAGTTTGTATAAGGTAGGATGTACCAGTGAGCATATTCCAAGTTCTTGACATTTAGGACCAATTAACTGCTCATAATAACAAGTCTATAGTAGCAATCAATACAAACAACATCACCATTGCCAATCACTCATGCTAAGTCAAAGCTATTAATATAAATAAATGAGACAAATAATAGCACCCCAAATGCAACATGTATACCTGCTCAGCCATACACCTGTCTCTGAATGTATCCATAAATATCAACTCTGACTGCATAGGGGCAAGGGAAGTGTATCAGCTGCCTGCTCTGCTAATCTAGCAAAGTGAACCATGATCAAACCAAGTCATCTCAAAGGGCTCATGTGGGGCTCAGTCATGACAAGGGGTACTAATGTGCTGCTCTGAAAGCTCTGGCTAGCTCTGGAAAATACTCTCCCACCAATGATCTATGCTCTGCATCAATGCTCATCTCATGTACTGGGACTAGGCTCATGTCTCTGACATGTTGATCTGCATCATAGTAGCCTCGTTAGTATGGATGTGACAACAAGTACCTACCCTAACCACTTCTAATAGCTTTACTAATTTCAAAAACCTTGCAGAGGGAAAATATTAGAGTAGACACTTTCAAATATTTTTGGAAGGATAATTGACAAGTAAAGGTAAGAGAGCATATAACCAAGAGTAAAGATACATATTACACCCTAAACTTCCAATTGACAAATATCAAATAAAAGGAAAAAATCGTACTTACTTCATTAGCCCAAAACCATTATCAATTGAAGATCTCATTCATAAGTAAAACATGAGGAGCACATTACCATTTAAGAAACACTTTAATTCACCATCCAAAGAAACCAATAGATATTCAATTAGACTCAATAGGACTTCTCCCCAAATCCAACCATGAAAAATGAAGGAGAGAACAAATCCTTATGTATCTTTGAGCTCATCCTCCCTCTACAATAAAATAACAATAAACTCCTAGATCTAGCCTAAGGAGTAAACAAACCAAAATACTCCAACTACATGCATAAAATAAGGTTCTCAAAGAAACATGTACATGTCTCAATAAATAGAGGGGCACCTCCAACAAATAAAGGATAATACCAAGTCAAAACCCCAATTTGTAACTCTCCAATAGAATACATCTCCAAGGCACTAAATGCATCCTATATCTAAGGTTTAACCCCCTACATCTCTTCCAAACCAAACAACCTCCATCATTAATGCAATATAACTATTAACAACTCCAAAGTGGCCCACGCCATCATAAATGTAGAATAGAAATCCTCCAATGAGAACACTCCAACAATTTAAGCATGAAAAGTGTGCAAGCAACTCTCCTATAGTGGAGTGTTCCATCAATCAAGGCTAGAAATGAATCAAGATTTAAAAATGCTCCAAGAGGTGGACGCTCAACCATACAGCATGAATAAGTGTGCAAGGTAGGTCCAATAAGGCTAAACACTCGACCTAGAAAGTATAAAAAGCAATGCAAGTAACCTCCCAAGGTGGATGCTTTTCTTCTTTTGACCACATCAAGAGTCAAATCTCAAAAGAGATGTCCACACAACAACCAACTCATCAACCTCCACTACTATCTCATGTTAGATTTTGATTATGGTAGAATAATTTTCATCTCTTTCAACTTATAAACAATATAGGATCACTGAAAGAAGAACTATGCACATAAACAATAAACACGATAGTTTATCCTGGGAAACCCAAACTCAAGAAAAACCCAGCAAGTCCTTCTTACTCAGAGATTCAGTACAATAAAGATAAAAAATCATAAGAAGAATAAATGCCAAAGAAATAGCTCCACAAATGTCTTTTGCAACCAAAAAGTTGAACTTTCTTGCTTGAGCAAACTTGCTTGAGGTGTTTGATAAATGGAAGGGCAACTCCTCTATTTATACTGCATTTTTGACTGATTTTTCCAACTGGGCCAACTTGACCTCTTTACTGGGCCGAATTGTCATTTTACTGGCCAGTGTTTCCCATTGTTTGGCGCAGACTGCCTACTGTTTGGGGAAGTTTTACCCACTGATTTCTATGGGGTCGACTTGTCTCTGTTGTAAATATAAAAATACATTTTATTTATTTATATTTGTTTTATAGGTCGGCTTTAGCTAGTGAGAATACCTCATGTAGCTACAAAAACAACATCTCATCAATGTATGTGCAAGAAGATTGATCCATGAACCAAGGAGACCACCAATGAATGATAGAATCATGCCTCCACACGTGCTAACAAAGAGAAAAAAGGAGAGCGCTCTACACATAATGATAAATAATAGCACCAAGGTGTCATCCATGTCTAGGAACAAGAGAACACTCTAATAGAAACCCAGCATATGTCATGCATGAGTGCAAAACACCTCCAATAAACTAGAACGCTCCAAAGTTCCAAACCTAAGTCAAATCCAATCAAAAACCACTCCAAAGAAGCAAGAGTGTTCCTCCAAAAGTGATAGATAATAATGCCAAGATGTCATTTATAGTGTTAAATTTCTTTAGAGCTTATAATCAGATTACTATTTCCAATAAAATAATCACAGAAGCATGCAGAATAAATTCTTAGATCTGATTTTATGAACAGCAATACATAAGCTCAAATAACTGATAATACACAGTGGAACAAGAAACCAATCACACAACCATAAACATAGTATTTTTACCCTGGAAACCCCAATGGGGAAAACCATCAAACTAGGGCTTTCATGATAATCGTGCTAGAGAAAAAAATAGAAATGATTACAACAGATATTTCATAGATAGAGGAACCTGAAACCTTGGAGGAGTGCCAAATCTCAAGACCAAACCCAGACTACTCAACAGTTGCAACTGTTATGCTATAAGAAGTGTGCCCCTACTCACACGTGTTTCCCAGCTACCGACTTGGGAAAAGTGCGCCCTCTGTCTCTAATCTGAAATCTCTATGGCATCAACCCTAAATGACTACCTAGGGAAATGTGCCCCCTCTCAATCACTGGAAAAAGTGCACCCCTGCTCTCTCTTGCCCTCACGACTAAAGAAGTGCACCCTCTACTATTCACTTCCCTCACAACTACAGAAGTGTGCCCTTGCTCTCTACTCTCTGAATGCTCAAGAACTCGCTCCCTCTCAAACAATCTCTGAATGAGTGAATGTGTCGATCAACTAAACTTTTACCCTCTGCCTCTCTTCTATAACTTAACTGTGACTTTTAGGGTTTCAAAACCCTAATTTCACTTTCACAGTAAAAGTCACTTGCATGGAAGAGTAAAAGTCTGGGCATCTCGTGCATGCTTCCGACACTGAATCCATGCAAAGCACCTGTCCTTAGTTACTCCAAAAATCAACACTCCCTCTTAACGAGGAAAGTGTTCTGCACCACTCCAAGCTAATCTCTAAATAAGACAAACTTCCCCTGCAGTTTACTCATCAATAGGTATGTACTGAAGCTTCAAAGCTCCCCTCTGAACATAATCTCGAATGAAGTGATACTTGATCTCTATGTGCTTCAATCTGTCATGAAACACTGGATTCTTAGAGGAGTTTGATGCAACTCGGATTATTGCAGTGAATGATGGTCTGCTGCAACCTCTGACCAAATAAACACACGAGAAACTTGCGAAACCAAATGGCCTCACACCTCACATGACTGGCTGCCATATACTAGACTTGTTAGAATAACACATGCACAAGTATGACCTAAAGGTGTCTTCTTTGCTCATCTCTTGTTGAATGTTGGTGAATAATGTTACTATGTGGATTGAATTGTAGTTGTATGCTGGATTCTCTAAATTAGGGCGTTTTACCAATATTCTATCAACTTTGTATGAAGGAAACGTCTTGCATAAGGGTTTCTTATCGCTTTTGGGGCCTTGGACTTCTCCATTTTCCTTAGTTAGGCTCACCTACCGAACCCTAGAGGTTGTTAGGTGATGCCCTAGCTTGCAAGTGCTAGAGGAACATCTTAAGAGAGGGACGTTAACCATAGATCTCTCAATGCCCTAGGGATTGAGACAAAAATCATATCCCCTTTCTTGTCATTTTTACTCTATTTTCAGCATTTATTGTATTATATTTGTGGCTGCAATTTTATGCATAAAAAGACATAAAAATATGAAAAAATACAAAACCCTAAAAACTAGAAAATTCATAACTCCAAAAATAGTCGTGAGTTTGTAATTTTGCTTCTCCCTACAAATTCGCCCTAGTGGATTTATCCACGGATCCAGAAGGGCATCCTCATTTTATGTATAAAAAAACACTAAAAATCATATATTGTCAAAAAAGCCCTAAAAATTTACATAAATTCAAAAACCTAAGAATCTTTAGAATTTGCTAAATCTAGTCCACCCCTTAATTTCTCCCTCGGTGATTTATCCATTGATTCAGAAGGGTGCCCTCATCTTCCAACCTATCTTGAGATCAACTTATGGAATTACACTAAATTTTCTGATTTTTACCCTTCTTGGGCTCAATGGAGTGATGCGCACCTCTTGAGGATGGACAAGCTTGCTAGTTTGGGGATAAATCTTATAAGTCTTTGATCTTGTTTCTTTGCTAAGGTGATGCTAAGAGTTGTTTGCTTAACACATGCACAAGGAGGTATCCAAGTCTTTTCTCTTGATATTTCTTTGTTAAAAGTTGGAGTTGTCTTGTCTAAGATTGAATGGTAGCCATTGATGTTGCATTTTGCCTTAGCATAAGTCATTTTCAGCCTTTAGTTACCCTAGCATTATCAACTTGAGCTTTAGGTCTCCAAAGTTTGTCTTAGCTAGGGCATCATAAACCAACTCTTGTAGTTGTTGAAGAAGCCCTAGTTTTTCAAACTTGACAAGTGTCATCTCAAGGGGAGGCTATCCTCCATTGATGCCTAGGGTTAGGGTGAACTTCTCTTCAAACCCTAGGTTGTTCATCTATATTTTTAACCTAATTTTCTGAGTTTGTACAGTTGTAAATATTATGTTAGTTTAGTCTTTTTTGTTTTTTGTTTTTTTAGTTTGATTTTTATGTTATTTTATAACTATTTTTACAAGTTTAAACCTTAAAAACCCTAAGTTACTGTTTTAAATTCTGTATAAGACCCTATTTTGCAGACCCTTTCACCTTCGGGCTCCCCTTTTTCCCTTTTGTTGCCCTCCTTATCAAACCCTCGGACCTTGCTTCTGCTGCTCCCTTCTGCCCACGGCCTCTTCCATCCCTCTTTGCTTCCCCCTCTACCTTCGTTCCACTTCGCTTCTTCCTCGTTACCCTTTCCTTTCCCTTTGCTGCCCCATCCGAGTCCTCTTATCCACCATAACACAGGTCTGCATTTTGCAGACCCTGTGTATTATTTCCCTTGCTGCCCTCATCTGCACATACAAACAGAAAACAAGTTAATAAGTGAAGTTCAAAAGGTATTGTTAAGGGTGGATTTCTTGCATGTGAGAAGGTTTGAAATCGATTAATTAAAGGTCTGAATTTCATGCACAGTGGGTCTGATTTTTACATACAGTGAGCCAAATTTCTGTGATCAGTAATCATTAAGTAAGGCTATATATTTCTGAATTTTGGTGTTGGATCTTCTCATTATAAGCAGGTGGTTATTCTAGCTTTGATTTGACACCGTTATAAACTTCTGATCTCTGCTGCATTGTATACTTACTTACAGATCTGAAATGTTTCGATGGTTTAATTGAATCATATTTGATATTGTTTAAACGTGGGTATTTTACAATAGATATTGGACTTGTTTACATATTTGCATTGGTGGATGATCTTAGCCCATGAACTTTTATATTTCATTGATCTATAGTTATGACCTAATACTCACAACTTAAACATAATTGGATAGCCACACGTGCCACCATTTCTGAACTAGATACATTTTGTTACACTTTCTAGATCTGATACGTTGGTTTGGTAAATGGACTGAATTTATTGTGGAAGATTGACGTTACTTAATTGTTCATAAAAGGTTGTGTAAACTTAGTTGGAGAGTTGTTTGTCTTTTAAACATGAATGCATATCTATTTGCTATTTTCAATTGGTGCATGGTAATAGATTGGTGAATGGTAAAGAGCCCTTATACTTCATATGGTGAATGTAATGAATGATCTTTCTTATATCATGATCTTGGATTGACCTTACACTTTCATTGAATGATTCAGGTTGGTTAATAGTCCTTGGTGAATCCTAACTCATTTGGTGGTTCTTCGATCATAAACATTGCCTAGTTTGCACCCACTGACATTGGATGATTAATGGTTATGTTATCTTCATATTGACTCCATTTAGGCACTGGTCTAACTAATATTTGCATAGAAAAGATAGTCTTTTAGTTGCATCAGTGTTCTGCAGGTTATCAAAAGGGTACTTCTCCTTGGAGGTTCCAACGCTCCAAAGAAGTTAGAATCATGGTCGAGGTGACATTGGATCACTTTTCTTATTTTTGCTTATCGGGAACTAGCCCTGCTAGTTTGCCCGGTAACAACCTCCTTGTCCATCTCCTCCTGAGGGTGCACTTTTCTGAGGTGTCCCTTGGGTTGTATGAAATTCATTGGAAAATATGAGATTGTGTTGCAAATCTTTGTTATCTATTGTGTTGGATAAGTAGTAGGTTGAATTAACTCCTCAGTAGATCTAGTAGTCTTCTTATCTCATTATTTGACTCCATATAAAGGCACCGATCTCTGTCATAAAGGTTGTAGAAAGGTATCCGTTTGTTGGTAATTGCAGGTATCTTAATAGGGCTCTTCCCTTGGGTTTAGGAGTTACCTGAAGTAGTTGAGAGACTAAGTTGAGGTGACATTGGGTTTAAATCTCTCCCATGCTTACCATTCGCTAGCTTGTTGCACCACATTGTGCTACAAATCCTAGACTGTTGGTTTGAATGGTAACACTCTCGAAGTGGTATCAAATCATATACATCCTTCACCGCCGATATTGCTGATCAATTTTTGGAGGAGGAACTTCGATGGGACCAAGATTCAATCAGGTATGGGTGCTTGTCCTTGTGTTGATAGTCATTGTTTTTCTTTCTTCCTAGAATTTGAAGGTACTAACAATGTGGTTGAATACGAATCTCTCTTGCTTGGCCTTGACTTAGCTAAATACTATGGGATTAAGTTCATAGATATTGTTGGCAACTCTAACCCAATTGCGATGCAAGTCAAAGGAAAGTTTGTATGTGAAAATCAAAGGTGAAAAAGGTACCAAGATGCAATGTGATTGGCCATAAAAAAATTCCAATGCCTTGTCTTTACAAGTGATTCCTAGAACTCGAAATCATATGGCCAATTCCCTAGCAGCATCTGCTTTTGATCTATACCCTTGCAAAGCCATTCTAGAATCAGGAATAGTGCAAGTAGTTTTCATACTTCTGTTTCTGGTAACCTTGAGGATCAGTAGATTTTCGATGACGACAAGCAGATGCCCAAGTTTATGAACAACATGGAAAAATTGTTTCAGCCTCATCATGCATGGTTCCTACTTACTTGATAGTTTTGAAGGTCGTTTGGGCAAAAATATTCTGGAAAACAAGTATATAATGGCGTCAGTTTCTACTTGAGCCCAATTCATGCATGGATAGAAAAAGCTTGTGAAGGTGATCCTTCCCCGTGGAAAGAGCTTGAAGGATTCCAAGTTCCCAATCTTGTTCATCATTCTAGCCCCATTCTGATGGAGGTAGTACCATCTATTCAACTCATCATTGATGTGGTTTTGTCTTGGACTGTTTCCAAAGACAAAGGAAGAAACCCTCACATGAATAATATGCTCGAGCGGCTGCACTAGTGGTATGATTTCACTTGACTTTTCTCTGTTATCATAATTAGTGTAGTTAGTGTTATCACACAACTTGCAGTTGCCCCTTTATGGTGAATCCTATTCAGGACGGTAGAGGAGCTAGGAAACCAAAGAGGTGACCTAAGAGAATCTCGATCCCCGGAATGGATCGGTTGTCACACCGATCAAGACTCTCTTCGCTTTATGCCACTGAAAGTCCCAAGTGACAAAGGGGATGACCCCAATCTAACCTAAAAGGACAGATCTAAGCTAAATCACCAGATCAAACTAGGCAAGCAGAGTACGTAAGGTGGGTAGCTAATGAAACTCTAGATCTGAGGGATGAAGCCACTAATTGGATGATGTTCAAGTTGAGAGGCTTAGGATGAGTTAATTATCAACCCGATGTGTTTATGTTAGTGACTTAGAAGTTTAAGGAAGGATCTAGGATCTAAGTGTTGACCAAATGATCAATGCCACTACCTTGGGGGGATTGAGGGTAAATCTTGGTGAAATATCCAAAGTAGTAGATTGAGGGTGAATTAGGGCTTTCTAACACTTGAATGAGATAGCTTGATGATGGATCTGACAGTGTCAAAGTACACAAGCAAAACCGGATCACAAAACAACTGAAAGATGGACAAACCCTAGGATGGCAAATTGCCTAAAGATGAGTGCCTGTGGGATTGGGATGATGGAGTCCCCAAGAGATTACACCCTTGAGAACCCTCTTCGAGTTAGGGAAGAATGTAAAAACCCAAAAAGGATTTACCTTAAAGACAAGTTGTGTAACCCGGAGAATTTTTATAAATTTTTACTTTAGGGTTTGAAGTATATCTAAGAGATGACTAATGGATAGAAAGATAAAATAGAAGGAAAATACTTGTAAATAATTACTTGGTGATTGTAGAAGCTTGTCTTATGATGAAGACTAATCCCAACAAGTAAAAGTGGAAGTTTTGTGAACCCATGTCCAAGTAAAATGCCCAAGGACACTAGTGCGTCCCTCCTTTCCTGCACAACAAAAGAGATCAATGAGTAAAGCAAGAAGAATGGATGACAAAAGATGAAATAGAAATGATAAGAGAGTAAATGATACCAAGATAGAAATACTCCCTATTAAACCAAGATTCGAGAGAGAAGAGCAAGGCCAAGTCTCCCCAGCAAGTGCACCCCTCTTCAAATCGGCCTCCTTGTTTGCAATAAAAAATTGGATCCAAAAGATATGAGAGCTATCACAAAGATCTTTCAATGCAAGTGAAAGATAATTTCAATCATCGCATTCAACATTCATCCACAATAACACAAGTGTTGGAGCACAAAAGATTTCTTCTATTCCAAAAATCCAGAGTCAAAAGTCCCTTTACAATGAGGGGGTCCTCTCTCTTAAATAGATCCGAGAGAGGCCAAAACCCTAACCACTTTTTGAATGACTGGTTGAGATTAAAAGATACAAAGGATATCATCAACAGTGGAGATCTTTTTATTTTTACATTACATGGATCAATGACTGAGTCAAAAAGGGGGGCGCACTTTTGCCCAATAATGCCTTAGGAAAGGCAAGTACAACAAAATGACATGATATAACATGGGGCAACATAATAAGGGGGTCACTAGGGGCATAAATCACCCTAGGTGCCCACCTTCTACAATGATATAACAATATAACATGATAATACATCAAATGATCAAGAGGAAGTGCGCCCCCAAGGAAGACGTCCTCCCTAGGACCAAGGTAACATGTGAAGTCCTCCTTAGATGAATATAACCCATGGAACATGCATGTAGACCCTCATCTCATCATAAGAAATCATCCCCAAGTCATTTCCTCGCCCACATTAGCCAAATCGATTTTCTTGAAGAAGCCATGGTCATTTTTTAATGAATAAAATTGTCGATTCATCATGCTGGAAAATAAAACTATCAATATGTCCTTTACCTTTGCCCAAAATCCATATCTAAGTGCACCAACTGACTCAGAGACGTCAAATCCATCAATAGTGACTACTCATACTCCATATGTCCATCAAAATATGCATCTGAAGCCCAACACCACATCCAGTAAATAAAATATGGCTATAATAATAATAATAATAATAATCCATGGAACTGTTGTATAATGGACAACAACCAAAAACTGAGCATGGAAATGGTGTACTGGATACATCTAGAGAATAAATATGCAATCTCGAACACTGTAGTCACTACCTCAGGGAACGTGTTGACCAAGTCAAAATACTCAAACTGAAGGCTGAGCAATAATCTGGATAGTCCTGCATGCACACTGGATGAATAATGCTCATAAGTTTATGTTAATAACCAGACTAAAACATGAAATACACAACAGTGGCCACAATAATCAAATAATAATATACCTGTGTCAGAGAAACGATCAAGTCTTTCATGACAACCCCTACATATGCTCACTCACACACTTAGGCAAACTACTAGGATGGTGAGGTGGAAGAAACAAGGCTAGAATAATGGGGATTGACTTGATAACCTCGACACTGTGATTTCTCGGACATGAGGAAAAGGGGAACCACTTAAACATATGCATGATAGAAGACACTAGGGAATGGCAGTGCCTCACAAATGGGTAGAGTGCTTGGAAGGCTTCCAGTAGACTCTAGACAAGCATCCTTTATTGCATTTAATTTCTTGCCATCTTTTTGCACATTTAACAATATTTAGCATTTAACATTTTGTTCTATCTTTCACTAGCCAGCCTCCAAGGGCAGGTGCCCTGAATAGCCTTGCAGGCCTCATATAATGACTTGGTCTTACCACCATTGCCTACCACCATCCATTGGTGCGATGGAGTTACGACCCTGTTTCCCTGTAGAGGCAAATGGCCTTACATCATACTAAGGATGAGTGCTCATCCCTTGGCCACTGACTAGCTACGGAAGATTTTTATTTATCACTGTTGAAAAAACACTTTTTGTACCTGGCTTTTGCATCCGTTTAAATGTAGCATTTATCCGTTCCGATGCTTTTGTGGGAGTCCTTGCTTTCGAGGACTAAAGGAGAACATTCTGGTGACACTGGCCACACAACCGATCCACAAGGCATCATACAAGCAGACTAGAAGGGACCAGGCCACACACTCCAGAGCCGAGACACAAAGTAAACATGGAGTCTATCCAACACAGAGGCCTAAGTGGGGGGCTCCTCAATATCACTAGTTTAGGTACAAATCAAGGTCAAAACCAAATAACGAAAGAGACAGATGAATGGAGAAAGGTGAGAGGTGATGCCATCAAAGCAAGAGTATGAGTAAGATTGTGTACGGTAGGAAATACTAGCAAGCATATATAATGGCCTTGCACTAGGGACTCTTTGACAACTCAAGACACAGGTTTCAAACCATAAAGATCAAATGCCATTGTCAGTAGAACATGTATAGTCACAGTAATTAAAATAAACTATAGAGCCAACTATAACACCCAAATGAAATATATACCTTTGCTCAACCATATAAGGTGTCTCTAGAACCATCTGCAACTGAACATGGGAAAAGGAACATCACCAACCAACTGCTTTGCTCTGTATATAAAATGAACCATGACTAGAACATAATCATCTCAATGGGGTCATGTAGGATCAGTCATGACAAGGGGGAAGTTGCTGCTGCTAGCTCAGAAATAACTACATCACTGCTAATCAATAGGCTCATCTCAACCACAAGACTGGTTCATGGATCAGAAAAAATCTAGTTTGCATCATGATAGCTCCAGCTACAATGTATGTGATAACAGGTAGGTATAGTTCCATTTGATTTCAACGTTTACTTTTACCCTTGCATTGCATTTGTTGTGTCATTGCATTTCATTTTGAACAAGGAAGGATGGAAGTGTCTGCCTCTGATGTCTTTAATGTCCTTGTTGTTAGATATGTGTGTAGGTCTTGTTATCACACAACTTGTAGTTGTCCCTAATGGTATCCCATCTGGGATGGTAGAGGAGATGGACAACTAAAGAGGTGACCTAAGAGATGCCACGGTTCCCAATGCAAGCTGGGAGTCATGACAACCGAGGCACTCTTCACTTTAGATCTAGACAAGTCAAGACCAAGGGGGAGACCCTATAGCCAGTCAAAAGAAGATTAGCCAAAGCAATGGTTCCTAGGGAGATGTGAAAGTTGAGTTACGGAAACCAATGCAAGCTTAGGTGAGCCCAAGAGTTTAAGTGTGGTTGAAGAGGCTTAAGATATGAGAAGTGTTTCAACCAATGAATGAGCTAGGTCACCTAGGGAGATCAAAGAGATAGATCTAGTACCATGAAATACACAAGTGGGACCCACTTCCTTAAAGTATGGAAATGACCCAAATGGGGCCCACAAGGTGAAGTTAGGAGTGATGTGGCACTAAGGGGTGTTTGATGATGTGGATCTATGGATCCAAGTTAGATTAGGCAACACCCACATATGGGATCTAACACATACACAATCCCCAAGGAGTGCGAATTGACCCAAGGAGACTAGTGCCTTGAAATGAAGGGGTAAATGGAGTTCAAAGTATGCCAAATTGTAGATCGGGATGGTTAAGGCAATTATCAAGGGGGGGTTTTAATGGCATGCCCCAAGGTAGGCTAGATCTCCATAGATCTAAGGTTGAAAGTGCATCATCGAATGACCCAAGTGGGACACAACCCTCAAAATGAGGAATGGGGCCCACAAGGCAGAAATCAAAGAAGTGAAGCACTAGGGGTAGGTTATCAAGTGAGAGGAGTGCAAATCAAGTGGGATCTCACCTACCCATGTCTTAGAAGTAGCAAAACTCACCCTTCCAAGGAGTGCGACCTCACCCAAGGAAGGCTAAGTGCCTTGGAAAGTGTGTCAAATGAAGCCCAATCCACACCAAACTATAGATCTGAATTGCCATGGATGCTATAGAGGTGGGTTTTCAATATCTTATCCAAAGCCAAGCTAGATCCAAGTAGATCTAGGAAAATAGAAAAAGAGGGTTTTGATTTTAATGGAGTTTTTTACCAATAGGATGGAGAGCAAGCGAAATCAATACGTACCTTGTAGATCTTACCTCAAAGCTTGCGGCCTCTTAGCATATGGAGAAATCTTGCCCTAGTTACAATTACAAGCTTGATCCAAGTGTCTTCAACCAAAATCGTCCAAGCCCTAGGAGGAGAGATGTCCCATGAAAACCTGTAAATCAAACTACATCAAGTTAGATTTGATCCACAAATCCATAAGATCTAAGCATGTCATGTCAAGAAAGCAATCAATGGACAAAGCACAATTGAAAAACTCCCTCAAGATGAAGACGTTCTGCCCATGGGGGATGTGAGCAACCCCTACAATCTTCCCACAAAGCAAATCGTTGAGCTAGCTTCAAGCAATTCGGCCTCCCTTCAATTGATGTCGATTTCACTGTAAAGCAAAGAATGTCTAGAAACAAGATGCAAGAACATATACAAGAGTAGCCCAATCAAAGCCAAAAGTAGATCTCCAAAATATTATTTTCATTCCAAGTTTTCCAGAGCCCAAAGGTGAGCTTTACAATAGGGGTCTCCTCCTTATATAGGATAATAAAGACCAAAACCCTAGATCTCAAAACCACTTTACAATACAACAAGATGAGTGGTTGAGATTAAAAGATCTCATAATCTAATCAATGGCTAAGATGAGCCAATACATAATATCACACGGATCACTCAAAAGAGGGATGATGTCATAGCCTAAAGTGACTCATGGAGGGTGACGTCATTACTAGGAGGGGGCTAAGACACATGGGCCCACCTCATATGACTAGGACATGACTAAAGAAGCTCATGGTGGGGCTAGGAGGCATCAACCCTTACTAGCTCATCCCCATGGCACAATAATATAAAATAATATGTCCAAGATAATACAAATGATCAAATCTTGTCTCCAAAACTGAGAGAGACATGTCGTAAAAGGCCTCATGTGGCCTCTATGGACCCCACTGACTGATGATCTCTGGCTGGAAGATGAGGGGTTCACCCTGGAAGACCTTTGTGAAGACCAAGTGCCAAAACCTTGCCTCAATTGCCCAAATCGAAATCCTTAGTGACCCTTTTATTCCATTTTTTATCTGCCTCGGTAATTGTGAAGCTGCCAAAACTGACACCCAAGGTGCCTACGTTGTCAAACTAATCCCACCAGGCTCTCTGGGAGGGGGTAGAATGGTAAAAACAAGTGGTTGGACCACCCCCTCCTCATACAATGACCTAGGTGAACTGGCCTCTCATGGCCCCTGCTGGACAGGCTGGGAAAACAGCCCCAAAACTGGTCATCAAGTGGATAACTGCATCTATCACTGTCAGAAGTGCCTGGAATTGAATGATAAGTGTCTCATTGGATCTAGATGACCCAAATCTACTAAGAATGTGTACTCATACCCCATGGGTTGACCTGAGGGGTCAACAATAGGGTCCACCATATCCGGACAGTGCATAATCTGGTGATCTGGAATAATAATAAAACCTGTTGAACTGCATCAATCACCATCTGAATCATATGTCCACCATATGGTATCATCAATAAGAGTATGTGGGAACATCAATCATCATCCATAAGCATATATGGCCCAAATCATCACGGATCCCAAGAATGACCATAGTCAAACCAAGTTTGACTAGGTCAAGATACAACCAAGGACAAATCATATCAATAGACTAAGACATGTTCCTCTAATCATACTCACAGCTTAACTTAAAGTATAAACATCATTCAGTCGCATTTATCATGTTTGCATATTCCATTGTTATTTATATTTACTTGCACAATAGCTTAAATGATAGAGTCACTCATTGGACATGGCCTAACTGCTAGCTAAGGATGAAAGCTAAGAACAAGGTTGGGAAAAGGGGGGTGACTTGACCAAACTCAACCAGAAGATACTTTGGACGGGGAGAGGGGGAGCTACACTCTGTGCCAGACAAATAACAAGGGGAATGGTTGTGCTTCACAAATGGATAAGTTGTTTAGAGAGCGTTTATTCAACTTAGGCATCATGTCTAGATAAAGTTGATCAAGGTTCAACCAGAAGATACTTTGGATGGGGAGAGGGGGAGCTACACTCTGTGCCAGACAAATAACAAGGGGAATGGTTGTGCCTCACAAATGGATAAGTTGTTTAGAGAGCGTTTATTCAACTTAGGTATCATGTCTAGATAAAGCTGATCAAGGTTCATTAGGATCATTCATTTCATTTCAGGGCCTTTTTGGCCTACATAACCCTTTGGATTTCAAATGTGCTAAGAAGCACAACTAGTTGCAGCTTGCATCCAGGGCATGTTTATACATATACAAGGTCAGCAATAATAGATATAACTTTTAAGTAACATTTGCTTTTTTGGACCTTCCTATACTCTTCAAGGAGTATTTTAGCATTTCATTGCTCTTGCCCTTTACTCACGTGTGTTAAGAAACACATTCTAGAATTTACAGTTTCCATGGGCGAATTTATAAAGATTTCCAAGTAATACATGAGCTTTCAGTTTTAGCCAACAACATATCAAGTGACTAGGGGGACTTCTGCAAGTGCCAAACATCGAGACAACCAACCAGAATGATTTAGGCCTACAATCCAACTCACCAAAGGCAAGTTCTGTCACCAACTCAGAGTCGAGACACTAACAAACATGGATGCGATCCAACATAGAGGTAGTAATGGGGAAGTCCTCAGTATCAAAAAGTCGAGAAAGGTAGGTCAAAGGTGAAAGCCAAATAGGGAAGGTCATGGATGGACGGAGTCAAATGAATGTGGTGCCTAAGCTAGCAGACAAGAATGTTAAGGAAGACCATATCTATGCTCATAGGAGGGTAATAAACCAGTGGGTTTTGTCAAGAAACCTAAATGTGCAAGTAGTAGGTCCATTTTACAATTTATAACAATATTAAGATAGTTCATTTCATTTTAAACAGTTTGCCACATCATGAATCATATACCAAGCTAATGTTGTGAAGATGACTAAAGCAACAAGATAATAATCCATAATCAATGATCAGGAGTCCATAAGTTATATCACATCATAATAATAATCATCCAGAAATGATCTGAAACACTGCTACAATAACATCACTAGGCACTGAACTGAAACTGTATGGAATAAAGGGTCACATCGGTCATCAAATCTGAACTCTCAAGGCTCAGCCTTGGCACAAGGTCTAACATAAGTCTGATAAAATACACTGCTCTGATCATGAGTGATCTCAAAATATAGGCTCATCATAGCCAAACTCTGTAAAAGCGAAGCTCTGAAATGTGCAGATATTTGCTCAGCAAGAATAGTAGCCCTACTACTATGGTGTGATAACAGGTCTATAGGTGCCCAAGAGATTCTAGGGGTTCTCATACACTCCCGAGAAGAGTGCATGTCCCGCAGTTGGAGCCATTTGTTATGCCTCAGAGTGTTTGAAGCGTTCCTTCCAAATGTACCAAGGTAAGGGGTTTTTTTCTTTTGTAAATGCCAAGTTTTGGGGGGCAATATTATATAGAGTGTTGATTTTGGGGCTATTGACCAAGTCATGACAAGTCCCCTTGGTTTCCACCTCAAGGAGGTGGTGGCCTTGTGGCTCTGCTAACTACCCTTTGGGTAGGTGTCTAGTGCCCTTGAGGCAAATCATTGGGACACATGGCCACACTCATATTTTGTTTTGTAGAGTTAATTGCGCGTGTAAGGGTTGTCATACCCGGTTTAGCACACCTCATTTTGCCCACTTGGACCTATTGTTTTGATGCAAAACCCCTCCTCCTAGTCTCTAGACCCATGACGTCATTCCTTGAAGAAGAAGCCTACATTGTTAAAAAGGAGGGCGTTGAGGGACAAGCATCTGTTGGGATTAGTTAGGGCATAACGCCCTCCTTTTGGCTCACCTTGCACTTGATAGAGCCTAATTGCACATTCTTATTCTTATTTTATGTCATTGTATGGTTTAGTCCAAAGTTTGTGGGTGCACTAACCTAAAATTTTATAATGTCATTAACTTTGTAGGCTCAAATTTGTAAAAGGTTGAGGATTCTCTCATATAATAAAGACAACCTCACCTCATTTGTAAATCATGGACAAGGGTTCAAACATGATATATTTTCTTTTTCTCTTGGTTAATTGGAGCACTTGAAGCTATGCACACCTCTCTCCTGGATGTCTTTTTCGCTTAAGGATGAATTGATGATGCTCTAGAGTTTTATTTTGCACATGCTAAGTTGATGCTAGACTAGTTTTAATAACTCACACTCAAGGGTGGCCTAAGACGCACTCTCTTGCTCACTCTTGATTAATGTTGGTAAGTTTATCTCCTAACCCTAGTTTAACGTTGCTCTTGAAGTGCTTTGGACTAAGTTGGGGTTTGTTTGCTAGCATTTTATCAACTTGCTTGAGGAGACCATCCTACCAAGGAGCTCTCTATTGTTTTGTTAGGCCTTGGACTTCTCTATTAAATAGAGTTTCGCTACCTAACCCTTGAAGTTGCTAGCTTAGCCTTAGTTGCAAGTATTGAATACCATCTCAAGAGGAGGGACATTAGCCTTGATCTCTCATAGCCCTAGGGTTTGAGACAAGAATCTAATACCCTATCTATGAATCCTCCTTTTATCAAATTTTACATGTTTTATTTTATGCATAAAAATATTTTACTACTGGAAAAACCCTAAAAATCTAAATAAATTCAAAATTCCAAAAATAGACATGATTTGGTATTTCTGGTCCACCCTAAAATTTCGCCCTAGGGTTTTATCCACAAACCCTAGAGGGTGTCCGCTTCTAAGGAAGTGCATTGGGATAGGTGAAACCCTCGCAATTGGTGAATTAGAGGGTGTGGTATTTCTGGCTTGTCCTACAACTTCGCCCTAGTTCAATTGTCCTCTTTTCCTTGAGGGTGCACTTTTTTGGAGTGGTTGTCTTGGGAAGTGTGACATTGGCTTGGGAGACGTGAAATTGCCTTGAAAGGCGTGATATTATTTGGAATTTGTGATAAAGTGAATAACTCCATTATTGCATGATTATTGTGTCTTGTTTAATATTGTTTGACTCTGATAAGGCACCGATCATAGCTATTAAGGTTTCGTGGAAGGTATTTGTTGTTTGTTGGTGGTTGCAGGTATCTTTCTTTGATTAGGGTCTCTCCCTAGGTTTTCAGTTACCCGAAGTGTTGAGAGGTTAGACTGTGGTGACATTGGGTTTAACTCTCTCCCGAGCTTACCGACACCATCCCTGGTCCACACAACCTAGTTGTGTTAGGGCTGCTAGTTTGAGCGGTAACAGATACAAAACAATTTTGTGGGCATGTTCGCATCACCTCTGTTTGTGGGTCATTCTTCTTGGGGATCCTTGGTGTTGTCACAAACCTGTTTAGAATCTCTAGCGAGTTATCAGAACTGCCACCTTACACTTCTTGTGGTGAAAAATATGTACCAGGACATTTGAAGATTTTCCCAAAGAAGGAATAAATAAAATCAACAATTTCTCAATTCTAGATTCTATAGCTATTCAATGCTAAGATCATCCGAATTCCTGAAGAAAGGATAGTGAAACGTTAGATGTAGGAGCTAAATCTCATGCCTTTTCCCCACTTTCTAGGGTAGGTATAAGAAAGGCTATATTGATATAATGATCGCTTTCTATATCCTCTACGAAGTGATGAAAATAGCATTTCTTCAGTAGTAAAGTAACAGTTCTGTTCATAAACAAAAAAAGCTTTGAAGGTTTTTGTTTGTAATCACTTTGATTGTGAACACCGTCTGTCATACTTACAAGATGAGAAATCAAAGAGAACAATTTTGAACATATAAACTAGGACCATCATATATCATCATAATGTTCAAGAGATTGTAAATTGTAGTTGTAACAAGCATTTTGATAAACATTAGTGCAAGGTGATTATCATGGAATACTGAATAATTCGATTATAGCACTATTTTAATTTAAGGGGCAAACCTGTCAAGTATTGCTTCACAGGCCATTAGAGCCACTGCCCCTTGACAGATATCTTAGAGTTCTGAGTTCCCTAATTAGTAATAAGTTTCCATAAGAGGTATATGTTATAAGCTTGTCTTTTGAGTTTATCTACTCAAGTACTTTTTAGGTATAAGCTACCAGATATGCTTATTTTGGGGGTCATATAAGATCATTTTCACTTTTTGGGGTAGTTCATTGAAAAGGAAAAGAAGCATACATGAGATCTATGTTTGACAGAAAAAAGTAAAAAAAGACTCTTTCTCATTTACAACAGGAGTTTGCAGTAAATGAAATTATTTATACAGAATTTAATGAAAATTAATATAAAATATAAGTTAGCCATGGGATACAGGACTTTGAATAAAGCTATACTGTTTGTCAATGGAAGAATTTAGAATAATACCCTTCACAAAACCAGCAAGGTTCATTTGGCACATGCCCTTGTTCCCAGCATGATTGGCCGAAGGTAATAAGCAGACCTGATCCTTTACATCTGGGACATTTCGAATGCTTTCCCTTTCTTGCTTCAAAAACACCTCCGAAACTCCTGAAGAGTTTGTTGATTGTTTCCCACTGCAAGAGATAAAATTATAAAAATAAATTAAAGAAACCAAATGTCTAAATCAGCCAAAATATTAGAGAATTCATCCTTTATTAATTAAAATTGCTTATAAAATCACCTCCTTAGGACTGGAAAAGCTAAAATCCATCAGGGAAGACTTCAAAACCATAACTTAAGTATAAAACTAAAAAACAGATCATGAAACCAGGTTTACCTTCTGCTCGATAAAGTCCATATTGCCAGTGTAGTTTACTGTTAGCTACAAAGAGCTGATACATATATAAGTTTAATCTGCCTTCCTGTTTCATGAAATAGGCGGCACCATACTCAGATATCTGCTATGGAAGTAGTTTCAGCTCAATTGGCATCATTAGAAGAGGCACCACCACTGCAACATTCAGTATTAGATGCTGAAGATTTTTCCAATATGGTAATCCTCCTCAAAAAGAAATTTACCAAAATTCTAACACAAAAATATAAGCATAAGCATAATATGATAAGCATCTTAGCACATGTTTAACTAAAGCTTTCAACCAAAATTTGATGAGTTCATGACAACACTGATCAAACTCCAAAAAGACAATAAGAAGAAAATTCACCAAGATGAAATTAGAGTGTTCCAAGATCCACCATAACCATCCATAACATATAAAGGGATATCGATCTTTTAGAACTAGAAATATTCTCCTTGATTGCAAGGTAATAATCATTGGTGAGCAACGTCACCTGGGAACTGACAACTTCTTATTGGGCACTATGTTGGTTTCTGGCAGTGCATTCAAACATCGGTCCTGTATTCTCTCTAAAAATTGCACTGTAAGTTTGTATCTGAAGGAACTGTAGGTACTGTCTCTGTCTTTCAAAAGTTGTCGTTTGATGACTGAAGCACTCAAGTTAAAGCTAAGGCCCAAGGGTTTTCTACTGATCCATAATCTCCAGAATGTATCTGGTAATTCCTATGCTACCTCATTGTTGAACTGACTGCATTGGTGTAATGTAACGTACCCTCCCACGGACCCAATTCGAGGAAGGGAACATGCTAACAATCTATGAGGCTTTTCATAAAACTCAGCCAAATTCATTAGTTTCATACAATTAAAAACAAGAGTGTGCAGATGCAAATTAAGCAAGTATGCACAGCGGAATTAAAAACAACATCCACACACAATTCATGCTCATCCAGCATATCCAAATAGTCAACAAATTAAACATTGCAAAAGTAAATACATAGACGGAAAACACTTATCTTCATCGTGTAACTGTCCCAAGCAACTAGCGATGTCGCTGCAACGTTCCACCCAACCATAGGCCAGTTGTGTTCATCAATTCTCTCAACACAACTGCCACCCCCGAGATGGGCATGATTCTTACAAGGAAAAGGGGACATTCAGCTCATACACAGCCCAATTAATCATCTCCTCTGAGCCAAGCCAGTCCTATGTTGGGTTTATCAGGTTACCTTTGAACCCTGGATGCTTGCACTCAAGCTCAAGCCAAAACAATGGATTCCCATAACCCATACCCAACATACTCTATCTACACATAGCAAGCACAATCATTGGGCATGAATACACATGTTTAGCAATGGGATTTTCAAACAGGATGGCCATGGGCTTTCCCCAAATCGTTTCCAACCAAAAACGAGTTGTGAGATGGGGAAAAACATTCACAGGGAGGAAAATGAATTCTCTCCCAACTCCCTAGTCATTCAACAATCAAAACTGTCTCTATGGAACCCCAATTCCATTCCCTTTCTTCCCCACTGGTATACAACACAAAAACACCCTTCTCCCAGCTGAGAATGAAGGAAAACACAGACAAACATGGCTAGAAAATGCCCAGGTAGCTCCAAACTCGTGAGGGAGAGCAACTGGTTGATGGATAATGGCTTGGGGAGCAATTCATGGCTCTTTTCTTGCCCAAGAAGCAAAACGCGATTTTCCATGCAGGGTGGCTTGCCCATACCCGAATTTGGATAACCATATCTCCCATTCCCCAAGGCATTAACTACCTCAACCAACTCTTGAGAGAAATCAATGATTGGGTACAAAAGTCAACATGGGTAGTTGAGGGTTTGATGGGTTCTCTCATTGACACTTGGCTTGATTTGATTGGCTCAAGGGTTTGAATGTTTTCCCTCTCAATTCCTTGTAAAATCATGCCCCCATCTCTTGTTGCATTGCATAGCTAGTTGTGGGTATTTTATTAAAATGCATATTTACATGATATTCAAATTTTCATTGTGCCTAGCTAGCACACAAATCATATGCATCAATAAATCGATGGTGGGGCCTTGGCCTTGGCCTTGAGCTCCTAACTATGATTTTATAACAATATTACAACATCTACATTTGAATATAATGGGGTCAAGATGGGGATGTTACACGTAATGTCTCTTGTTACATAAATATTTATTTTTCTGTATAATATAAGCCGTATTTTCTCCAAAAAAAAAAGAGAAAAAAGATGATTGAATACATCAATGGCACTAATACAAGTATTAACTGACAAACTTAACCACAAGGATATTTGCAAGCAATACATGTATACATTTTAGGAATCGCCATTTCAAGCTGCAATAAAAGAAAAACTGCCTCAATACCTGAAATGATCTGATGCCTTCCCACCGCGAGTTATTCAGCCCCAGATGTTATGAGTGGTACTTCCTCTTCAGCCCTGGACACCACCAGAAGCAGGTTGATGACACCCAGAATTAACCCCTAGGGCCCCACCAGCCCAGGAAACTGACCAGAGGAGATTTTCTGGCAGGCACTTGAGGTGGTGACATCTGCACTACCAATTTAAATGATAAGCAGGGCTGACTCCATCCTTCCCTTGTGGCAGCTGCATCTTTGACTAGGATATGCTTCTTTAGTGGCTCTCCTTCGCTTTATAGAGTTTTACTTCATGGAATAACCTACTAGTATGCCTATGCTTAGTCTCGTTTACGCTTTAGCCTTTCAGGGGTAGAAGGCATGTTTGCAGAGATAATAGGGAAGACCTGTGTAATTTTTTTGTACTCAACATACATTTCGGACTGCATAGCTGAGTCTATCATCAGAAGAAGGTGATTCTCCTGATGATGGATTCAGCGATGTAGTCCGAGACTCCGAAACGTATGTAGAGTACAAAAATATTACACAGGTCTTCTATATTATCTCTGCAAACATGCCTATGCTTAGTCATTTTGCGTCTTACTTGTTGATTTTTCCACTTTCAGATCTGATAATTATTAATTTATTTCCCTTATGAAGTTTATGAATTCTTCGTAAAATAATTATACACTGAAAGATTCAAGTTTCAACCATATGTCAAAAGAAAATAATAAAATAATTGATTGATGAAAATAATAATAATGATGAATACAATACAATACATAGACCATTAAATAGGTCTCATCGTGCCTTTTCAAATGTAAAAGACACGTCCTTTTACTTTTTACTTAGATGCTTAATTAATTATTATATCATATTTTATTTATCGCCTCTCCCATGGTTTCACAAAACCATGGTATTGACCCATGGTTTTTTATTTCTTTATCGTTTTATTTAATGTTTAATTCATTTTTTTCTCTTATTTATATTATCTTTTTATTTAAAGTTTAATTCATTATTTTCTCTTATTTATATTATCTTCCATTGTTCCATAAAACAATGGTAATTTCCCATGGTATTTATTTATTTATTTACATACCCTCAACTATTCTTTAATGTAGGTAACCATTATTTATTTATTTATTTGCACATACCCTCCATTCATGTCCAGGAGAACTTCTGCCGCAGCTGCCCCAAACATCAACACTACTGCACTTAAACTCATGTCATCTCATTTTAGGGGGTTCCTTTGCACCCCTTTGCTTTGCTTTGGCTAATTTTGTTGGTTGTAATATCTAGTCTATTTTGGCCTATTACGGCCTTTAGCATACATTAATAAAATTTCAATTTTAATTTCTACTCTCTAAAGTATAAAGCAGTCAGTTCTGGCTCAAATCCTCAGTATGCAAAGATGAAAGAGAATGGTCTCCGACTCTCCATGGAAATGCTCAACCAAAATAGACACTCACAAAAAAAATTCTGATATCTCAACTACATTTTTGACATAGCTTGCTGAGATCGAAAATGGCTCACTGAAAAGGCTAAAGAATTAGATTACTGTAAACTACAACAACAACCAATGACAAATTCCTTATTCTATCATGCCCCCATAAGATGAATTCATTAGCATGTCACAATAGAAGGACAATACATTCATACAACAGTTCAATTTCTTGGTTTGGAACCTTCTCCTGAATGTAGTGGTGAACTTTTATATGCTTTATCATTGAGTGAAAAAATAGATTTTTCACCATCTTCAACACTTCCCTGATTATCAAAGTATTGTTGGTGTACATACACATTTTTCTTTTCAATTGCTAGGGACAAGAGCACTCCTACTGGGGTTCTCTCCCTGTCTTGAGAGTCAATAACACTCCTACTGGAGTAATCCCTCCTTTTTTAGGGGTCAATCGCACTCCAAACTGGTTACTGGAGAAATCCCCTTTTTTTAGGTAGGAGGGCACCCTCACTGCAGTTCCCCACTTTTTTAGAGATTCTACTGAAGTTTTACCCTTGTTTAGGTTGAATGCATCCTACTGGGCTGTTTTTGGCCAGTTAGACTTCAGTTAACTCAAGCATGACCTAGTTCACTATCTACTTGGAGTTCTAGGTCCAGTTAACACTGGTTGTTCATGCATGACTGAGTTAGCTACTGCATTAGGCTATTCTAGTCTAGTTAAACACTAGACTGCTCATGCAGGGTCAAGCTCACTTCCTAAGAAGGGTGCACTTGCCTATTCTAGGCTAGTTAACTATAGAGCACTCAGCATAGCCTAGTTAACTGCCTCACATGGGCGCACTTGACTATTCAGAGACATTTTCTCTTGAGTTTACATTAGCTTGGTTACCTATATATGTAAGCTTGCATCTCATTGATCAAGCATTCATTCATGTATTCTATTTGAGCATTCAATTGATTAATAAAGATTACATGGCTTGGATCTTTATTTCAATTCTTTTCTCTTCTACGGATTGCTAATTGTATTACTTCTCCATTTAGTTTCTAGATCCATTGCTTCAAAATCTCACATGGTGTAAAAGCCTTAGTGATTCTAAAGAAGTTGTATACAAGTTTACAGGTGGAATACATATATTAGACTCTAGAGTGCATCAGTCAGGATGGATGGATCGATCTCCCCAGTCAATCCTTACTCCATTCAACTAAAATGAATGGAAGGCTAAGGTTGTGATTCTATTGCACAGTAAAGACCTCTACATGATCACGATGGGAATAGAGACTGGGCCAAATTTCGTTGTGGAAAAAGTAAAATGGTTTAACCAGATGGATGAAGCTTTTGGATTGATATGTCTCTTGATTTCTCCCGGCCTCCTATATCACATCGATGTTGCAAAATCTCCTCATAAAGTATGGACCAAACTGGAAGGACTCTTTAGGAAGCAGGATGAGATGAGAGAACACCAGTTGGAGAATGAGCCCGAGTAGCTATGATACTATCCAAGACTTCTTCACAAAATTCAAATCATTATTGTTGTAGCTCAAGTTATGTGGAGTGTAAACAAGAAGGATGAGCAGCTAGTTCTCTCAATCCTATCCAAATTGAGTTCTAAGTACTCAATGTTTATTTCTGCCTTCCATGCTACAAAGTTGGCACTCGGAGTTGCTTGGAAGAAGCCTACATTAGATGATTTTGTTGCATCTCTTACCATGAGCAAAATAAACTTGTTCAAATGGATTCCCTGAAGACAGTTTATTGCCCCAAGTCAAAGGAGCATGCCCTTGCTGCAAATCAGGGAAACAAGAATAGTAGCAAGCAGAATCCAAGATCTGCACAAGAGACCTCCTCCTCTACAGATTGGAAGACAAAGAAGGACAAGATCATATGTGCTTACTGCAAGAAACCCAACCATGAAGAAAAAGGTTGCATGAGGAAAGAGGTTGACCAGCTAAAACAACTTCTTGAACAGGAATATCAAAAAGAACGAATCAGTTGAAAGATTTTAAAAGCTACAAGATGTAGGTCATGCACTTGTTGTTATCTTTCCCTCAACATCATCTTCATGGGTTTTTGGTTCAGGAAAATCCAAATCATATGGCCTCATCAGAGGACATCTTTCCTTCTTTGGAGCTATACAAGTGCTCTCCCATCTTAATGGGAGATGATACTCCGGTTCAGATCAACCATTTAGTTGAGGAAAAACCTGCCATAGATCCAGGTCTTGTTGACGCAAATCTCACTGATTCCTCTTCCATCGCCTCAGGTGATATTTCAGATCCAGGTGAAGAAGAAGAAGTTGTTGACATTGATGAACAGGTTGTTACAGATCCTGCAACCAGACCACTTTGGGCACAACAAACTCTTCATGCAACAAGTGATATAGTTGGAGATCCAACAGATACATGGAGGAATCATTCACAGTCTCAAAGTGCTCCTAAAGCACTCACTGCTATAGAACCCTTGATGCCCACCACAATTACATGGTCAGTGTAGGAGATCCAGTCTTTTACAAACACTGCAGGAAATCCATATTGGGATGCTACCATGCATGAGGAGTGTTACCACCTGAGTTGCACTCAGTTGGACTTCCAGAGAGCTGGCAAAGTTTGCACAAATACTTGTGTGGTTCGGTGTTTAGAAGTCCATCAGGCCTTTTTCAAGGCCCTCTTTTAACTTCTTTTTTTTTGCATGTCCATACCCCCATGGGGAATTGTAATAAGTTGGTCTAAGTATGGTCTTTTTGTAACAGGCTTGGCTTGCCTTAGGTTTATCTATCAAGGGGATACTTTAGAGTGTTTTTTCCTTAGGAATTATGCGTTGCGCTTCAGTGATGTATAATTCCTGAGTTTTTCACTCACACCTTCAAAGCTGGAGTATTTACCTTGGGAGGTTATTAAAGCCTAAGTGTCTATGTATTTTTACATGCTAGCCATCAATAATGAGTCGTATGGACACACACTAGGTCCCCTAAGAGTTTGAGTCAATTCCAAGAAAATTAATTTTTCTCGTAAAATTAGGCTTTTTTAATAGTTTAATTGGAAAATTTCAAATTGTAATAAAAGTGTGATTTAGAGGCGGAATTTGGTGTAGGGGTGCTCGTTTTCACACTCAGAGCGTCCTCTTTACCTTGGGACCCACTCTTCCTATGTTTCGGGTGATTAAATTATCACTTGGAGCATTTTTTCTTATTGGGGCGACAAAATGGCAGAGAAATGCTAATGATTCGACAAAATGACCCAAAATATAATAAAAAAAGCTAATGGACATGTGCCAAATGAGTTGGCATATTATCTCTTATGGTGGATGACTTAGTTAAATCATAAAACATGTGTTGTAAATGCCAAATCATAAGGTTTAGCGAATATATCATTTAGAGAGGGTGCCCTCTCTCATGTGAGCGACGTCTCCCACATGGCGGCGAAGTATTGAGTGTGACAATTTCAAGGTAGGATGCGCCTACCTCATGGAGTGGTGCAATCCTCTTGTGGTTGGTTTCCAATCAAGTGACAATCACATCCAATCAACACCATTCACTTCAAGTGAACTCTCCCTTCTAGCTCATGCGCTCTTCTTGGATTAGCGCCCCCCTCTTGCTTGGTTTTCTATATAAAGAGAGCAAGTTTCATCCTTTCTTCATCTGAAGGTGGAACCTCTGCTTTGTAATATTTTCCGAGTTCTTGAGTTAATAAAGAGAAAGCTTTGGAGGCTACATTGTGGTTGCATGTCATGTGTGGATGCTTGATGCTTCAAAACCCATGAAGGTAATCTGTATTTTTGCATAAGTATTTTGTTTATTGTTAGGAATTTATATTTGAATAGGGTAAGAAATAAGATCTAATGCTTGCTTCTTATTTGATAATAGTATGAAAATTGAAATGTTTTGAATATTTTGCATCTCTTGTTTGAATGCTTGTATTTAGAAGTCTTTTATATTGTTTATATCAATGCTATTTAATCCTCTTGTGCAAGTGCTTGTGTGAGGTCTTTTTGCAAGTTACTGGATCTTAAGGAGAAGGCATGCATGTTAGCTTTGCCATTTCCCAAGCTACTTCAACGGAAGCATAGTCCCTCTTGTTCCCACTCTCATGTAGGCTCCATTCGCTCAACTCTTTCTAGCTCACAACTCGGGTTTTCTCACCTTTAGTTCAACCTCTCTCATTCTTTGTCGGTTACTAGTTCCATAGCTTTTCTAGATCTCAAAATTTGAAAATTCTTAAGAAAGTAGATCTAGTTTATTTTACTAATGTTGTCCATATTTTACTAATGTTGTCATACCCAACATTAGTAATAAGTCTCTTCCTTTTTTGCACATAAAAAGTTGAAAATCTCATTAGTTTAAGGAAGAGTGGTGTTACTTCAAGGGTCTAAAAGATAGATCTAGCATATTAGTGCTTGTATGAATTGGTTTGCTATCTCGAAAGAGGGCAGCCAAAGATCCTAGCAAGACAAGCTTTCTAGCTTGTTTTACTAGTTCATTTTGCATCTTTTATTCATCATTTTTACTTAAAAAAAATTTAGCATTTTTTGGGCTTATTTCCCAACACTCTTAAAGTGTTTGGGACTGTTTTTTAACACTCATTTGCTTGCTGTTTTTCTGTTATTTTTAGCAGGTTGAAGGATATATTGATCAAAATTTGAGCTTTGGAACCTTTCGTGACCATCTGGACAACCGGTTATATTTTTCCTTCTTTCTTTCTAGCTTTTTGTAAGTTGTTTGGTGCTTAATTCATAAAGGACCAGCAGTGTTTCACCATTGGTTTATTGTAACTTAAAAAATAAAAAGAGCAAGCGGGCTATTTCAGCGCCTGCCCCCATCCCCCCAAGGGGGATCTGAGTCTTTTGTGATTTTTGCATTTTTGCTTAATTTTTGCTTAGCTTAGTTTCTTTGTGCAAGTAGAATAAACTTTAAAATATGTTCCCTTGCTTTCCCAAAGTACTGCACCAATCTTTGGTGTGTGGAAAAGAGATTCTTGGGCTTTAGATTAGTTAAGCAACTCACCCTTACATTTAATAAAAATTACCAATGCTGGAAAGATCCGAGTATGCTCTTGACCGCTACAGCTTAGTCTGAACAGTTTGCTCAATCAGAAAGGGGATTTTTGAGTGACTAGTTTTAATAGGGAAATCCTTCAAAGATTCAATCTCTAGAACTCGAGAGGTCGAGTGAAGCTTACTTTAGAGTCAGCAGGCTACTTTAAGAAAGTTATGCCTCGCCTAGTTGGACCCTCGGTATAGCTATCACAACGTCCAATTCGAAGGAGTGATTCAGAGCTGGGCCAAACAAATAATCAACCCACTCCCTTAACCACTCATCTTTTAATAAATTAAAACTGACAAACAAAGACAACAACACAACAACAATCTACACATTTCGGCATTGGTCTCTCGTACAATTTTCAGTGTTTAAATTAATTCATTCTCATGTCGTGAATGCAAAATCTTTAAATGTTGTTGATTTAATCTGCAAATGCTTTGTTTTCAGTAATTTCATATCCATCAATAACTCCTAGAAATTGGTTTTCTTCATTCTGTAGTGTAGAAACCTTTGTTAAAGAAATGTAACTACGGGAGATATTCTAAATGTATTTGTCTATTGTATTATTGTATTCCTGCTTCGGGAGATGTCATTGATGTAATTGATAATGTAAGAGTCATTGAAAGAGTCAATGTAAACCATAGGTCTTGTGTCGACCTAGAAGAACCTAGAAAAGATTATTATATTATGTAATTGACATGTCGGCCCAGTCAGTTAGGAGAAGTTGGCCCAGTTGGGGAAAAGTCACCCCAACGGAAGAATATAAATAGAGGGTTTTATCTTGCACTTTGCGAATTCTATACTGAGGAAGTTTTGTCGGGGTTTTCTCCCTTGTGGTTTCCTCGAGAGAAATATTATGTTCATTGTGTATGTTGTGCTTGTCTTTCTTTCAGTGATAGATTGTTTAATGTTATTATGCTAAACAAATTGAAAAAACTAACATGGTATCAGAGCAGGCCTGAAAGGAAACATTGTGCAGCCTACGCAACTGCAGAAACTAGGGCTTCTTATTCCGAGAGCTCTCTCCAGAGATCAGCTGAAAAAGAGGGTGCATATAACTCACCTCACTAGGGCGCATCTTTCTGTCGAAGCAAAATTCAATTCTGAGAATTTTCATTTTTGGGTCCCCCACAACAGCCCGGAGAAACTAGGGCATCAAGTTTTTGGATCATCTGCTCACAGAATCAGGAGAAGTACTTTGCTCAACTTGCCTTGAGAAGGTGAATTTGCTCATCCAAATAGTTTTCCAAAACTCCGAAGTTGGAAAATTAGGGTTTCTCTAACAAACCCTAGGTCAAGGTAGAAGCAGCTTTCAGAAGGACAACTTTGCTGGTAAGTCCTACATCTATTCTATTTCCATTTGAGTTTCTCATTTTATCATAATGACACTCAATACCAAGCTTGATGAGAAGCTTGAAGGAGCTAAGAACTTTAGGGCATCGAAGTATTGGGTCATGCTCATTCTTGAAGAACATGACCTAGAAGGGTTTATAAAGGAAGGACTTACAGAACCAGAAGGAGATGAGGCCAAAGCATTACACACAAAGAATATGATCAAAGCTAAGAGGATCATAGCTGATTCTATCAAAGATCACTTGATCCCTCAAGTATCCTCAAAGAAGACCCCGAAAGAAATGTTTATTGCTTTGACCAGCCTATTTGAAGGAAAGAATATCAATAGGAAGATGACCTTGAGAAATCAACTCAAGGGAGTGAAGATCCAGAAGTCTGAGTCCTGTTATCACACAACTTGTAGTTGTCCCTAAAGGTATCCCATCCAGGATGGTAGTAGTGTTGGACAACTGAAGAGGTGACCCAAGGTTTGCCACGGTTCCCAATGCAAGTGGGTGTCACGATAACCGAGGCAACCTTCACTTTAGATCAAGCCTAAGCAAGACCAAGGGGGAGACCCTAGCTTAGCCAATGAAGACTAGCGAATGCAATCAAGGCCTCCTATGGAAATGTGATGATGAAGTAAAGGGAGACCAAGATGGAATTAGCTCTAGATCTAGAAAGGACAAGTGGACCCAAAGTGATTAAGGCTTGGCTGAAGAGGCTTAAGGGAGAGACAAAGTTCAACCAAGTGCAAGATAGGATCACTTATGGATTAAGATAAGTAGATCTAGATAGATCTAATGCCAAAGAAAAGTACCCAAGTGGGGCCCACCCTTAAAAAGAGGAAAATGTTCCAAATGGGGCCCACAAGGTCAAAATTAGAAGTGAAATGGCACTAAGGGGTATGCTATAATATGGATCTATGGATTAAAAATAAAAGGAGCAATACCCACATATGGGTTCTAGCAAAAGGCCACTAACCCAAGGAGTGCGAATTGCCCAACAGAGACTAGTGCCTTAAATTGAGGGGGCAAATGGAGTCCAAATTTCACCAAATTATAGATCGGGATAAATAAGGCAATAAGCAAGGTGGGTTTCAATTATCAAGTCCAAATGCTTGCTAGATATCCATAGATCTGAAAATGAAAATGCATCACCTAATGACCCAAGTGGGGCTCAATCCTCAAAATGAGGAATGGGGCCCACAAGGTGAAAATCAATAGGGTAAAGCACTAAGGGTAGGTTTTAGGAGGTGATTTATCCAATGAAGCAAAAATCTCAACTACCCACGTCTTGGAACTAACAAACTAGCCTCCCTCAAGGAATACGTTTTCACTCAAGGTGCCTTGGGAGATGGGCCAAATGGAGTCCAATCACCACCAAACTATAGATACGAATTGTCGTGGATACTATAGAGGTGGGTCTTAAGTTTTATCCCCAAAAGCATGCTAGATCCAAGTAGATCTAAAAAAAAAGTAAAAATGAGGCTTTTAACTTTAGGGTTTTATGACCAATGAAGAAGTAAGAATGGATCTAGGTACATACCTTGTAGAACATACCTCTAGTACTTGTGGCCACTTTGCAAATTGATAACCTTCTCCTCGTGTGTATATTCAAGAGTGAGATCTAGAGTCTCCAAGCCAAATTGTCCTCCCTCAAAGATGACCAAATCGTCCTCCTCCTGCAAGACAAGATCTAATGAGAAACAAGCCCAACAAAAGAATGATGAAAATGATGAAAAGATGGAGTAGAAAGCATCAACTATGTCACAAGGATACAATAATGATACTCCCTTCAACCAAAGACCAAACCAAAGCAAGATATGGGGTTTCCCCACAATAGCCTCCCTTGAAGTCGTCCTCCTCTCCACTAATTCGGCCTTCCCTGTAGAAAAAAAATTGAAGCCCCAAGAACCACAATGATACACAAGAACAAGATTGTATATTCAACTTACAAAAGAATCCATCAAGACAAAAGAAGTAGATCCACAAGATAGTATTTTTATTCCAATATTCAAGAGCTCCAAAGGTGCTTTTACAATAGGGGGGTCTCTTCCTTTTATAGGAGAGAAAGACCAAAACCTTAACCACTTTTGAAAACTAGTGGTTGAGATCAAAAGATACAACAATATAATCAACGGCTAAGTTGATCCAATACAATATAAGACATGGATCACTCACTAAGTGATGATGTCATAGCCTAAAAAGCTCAATGAGGGGTGACGTCATACATGGGGGTGTCTAATAATATGTGTGCCGCAACAATAGGACCAAGACAAGTCACTAGGAGCACATGGTGGGGCTAGGAGGTATTAATCCCCTTCACTAGCATGACCCCATGGCACAATAATATAAAATATGAGTCTATGACATGTCCAAGTACACAAATGATTAAATCCTGTCCCCATCATCAGAGAGAGAAATACAATAAAAGAGCTCCTATAGCCCATGTGGACCCCACTGACTGGTACCAACTGATCTGGAAGAAGGGGGATACACCATGGATGACCTTTGAGCAAACCAAGTGCCAAAACCTTACCTCAATTGCCCAAATCGAATTCCTCAATGACCTTTTTATTCCATTTTGTAATCCTCTTGAAACCCTGAAAGTGCCCAAAACTGCCTCTGGAGTGCCTGCGCTGTCAAACTGAAGGTGCCATCATGTCTGGAAGAGGGGTATAATGGTAAAAACAAGTGGTTGGATCACCCCCTTCCTCTGTAGCACCCTAGGAAATGACTTGCCTCCAATGCCTCTGCTGGACAAGCCACATCAGCATGCCCAAACTGGTCAACAGGTGGATAACTGCTAATATCATGCCTAGAAGTGCCCGGAACTGAAAGATAAGTGTCTCACTGGAACCAGAAGACCCAAATCCACTAGAGATGAGTACTCATACACCTCATGACAACCTGTGGAATCATCTGTAGGGTCCACCATACCTGGACAGTGTAAAATATTATGTTCTGGAAATAATAATAAAAATGACCAACTGCATCAATCATCATTTGGAGCATATGTCCAACATATGGAATCATCAACAGGTGCATGTGGGCCCATAGATCAACATCATAATACATAAGTGGTCCATCTCATCACGGATTCCAAGAATGACCATGGTCAAACTATGTTTGACTAGGTCAAAATACAACCAATGACTAGATTATAACAAATGACTAAGACATGTTCCTTTAACCATATTCACAGCTTAACTTAAAATATAAACATCAATAAAGTGGCAGTTAATACATAGATATTCAATGTTATTTATAACCTACTTGCACCAAAGCTTCAAGGACATACTCATCCAATGGACATGACCTAACTACTAGCATAGGGTGAAGGCTAAGGACAAGGTTAAGTAAAAAGGGGTGACTTGACCAACTTAACTAAGTGATACTTTGGACGGGGGAAAAGGGGAGCTACACACTGTGTTGGACAAGATAAACAAAGGGAATGGCAATGCCTCACAAATGGATAAGTTGTTTAGAGAGTGCTTATTCAACCTTGGCATCATGTCTACATCAAGTTGATCCAAGTTCATTAGGATCATTCATTTAATTTCCATGGCCTTTTCGGCCTATATGACCCCTCTGGGATTTTGCATGCACTTAAAAGCACAACTAATCGCAGCTTGCATCCGAGGTATATTTACATTTATGAGGTCAGCAATCTTTAGATTTAGCATTTTTTTGTTCATTGTTTTTTAGACCTTTTTGGACCCTTCATGGGGTACTTTAGCATTTCATTGCTTTATCCATTTTCCATTGTGTGTTTAGAAACACATTCTAGGATTTAATTTCAATGGGCTTTCATAAAAGAGATTTCCAATAATTTCAATAAAGTAGTACATGTGCTTCAAATTTTAGCCAACAACATCTCATGTGACTAGAGGGAATTCCACACTAAGCCACACATCGGGGCAACCGACTAGAATGATCTAGGCATAAAATCCAACTCGCCAAAGGCAAATCCTGTCACCGACTCAGAGCCGAGACACAAAACAAACGTGGATGATATCCAAAACAGAGGTAGAAATGGGTAAGTCCTCCATATCAAAAGTGAAAAAGGCAAGCCAGGGAGAAAGCCAAAATAAGGAAGGTCATGGATGGATGGAGTCTAGTGAATGTGGTGCCTAAGCTAGCAAACATAAAAGTTAGGAAAAACCATGTCCATGCTCATAGGAGGGTAATGAAACCAATGAATATAGTCAGTAAACCTTAAAGTGCAAGTAATACATCCATTTTTATATTTTAAATCCATCCAAGATAGTTCATTTCATTTATTAATAATACAGCCATATCATGAGTTATATACCAAGTTAATGCTATGAAGATGACTAAAACAACAAGATAATAATCAATGCTAAGAACCACAAGTCTAATGGTCATATCACTGCATATCAATCATCATCATCTAGAACCAACGAAACACTGCTACAATAATACAACTGGAACTCTAAGCATTGAACTGAAACTGTATGGAACAAAAAGTCATATCTGTCATCAAATCCAAGCTCTCAAGGCTCAGCCTCGGCACAAGATCTACACAATGTCTGATATAAGCTGCTCTAATGTGTAAGTGATCATAAATGACTCTGCTCATCATAGCTGATCTCTGTAAAGGCAAAGCTCTGAAAAATGCAGATATTTGCTCAGCAAGAATAGTAGCCCAACTACTATGGTGTGATAACAAGACCATGCACTCATACTTCTCCAAAGTGTCCCAGATCAAGAACAATTAGAAGCTATTGGAGATATGGTGGAAGATGTTGAAGTTGTGATGACCACTCTGAATGGTCTCCCTAGAGATTGGAACCCTTTGTTCGTGGAATATGTGCTAGGAAGAAATTGATCCAGTTCAGACAACTATGGGAAGGGTGTGTGCAAGAGGAAGAAAGAATAGTAGTAAGAGAGGAGAAACTAAATGACAATGAAGATCAAGCTTTGGCAACTCATGCCAAAGGTGGAAGGAAAAGAAAGAGTGATGTACGTACCCGTGACCACTCTCCCAAAATATCTCAAAATATCAGAAGAACAAGAGGTTCAAGAAAGACCTCTCCTCTATTGAACGTTATTCTTGTCACAAGACAGGACATCTAGCAAGAAATTGTCCATCCAAGTATGGAAGACCTAAGAAGCAAAAGAAGAGATTTCATGCTCATACTGCGGAAGATAGTGAGTATGATGACGAAGACAAATCCAAAGAAGATGAAGACTCCAATGAAGAATATGTGCTAATCTTAGCACTCACTGGTTCAGTATCTCATGGAAGTGATACTTGGCTAGTGGATAGTGGAGCCTCAAAACATATGACGAGATACAAAGAATCTCTTGTACATCTCATGCAGAAATATTCTCCACATAAAGTAAAGCTTGGAGACAACTACCAATATCCTATCAAAGGAATGGGCGAGGCCACTTACAAATTGGAGTCTGGAAAGTCCATAAACATGAAGGAAGTGCTCTATGTTCCAAGTTTGTAAAAGAACCTTCTATCTATTTCAGCAATAGATAAGAAAGGTCTTAGAATTGCATTTGTAGATGGTGAAGTTCTTATGTGGCCAAAGGGGAAGACTATCAATGATGCAGTCATCATTGGAGTAGAAGAAGGACTTTATAAGCTTAAAGGTCATGCAGATTCGGCACTAGTGACTAGTACCATGAGCCCCTGCGAACTATGGCATAGAAGACTAGCTCATGTGCACTACAAAGACTTACCAATAGTAAGTAAGGTAGTGACTAGATTACCAGAAATCCAGGTTGATAATGAAGGAGTTGCAAAGGATGTGCACAAGGAAAAAGTACAAAGAACCCATTTCCAAGCAGTGACAACAAAGCTAAAGGTATTTTGGACATTGTTCATTCCGACATTTGTGGACCTATGTCTACCACTTCACTAAACAGGTCTGTGTATTATGCTTCCTTTATTATTGATTACTCCCGCAAAACATGGATTTATTTTCTTAAGAATAAAGATGAAGTTTTTGGAAAGTTTAAAGAGTTTAAGGCTCTTGTAGAAAACCTCTCTAATAAGAAGATAAAGATACCAAGGACAGATAAGGGAGAGTGGCGCACTTGTGGAGGAGGAGGCTCTGCTGCTAGGAGAAGACTATCTCTTGTATTCTGGTTGTATCATTGCTCTATCTATCTCTGAGGAAGTTATTGGGGTTTTTCACCTTTATGGTTTCCCCCAAGTAAACTCTGTGTCTCTTGTGTGCTTGCATTATTGTGTCCATGATTGATATGATGTAGATTTGCTGTACATGTTGTTCTCTCAGTTAAGATCCTAGATCAGATTGAAGTAAATTCTGAAAATTTAACATGGTATCAGAACTAGCCTGAAAGAAGGCATGATATGGCATGTATGACACTTGTTGCACTTACGATGCTAGGGCTTGATATAGCAAAAACCAGTCATCGTAGCACTTTCGCTATAAATCCGTTTTGGCGAAGTTTTCGGATCTGAAACTTTTACAGGTCGAATATCAGATCCCCATGTACCTTGTGTCCAAAGAACAACCTCTAATTCGTTGTACTTTGTGATTTATGATCTGTACAATATAGGGTTTCTGCCTCTTCCAGATCTGAGTCAAAATCAGGTGACCTTGGGAAAAAGGTCATAACTTGGGCTAGGAAGCTCCGAATGAAATTTCATAAAAAGTGACAGGTAGTACACAGACTGTACTATCTCAGGAAAAGTTTTCAGAGGCCGAAGTTGAACCAGTGATACGTGGCACGCCGTACAAGTTCGCTCTCCTGTATTATCCCATAAACAGGTCACATTGCGACACTTGGCATAACTCTCTCTCAGAGAATCCAATTGAGGTCAGACCTGTTGGGATGGAAAGATAACAGGTCGGGTTATCTCAAGAAAAATTTTCAGACCTTGTGGATCGAAAAGTTCGAAGTTACACCATAAACAATCAGGTACATATTTCTGTCAAAACAGAATTATTTTTGAGTACCTTCATTCATGGCTTCCGGAATTTAGGGCTTCGGAGAAAGTTGGAATTTTTGTAATCGGAGACCACGGCTGGATGCTACTCATCAAAATCGAAATTTAGAGACCAAGATCAGATTTTTTGGTTGGGAAGAAGGCCGGGATTGATCAAACCCCAGTTCGGGACTTTGATCGGAAAGATAGAAAATTAGGGCTTCTGTAAAAATTGGAATTTTGGAAATCTGTGACCACAGCTGGAAGCTCCTCAGAAAATTCGAAGCTTAGAGTTTTGAATCAAATCTTTTGGTTGGGTGAAGCTCCAGGAAACTCAAACCCTAATTCAGGGTCCTCCCTAGTGAATCCGGAAATCTAAAAGGCAATTTCGAGGGGTGAAACTTTGCAGTTTTCAAATTCTGAATATACCAGCTTGATTAGCTCATCAAGGCGCATATTTCTATCCTTTCGGAAGTTTGAAATTCAAAGTTTGAATTTTGGGGGTTTCTCTAACAAACCCTATTACAGCTCCAGATCTAGTTCCTGCAAATCAATTGGATTGGGTTAATCCTAGAAGAGGATGGATTGGTCACCTGCATAAGTGAAGAAGTTCCTGTTTCAGAGGGAGATGAGGCGAAGGTCTTCCATAAGAAGATTACAAGCAATCTTGACAGGTATGGCTTACAGGTATGTTTCGAATTCTGTTCATGGTTAAGTTTATAATATGTTTGTCTTCATATCATTACATCACAATCTTGATTAACTACTAGACTTGTCGTATCACCTTAATAGAAGATATTCATTGATTAAGGTTTTGTCACTTATGATTGTACTAATGCATTGTGATGTTGTATGAGGTTTATGTTGTTTGCTAACATAAAAGGTACACCAAGAAAGAAAAATCATGTTCTAGTTCAAGAACATATGATCATGATGACATGAAGACAAAGATTCATCCATTGTCATGGATCACATAGAAGATCTACTTACGAGGTATGTATAACTTGGTTCTACAATGGTTAACTTATGAGACATGCAGGTTACTAGCACAAGTCACTGAAGAGAACCAGAAGACATTATGCGGGTATGTTAGACATAACTAGCTAGCATGCTAATGCAGGTATGTTTTTCCTATATCAAGCTAGAATCCTACGTTGTGTTAGGATCTTATACTGTTGTGTTGTTGATAATGATTATTCATGAAGTCATAGGTTTGAATCGTCATGGCTGTATGCATATTATGTTTCTTACCATAATTGATGATATGACTAACCAGAAGAATCATGAAGGTATAGGTTTGAGTAATCACGGGTTTATGCATTGATGATTTAAATAATCAGAAGAGTCCTATGATCAAATAAAAATATGCATGAGTAAAAGAAGACTTCCCTGAAACCTTGAATACTAATGTTTATTATCTGTGAATGATCATGAATATACATGTTTAAGATTATTGTGTTTTGGTAGTATTATGATTATACTAATAAATGTGTGATTATGTATGAGACCTCAAGGATAACACAATGATGATACTAATAGCCATGCATAGTGATTAAGGATGGATGTCAGTTCAAGGACAGGTAATCCAGGAAGCAAAGATCAAGAGGGAGCACACTCCAGTTGTTCCTGCAAGAAAGCAAAGAAGCACACTTCAGTAGTTTCTGCAAGGATGCAGATACTCAGAGGGAGTTGACCACTTCTCACAATCCACATCAGAATGGAGTTGCAAAGATTCAGAGGGAGTCCCCCCAGCAACCAAACAAAGATAAGTATTTGAATTGTCATTACTTACATATTTTATTGTTTAAATAATACTGTTCAATAATGTATATACTGATGTTCCTAGAATTAGGTTGTGTATTATGCATATTAGAATAGTTGCATTGATGAACAGTATACTACTAATATACATGGGTAAGTGGCCTATGGCACTGTACAACATTCCATTGCTACTTATCTAGAATGAAACCTCTTTGCTGACATGTTAGGAGTTGTGCACACTCTTAACAATGTTCTGGTAGATATTGGAAGGCATCTAGAAAGTTAAGGAATATGGATAAATGTTGTATTGAAGCATTGGCTAAGATAATTGCATGACTGTATGACATATTTCTTTATGTGTAAGAATTTGTTCTGAAAACTATGAGATGTTTTCTAATCATGCAATTTAACTTGTTGTGTAGGAAAGATCATATACCATCACCTACAAAAGAAGGACTACAACATTTGTTCAGCAACAAAGTTATCTATTGAAAATATTGAAGATATTGAAGTTCCCAAGATCTGGGAAGAATGCCATGATCGAGGAGTATCAGTTGATCATGAAGATGTTTGGGATGCAGTCCCAAGATCCTGAAGAGGTTCGGGATGATGGACTACAAGGTTATGGCCACACCTATGGCATCGAACCTGAAGCTTCTGTGTGATGCTTCATTTGAGCCGGTTGATATCACTATGTATCGTCAGATGATTAGGTCCTTGATGTACCTGACGAACATGAGATCGGATATTTGCTTTGCGGTGAACACATTGAGCCAATTCCTGATGGATCCGAGGAGTGTTCACCTGGTTGTTGTAAAGCATATTCTGAGGTACCTGAAGGGTACAGTTGATTATGGGCTCAAGTATGATGCGAATCAAAAGTTTAACCTGCAGGGTTATGTTGATTCAGATTGGGCAAGTAGTGCTTCATATAGGATCAGGTGTGATCTCTTGGTTTAGCAGGAAGCAGTCCTGCGTAGCACTGAGTACAGCCGAAGCAGAGTATGTTGCAACGGATGATCAGGTTGCAGATGTATTGACCAAGCCATCGGCCAGAGTGGAGTTTGAGTACTTCAGAGAGAGGCTTGGTGCACTTCAGATCGAGGTTCCTTCCAAAGAGAAGTGATGAGTCCGGAAAATGCAGATGCACATGAGCTTTTCTGACATGGTTGATGTGTTATCCCTTGGTCGTGATGTAATTGCTGAGCCATTTTTCACATGGTGGTAGATGTGTTCTCCCATGGTGAAAAAGTAAGGGCTGGAGCCTTCCTCGAATGGTGGTAGATGTGTTCTCCCATGTCGGTGGTGTAAGTGATGGATGATGTGCATCTGGGCTGTGCTTCGTGGATGATGAGCATCAGGACGATGCTTCAGTTACTGCTCTGTATATGCATCATGTTGGATGCTGGATATGATCAATTGGATCATTTATATTTATATGTATGTACGCATCATGTTGGATGTTGGATATGATCAGTTGGATCATTTATATGTATGTACGCATCATGTTGGATGTTGGATATGATCAGTTGGATCATTTATATGTATGTACGCATCATGTTGGATGTTGGATATGATCGGTTGGATCATTTGTATGTATTTTGTATATGCATCATGTTGGATGCTTGGACCATGTATCTGTATCAGGTGGATACATTGTATGATCAGGTAGATCATGTATGTTGATATGTATCAGGGATGATCAGGTGGATCATGTATTTGTATTTGTATCAGGTGGATGCATTGTATGATTAGGTGGATCATGTATGATGATATGTATCAGGTAGATGCATTGTATGATCAGGATGATCATGGATGACGAGCTTCAGGATGTTGCTCCAGATGACATGCAGCAGGATGTTGCAGTGATGATGATCAGGGTGATCATGTGTACATCAGGATGATGTAGGGTGAGTATCAGGTTGATACTCTGTGGCCGTGGAACAGGTTGTGCAGATAAGCATTTAATTTGTGTCCTGGGAGATTTGCAGATAGTCTTTCGAGGTTTTGCCTATGGCATGTAATTTGTGCCCTGGGATATCTGGCAGATGTTGTTTCGAGGTTTTGTCCTATGGCATGTAATTTGTGCCCTGGGAGATCTGATAGGTTGAGCCGTGTGCTCGTAATCAATCCTGGGATGCTCTTTCAAGGTTTTGCCATGACCACATGTAATTTGTGCCCTGGGAGATCCGATAGGTTGAGCCTTGTGCTCGTAATCAGTCCTGGGATGCTCTTTCAAGGTTTTTTGGTGACCACATGTAATTTGTGCCCTAGGAGATCCGATAGGTTGAGCCTTGTGCTCGTAATCAGCCTTGGGATTCTCTTTCGAGGTTTAGTGGTGGGGTCACATGTAATAAGTCCTGGAGATCTGGAAAGGATGAAAAAGGCCTCAGATGCTCTTTAGAGTTCTTGCTAGTCAAGAGACTCTTTTAAGGTTTTGTGATGCACGTAATAAGTCCTGAGATTTCCACAGTATGGCCAGTGATGACGAAGACCTGCAGGTGGTGGGCCTACATCCAGTATGAAAAAGGACTCGCTCTGTAAAACTTCCTATGACGAGTAGATTCAGAGATTGATTGAGATAGCAGCAGCAGTGACGATGATGATGACTCGATGATGATTATCCAGTGACGATGATCCAGAGAAGAAGACTTGTGCTAGAAGACCTGTGTCGAGAAATACCTTCCTAGTTAAGAGGGAGTGTTGATGTATATGTAACTTCGAAATGTATTTCACATATATGTATATTGTATTCCTATAGAGATGTTATTATTCATCTATACAGAAGTGTCTTCATTTATATTGTAAGTATCGTAACTTATACTTGATGGGTTATTAGACCACCTTGTTGGGGTCAGCCCTGTATAAGTCATGTGGGTCAAAGGATTATTAGACCACCCTATTGGGGGTCGGCCATGTGGGTCAAAGGGTTATTAGACCACCCTAGTGGGGATCGGCCCAGTCAGCATTATGTGAAGTGGTTAAGTTGAGGCCGACCTAGTTGAGTAAAGGTCAAGTCAAGTTAGTGTATAAATAGAGAGTGTGTCTCTCTCATTTTACACATTCTATTCTCTCACTCACACTTGGGAGAGTGGCGCACTTGTGGAGGAGGAGGCTCTGCTGCTAGGAGAAGACTATCTCTTGTATTCTAGTTGTATCATTGCTCTATCTATCTCTGAGGAAGTTATTGGGGTTTTTCACCTTTATGGTTTTCCCCAAGTAAACTCTGTGTCTCTTGTGTGCTTGCATTATTGTGTCCATGATTGATATGATGTAGATTTGCTGTACATGTTGTTCTCTCAGTTAAGATCCTAGATCAGATTGAAGTAAATTCTGAAAATTTAACAATTTACTCGGCCCACAGAGAGAATTCTGGAAAATATATCTCAGCAATTAATGAACCTGTACTAGCTCAGAAGTCTAGAAAATCTCAGAACATAAATCTGTCTTGAAAAGGTGCACAAACAGCACTGTGCCTTGCCTCAATTTGCATGTACATCAGGCTTGCAATTGTGCCCAAACTGCCTTGATTTGCATGTAGATCTGCATGTTGTCCTATTGCCTGAATATTTGCGCCCAACCTGCCTTGGAATGTGTGTTGGCTACCTACATTGTTTCTGTGTGACAACTGCCTTGGGAAGTGTGCCCTCCTTCTAGTTGCCCCTGTGACCCTCTCTTTGTTGTGATCTCTTTCTTCTTCTCCTCCTCGACTCTCAACACTCTCACCTGCTCAAGTGTGTCTAATCTCTCCTTAGATCTCCTTTTATAACTTTACAATGACTAAAAACCCTAAACCTAGATCTCCAAAGAGATTGATGGTCAAGATTAGATATTGAGCGCTTGAGATCTACGGTCACGACTTAATCTTTCGTTGAGACAACTTAAGTCACTTTTTGGTCATTATAACATAAAAGTCACTTTAACTTTATAAAATAAAGTTAATGTCTAGAGAGTCACTTTTTGAACCACTTCTACATGCTAGACACATAGCCTATGTAGAAGTACCTATTCGAGCTACAAAAGAACTAACACTCCCTCTTAGCGAGGAAGGTACTTCTGGAATAACCTCCACCTAGATATGTCTCCAATCCCACCACATCATCTGTTGTTGTAGTTGCTCCCTCTGAACTGGAAGACTTCCCTGCCACTTGCTTTGGAATTTGTTCTGAAGATCTGTTCCTCCTAACCATGCTCCTAGGAATCTGCTTCTGAGCATCCATCAATGTCAACTCATACCAACTTGGTCTTCTGACAGTACTGGAAGAAGTCTCTCGCCCATCTTCCTGACTCGACAACTGAATCCCTAGTATCACTTCAGTCTTCAGAGTCTCTTGCTTCCTACGCTTTGTCTCTGACATCGATACATGATCCAAGATCCTGTTGGACCCACCTATAGGCTTGCCCAGCAACCTGTACAATTTACCCTCTCTTACACCAAGCTTTACGGTCGTGTCTTGGGTAGCTCCATCTAAATGTATGAGCACATGTCCACTCTAGAACATGACCCCATACCCCTTATCCTCCAAAGCAGAGACTAAAAGCAAGATCATCTTCAATTATGGGACATGCATCACTCCTACCACCTCCAGAGTTCCTCCAGACTCCAATTGGGATAACATTGTTCCAACTCCCTTTACTGCATGTATGGTGTTGACCCCACTATCCACATAGCAGTTTGAATCTGTCTCTAAATACTAAGGAATAACTCCCTCATTCCTGCCGTATGGCTAGATGCACCACTGTCTACGAACCATGCATCATTGTCCACAAACTTTGCACTTATACCACTGGTGCAGGAAATGTGTGCAACTAAAGAGAACTCCTCAAACTTAGCTACAAACTCTTCAACCTTTGTTGAGGCTACAACCTGAGTCTCACCTTTTCCCTTCTTTTTGTTTGGACAATGACCAACATAGTGCCCTATTTTGTGATATGCAAAGTGTTATCCACTAAGTTGTACTTAGTTGGATTTCTAATGAACCGCAAAAGATTTGAACAAGTCACTTGTTCAAGCATCAATGTTCAGAAGTTCAGCAAGCCAATTTTGGCCCTTTGTAATTTTTTGCATGTTCATACCCTGCCTGGAAATTGTAACAAGTTGACGTAGCATGATGTCTTTTGTAACAGACTTGGCTTCCCTAGGATTTAGACATCAATGCAGTGCTCTAGAGTGTTTTTTCCTTGTTAATTATATGTTGCTTTTCAACGACATATAATTTTTGAGTTTTTCACTCACACCTCCAAAGCTAAAGTATTCGCCTTGGTGGTTAAACCTTGGGAAGTTATTAAAGTCTAAGTGTCTATGTATATGACCATGCTAGTCATCAATATTGAGTCATATGAACATGTACTAGGTCCCCCTAAGTTTATTTCTATTTTCGCAAATAAAAAAATTTCCCGTAAAACGAGTCAATTTTTTAATGTTTTTTATGTAAAAATTAAAAATGTCGTAAAAAAATGGTTAAGAGGTGGAATTTGCCATGAGGGTGCTCGTTTTCTAACTCAGAGCACCCACTATACCCATAAACCCACTTTGAGAATAATTTGAGTGATTATTTATCACTTAATTAATTTTCTCTTGAAAATGGCCAAAAAAGACAAAAATGTCATTTCCTAAATTAGTGGAAACATGTCTGGGACATGTCCGAAGTTCAACTGAGTTAACTAAGGATGAAATGGAATTAACTGAGAGCCAAATCTAGTTGATTAAAGTCACATCTCAATGAAGGCGGTTTATCTCAAGACGATGATGCACCCTCCCTCATGAGGGGGGCGCATTAGTTGAGTTGGCATCTTCTGGTTGGTTGGGAGAGGATCCCAAGGTGAAGGGGGCACAGCTCTTGTGAGGTGGCGCCTCCCTCAGGAGTTTAACTCATCAACCTCAAGATCCTAAATTAGCTCAAGCAACTCACCTTCACTCCCTCTCTAGCTCAAGTGCACCCCAGTTCATCTCTAGTTGGAAAATGCACCCCCCTGGGCTCAGTTTATCTATTTATGCAAGGTTTTGTCACTCATTCCTGATGGAAGGTGGAACCTTTGTTCTTGTAATTGCTATTGTCGTTATCTTTTGAATAATAAGAGAAGACTTTGGAGGTCCATGTGGTGTAACTGTCTGCTATTGTGAATGCTTTGCTCTTATCGAGGTAATATCATGCTTGTTACATTTTCTTTGTCATAGTCTTGTAGATCTATCAAGCTTAGAAGGTTTCTATCAGCCCATGGAGGAAGCATTGGTAGTTTCAAGTTGCTTGTTTATGCTTTATTATTAAAGATCTAGGAGTAGCAAACTGTAGATGGTTATACTTATGCTCTCTTAATTTCTTTTAGTAAAACATACTGGATTTGATCTCGCTTGTGCAAGGTTTTTTGTAGTTGTGCAGATTACTACGCTGAAGGAGGAAGTTAAGTTCGGCTACATCCTCTTCCACCTTCAGGATTTTATGTGTATCTAATAATTTTGTTTCTCACAGGCACCTCTTTGTCTTCAAAAAATTCAAGCTTGGGCTTGTTCTTCTTCTTCCATCTCTTAAATTAAAACTTTCTATCGATTAGTTTTTCTTGCATGTTTAACAAGCGTAGAGTTGATTAAAATTTTATCATACAATCTTTCTTGTTTACATGTTATATTAGATAGATCTAAAAGAGCTTTGAAATCTTTATCTTACACTTAGATCTAGTATCATTTTAGTACTTGTAGCTGCAAAACTATCAAATCTTTTCAAGTACTGAGTAGGCTTCATTTTTTTATGTTTTATTTGATTAACCCACTGCCTTTCGAGTATTTAGATCGCTGATTTTTACCTTTTCTTGCCAAGAAAGCAGAAGTACTGGCGAAATTCTAAGGACTTGAACCATTCAAAGGCCCCAGTTTCAATCCCCTTCACTTCTAATATTTTCTGATAATTGTAAACCTCCTTGATCCTATTTTTAAAGGATCAAAGGTGTTCTTTCTAAAAGGTTTGTAACAAATCATAATAAAAGAAGCGAGTGGGCTACACAGCGCCCACATCCCCCGTGGGGGACCTGTATTGACCTTTTGGTGGTGTGTGTGTTTATTTCCTGCATTGCTTTGCTTTGATTGAAACCAGTAGAATAAATTTGCTTTCGATTAGTATAATTTTCTTTCAATTTTATTTATCATTTGCAAAGTAACAAACAAAGGCTTTGTATTCCCGAAGTATGCTCTCGCCACTTTTGAAAAGGCTTGCTTAAGTAATTAGTGGATGATCAAAAAAGAGATTCCTAGCCTGTAGTAATTAGCAAAATATTTGTTTTACGTTTGCAAGTTGATTTACGGGTAACTGAAATGAATAATTAGCTCTTTTCCGCGTATGCTCTTGTCCATCACAGGCTTGCCTGAGCTTTGGAACAATCAAAAACAAAATTGTAGCATTTGATAAAACTCGACATCTAATTAAAAACTCACATTTAACTAAAAATTAATCCCCTTGAGGATGGAAATCCGACGTCTCGCCTTTGTCTATTGTGGGCAAATTTCGCAAAGAAAAGGGAACAACTAGGTAGTGACCACAAGGACCCGTCAGGCTACACCCTCGTTTGGTGTCAATGTTGGACATCCCCCTGTGACTCCAATCTAGCCCTTCTTCTTGTGTGGAACCACTCTTTAGCAAATCCGAACTTTGTTCCTTGTACCTTACAGTATATCGGAACCCCCTTCCCATAATCCACTCATCCTAATAATCTAAAACTGACCAAGACACAATTGCAAAACATTTACCATTACAATAGCACTTTATTCTATCCCTCAGCACTGGTCTACATTCTACAATATTGTTTGCTTAAATTCATTCATTACATGTCGTGAGTGCTTTATTATTATATGTTGTTAATAAAACTATATTTTGCAATACTTGTTCAGTAAATCACTTTAACTCCTAGAATTAATTTTCATCTAAGTAACTAAGCACCTAAAATCCTTAGTAACTTTTCTTAGGGACCACCCCCCTTGGCTTCGTTAGGAGTTGGCCTAAACGGAGGAGTCAAGTTTCAAGTGACAGCACTTGACACAAGACTTGCCCCCAAGGACGCACCCAGTGGCTTGAAGATTTATGCCACGCTAACCCCGAGGTGTGTATCCAACGCAACACAAAGCACTTGACTTTGCTCATGTATTTCTTCTCACCCTTTGAGGTAGCCCCACCATTGGAGCTTTTCCTAGCTTTGCCCTATCATGTAAAAGCAACTTTCTCCTCATCATCACCCTGTTATTGTCCTTCATGGTTGGATCCCATTCTCATCTCTTCCTGTGTGAAATCATCCCATAATCTTTCCCAACTGGGAAGATTCTCTCTGGCAACAATTCCATGGACAAAAACATCCCATGGTTTAGAAAAATCTTTCAAGGTTGTTCTAACCAATTATGGATCCTCGACCTTCTCCCCAACATGCAACAACAGACAACTCATCACGCACTTGCATGATTTTAGTGAGATAGGATGCAACTGTATCAAAACTGGACATCTTCATGTTGTGAAGCTTTCTCACTTAGCACCATTTTCCTGTTTTGGTTGCCACTTCGATAAAGCTTCATCAAGGATTCCCACATCTAATAGGCATTCTTCTTCCTAGTCACATGAGGGATTTTATGATCCTTCACAACATCTAAGATCATTCTTTTGGCTTTCACATTCTTCTATTTGTAAGCAGCCAAAAGCACTGCATCGGTAGGAATAGTCTGAGTTTTCTTAACAATATCCCAGAGCTCATTTTCCTCTAACAACAATGCAATCCTTTCTTTCCAAGGGCTGAAGTTTGATTCCCCATCCAGCCAGTCCTCGAATCTCAAGCCAGTAGCCATCTTCCCTACCCAACTGTTACAATGAGCCTAAAACCCTCTGTTATCACACAAACTCTAGCTGTTTGGAAGTAGGTGTCCCAATAGGGATGGTAGAGGTGAACAACTAAGAAGGTGTAACCAACAGTAGCCAGGTCCTCTGTCCAAGGGACAGAAGTCACACCGGACAAGGCTACAGTCACTTTAGACGAGGTGCAAAACCAAGTCAAGGGGGAGACCCCGCTCAACCAATGATGGTCGAGAGACAAAAGTACACCCAAATTTGAAAGATGGAGAGACAAACAAGCAGGAAATGAGTGTAAGTACGTCCTAAGTCTAGTTTCAGCCACTGATTGGACAAGGGTATAGAATAAGTATAATAATGAGGCGTGACCAATGATCAAATGTGATGTATTACATGAGATAAGATTAGTATTTGTGGCTGGAAACAAGCAAGGGACAATCGTTGAGCTAGAAGTTGAAAGATAGACTATCTGTCCAAGGGAGAGAGTTAAGTAGTGCAGAAATGGACCTAGGGTAGCGAGTAAAACGTGATTGAAATGACTTCTAGCAAATGGCAACTTGATTTCTAGTAATAAAATGGCAAGACAAAACCAAATCAAGAGTACTCAGAACCCCGAACTGACCCAAACCAGCAAGAGAGAAAAACGCCCTAGGTGGGGCGTTTTTGCCAGGTAGACCAGTGCCTAAAGTATGGGTTAATGGAGTCTAAAATGTTTCAAACTTCAGATATAGGCCATTAGGCTCAAATAACAAGCGGGTTCGCAATAAAAAAGAAGTTCTAACGGTGGAAATTTAATATTTTAATATTTTAATTTTTATGGTTTTATTTAGTGTTTGTAGCTTAGCATCAACAATGAAAGAGAGATTATGAGAAACAAGCAGAAATCCCATACCCGGATAATGAAGATGGAGATGTCCCCATGCTGAAGACAAACCCTGAAGATCAAGTGTTGAGCTGAAGTGTGTTTCTCCCTTTGCGTTTTTGGAGCACCCAGTGAGCCAGTGCATTTTTCTTGTACTTGCCAAAGAAAAGATGAAGTCAGTTTCTATGGCAAATAACAATAATAAACCAGCAAATGAAATAACAAATAATGAGGAAAGCAAATGACAATCAAAGCAAATTCACTTCCCTGTTGAAGAACCCGAAGAGAAACTCTAGCAAGGAGATCCTATCTCAAGAGCTGCGTTTTCCTCCAGTGGCCAACTTCACCAGCAAATCGAACTGCTCAAGGAGAGGATAGGAATGTCACAAACAACTCAGCAATGCATCAAAAATATGATCTCAGTCAACACAAGAAGAATCCCACTCCAAATCACAAGTAACTCAGTAGAAATGTCTCTCAAAAATCTCTATATCAAGTCTCTAGAGTGCCAAGAAGAAGTACAAAATGGATGAGTGCCTCCTCTTATAGAGAAAGGAAGCTCTCAAAACCTATTTCCCCCCAAAAATGGAGGGTTGAGATCATCTCCCCAATCCACAAAATCGAATGGTGGAGATGTCTCCTCAAGGGGGTGCGAATTGCCCATGATAGCGCACGTGTGGAGGAGAGGGGCCCATTGTGGGGCCATACAATACATGAGATAATTGTTAGGGGGTGCCTATTGGGTGTTTTATCCCGCTAACATCAACAACCAAGGCCCACATACAATATAACCATGAAATCGAATTTCCCCAAGTGGAGAAAAACGCCCCTAATGGGCCAATTCGACCTCTAGGATGAGCTGTCAAATGGAGGGCCCAACAATGCCCAAATGCCATGTCAAACATACCAATTTACCTTAGGATTTACCTTTTCATTTACCATCCATTGAATTTTGCCATTTCCAATAGTTTCCGTAGTCAAATTTTGATTTTCCATGTAATTTTTGCTGGTTTATATGGCTGAAGATAAAATTTGGGCTTTTGACCCACTTTTAGTGCTCGGATTGCCGAACCGTCTGCTGCAATGCACTCATGGACCCCAAAGATAGTAGGAATGACCACTCGAAAGACCCCGATCCATCACTTAGGCATTATTGCCCAAAATCCATAATTTTTAATTAAAACAGGTCAAAATTGACCAATAATAATTAAAAATTTCTCAAATGCTTCAATCTTTTGCAATTCTGACACCTGCATGCTCATATGGGACCCCTGTAGATAATAATTGACCAAAATCGAAATTCTGGTCGCAACATTTTTTCGGGCCCATTTTTGGCCCAGTCAACTCAGTTTGACCAAGTCAAAACTGGTCAACAATAGTGCTAGTTGAATACCTGTGTGCAAACATGGAGTGACAAGGCTCAATTATACAAGTTAGTACATTACTAAGCAATACGATGATAACATGGTGATCAAAAATACATTAAATCCCGAGATAATACAAGGCCCTGGTGAGGTGGGCCCACCACCTTCAAAAGACTAAAATGCTATGCACATCTTAAAGAATTGACCACTTTGCTGAAGAATTGACCACTTTGCTGACTTTAGGTGATGTGGAAACAAGGCGGAGGACAATGGGAGGACAAGGGTAAAGATCATGTGACCCTTTGGACAACTCGGGAAAGCGGGGTCCACTGAGATAAGTATGCCATGACAGAACACGAGGAAGGACAGTGCCTCACAAATGGGTATAGTGCAGGGAAACCACCACTGACCATCTAACAAGTATCTCACAACTCACATCCGTGCCCGAAGACCCTATGAGGTTCTTTTCTAGAGCCGCCAAACTGGGTGTCTGGCAAACCGTAACTTGAGACTCTACGGGACAATCTTGAGCTTGTCCCTTGCTCCCTCTCACCTCCTTGCCCCGCAGGACTAAGTGAGGAATAACCACTACAAATGCTGACATGTATGGCTGACCTGTGTCCATGTGTGTTTATAAACACATTGCATGGATTTTACAATGAGTTTCATACTTAGCCCTTTTTGGCTAGATTTACATTTACAAAAAGCCCTTTTTGGCTTGATTTACATTTCTTTATTTCTTCATTTACATCAAGGCCCTCTTGGGCTACATACATATCTCAAAAGATATAAACATGGTGCTCATACTGCAAAGGTAATGGGGGTGAGCAATACATGCTTCGATGACCAATGGGGAACACCCGGTGAGGCTACACAATCCTAACTGCATTACAACATCGGGGGCAACCGACAGGAGCAAATCCCAGGTCTAAAAGTGTATCTCACACACTAAAGAGCCGAGGCACAATAAACGGGGAGTCATGGCAAACTCAGAGATCAGTGGGGAAGGGGTCCTCGGGATCACAAATCAGAATCCAAGTCAGGAACAAGTATCATGGATGAGTTGGATGGATGGCGAAAGTGAGGGTGGAGCTAAAGTCAGCTACCGAGAGGGACTAAGTGACCAAGTCTATGCCAAGTGTAGGGGACATGACCCAGCGTGCATATACATAAGTCTAACAAGAGGGGTGGGCTGACATCATCAAGGGTCCAATCACATCATACAATAGCTAGATCACCAAATATATCATCTCATGCAAAGTTAGTGTACTAACAAGTATAAAGAAGTCTAATCTACATCATGAGCAATAATCATCAAATGCAATACCTGCTGCACCATATACCTGCTGCTACTAAAGCTATCTCTGAACTGGATCTCTGCTAAATCCAGGAAACATAGTAAACCAGCAATATACTGTGATAGTCTCGATCAAAACAAGACTAGGCAACTGTCTCAATGGGCTTATGTCAAAGCCTGGCAAGGAAGAGGTGACCCTGTGGTAGATGATAAGTGACAATGTCTGTAACACTGTACAACTGTCTGTCCCCTCTGATATATCTGCTAGGGGCAATCTGAACCAAAGTGCCTCGTCTGAAGGCGGCTGATCTCTGATCTGAAGAAGAAAAAAAAGTACGGTACGGTCCTCGGCCGCATAGTTTGCAATATGGTAGCTCCAGCTAACATAGATGTGATAACATCAGGCTCCAGCTGGGACAAGTGCTCTAAGGGAGAGAGTGATTGAGAACCACGGAATCTCTGGTCCGTAGCACCCCTCTCATCATCATCAATGTACATGCACACGTGTGCTATCTGCATCATCATCATCAATGTGTACCTAGTCCTGTAAAATGCAGACGCTATACCAATCTCTGCAGACCGCACGTCAGGCCGTACAATATACATATATATATAATCCAGCATAGATAAACAAAATGACAATGCTGAAATGAAAATATATCAATAACGAAATCAACTCTACAGCATTTCAAAATTTATTAAGCCGACACATGAGGTGTAATAAGGTGAAAAACAACTGAACAGAAACTATGGTACAAAAGATACTAGAAAAAGGGCAAATCGTGTAGAAAAAGTGCGAAATGGCCGTGAGATAAAACAAAACAAAAAGGGGCAACTGGTCGTCGGACAAAGGCGAAGGTCAATGAAAGGCGAGGGACAACCGACTGCTGCTCTCGAGAGCTTATTAGCTGCAAAAAGGAGGAAGGACTCAAAGCGAGATCAAGGAATATCCCCCCGAGTGAACCCGAGAACATACTCCTGGAGCTGGTGACCACTTACAGGCATAGAGAAGTAATGCCCATCCTCAGTAGCTAGAAAATATGAGTCCCTGTCGCGGACCTCAATCCTGAAGGGGCCCACCAGAAGCCCGGTATGGTTGCCAACCATGTGGTGAAAAACTTGGTGGGATATGACAACCTGATCTCCCGTGGTAAAGGTCCTCCGATTCACCGACGGGGGGTCCACACCTATATCGCGGAATACCGATACATCGGCATTTCCACCACTGTCAGGGTGCAGGTCCCTACGGCTAGTATGGGGGACGAATCTATGGGATCCTCCATCCAATGGGATAGCAACTTCCCCTATCAGAACTTCGGGAGTCACCTCCCTTGCGGCAGGCGGGTCAGACCGCGGAACAACGGAGGTAGGGTGAACGACCCCAATCTCGGTCTCACCAATCGTCCAAAAATCGGGAGGCTGGGCAGACAGGCTCCTGGTGGAGGGGTGGGTGGAAGGCGAAGATGCAGCGTGTGTGCTACACCCCTCTCCCGATGGTACAGGACCTCAGCAGGCAACAGGAAATTCGGGAAGGCATGCGGGCGCGATGAGGGGGGAGGGGTAATGAAGGGCAATGGCTCAAACTCTCCCGTGAACTCGATGGGGAGGGAGAATTCCTGAAAATAGATTTGGTCTGATGCATCACTCTCCCTATCAGGTGGCTCCTGCAACGACGGCTCCTCCCACCAGTAGTGCGGGGGAAGTCCTCTGGCCTGCCTAGCAATGTTGTCATTCATTATGGCCAGCATCTCAGGGATAGTCCTAAAACTTCTTTCCCCCGGGGGAGGGATTCCCCTTACTTCCCAGTCCTCCAAGGGAGGGGGAGTGTCTTTGCCACGCTCCTCCATCTCATGGTCTTCCTCATTATAAGCAGGAAAATTGCGTGTGATTGCCCTCAACTCATCAGGCAGAGAGAACTCCGACCCGTCAATCTCTGTGGTAGAATAATCGTTTAAGTACAGCAGAGCCAACTGCTGTCGGAGGCTCGGAGGATAAGAGTGATCCGTGGGGAATTCCTCTCGTATCTCCATAGGCTCATGCCCCTCAGGAGGAGATGTCAGCTCGTTCTCGGGATGTTTGTGGCTAAGTTCCTGCATCCCCTCTCCCTCAGAATCCTCATGAGGTGAGGGAAACGTGGGGGTGGAGAGCCATCTGCCAAAAGGATGTCCCAACTTGGCCTCATCATCAATATCCTACCTCTCATCACCGAAGGCCATAAACATTCCCTCCTGGCCCGGCTCACATCCCCCGTATGTCCTCCGCATGGCATCCTCCATGCCCTCAATGTGTCCCTCGTAAAAGGGCTCCCGGTACACTCTCACCAAGACCCCATTAGGGTCAGGGATGGAGGCGTAGGATAAATCCATCTGAAGATGCCCTCCTAAGCCAGCAGCCCATTTTCTGGACAGAAGCATACCGTAGATTGGCGGAAGGTCAATCACCACCACGTCCATAAGTGTGGAGATGTCTAGGCATGAGAAAAGGTCCACCCTCAAGTTCTTGATCAGGCCGTGGGCCGGAACTTGTTTGGAATCTATCCCACAAACATTTCCGTAAGCGCGGGTGACCTCCAGGCCCATAGCCTTCATGATCTGTAACGGCATGACGTTCATAGAGGCCCCTGAGTCTAGCATGCAGTTGTGCAACAGCATGTCCTGTATACGGAGAGTGAGGTAGAAAGGCTGATGCCCCCCATTCTTTCTCTCGTAAATAGCGGTGTGAATAGATACTGGGGGATCCTCCGTGTCTGTCTCCTCATCGTGTATGGTGTCTAAGGAACAAGAGATGTTTGCAGAGGTATCTGATAGGTTCCTCTCTACCGGGATGCTATCCAGAAAATCAGCGATCTGACTTCGGACCAAAGGGAGCTTGAACAGTTCAGTCATGGGGATGTTCTGCGTGATCTTAGCTAACTCCTTCTCTAACTCTATGCTCTGCCCAAAGGGCCCGTGAGAAGGATGAGGGCTAGAACCAAGGTCCGACTGGGGAGCCTCGTGCCTCTCCGTGAAAGGTGCGGGCCTGGGCTCATCCCTGTGTGTCCTATAGATCTTGATTCGCTAAGGATCATCGACAACAGGGTGAACCGACAGACAAGAGGGGCCTACTTCTTCAACATCTTCTTCCTCGTCCTCCTCAATGAGGATCCGGCCAAAATCTAGGTCGAAAGGTGTGTCATCAACAAAGTTGATGTTTTCTATGAGTTCTTCGGGCTCGACATAGTTACACTCAGCCTCGGGGTGCTCGTCTTCACATTTTTCGCACCAATGAATGGTTGTAGTGTCAGGGGTCTCGGGAGCTGCAGGAGGTCTCTTGGTCTCTTCAGTGGTGGGCCTCCTGTTTTGGTTCCAAAATGGTTTGGGGCCATATGGAGCTTTATATCTATCCGAGTCCCTGTTTTTGGCCAGGTCTCTTGTTAGAAGGGTGAGGGTTTTAATCATTTCCTTCATATCTTCAGTGTTCCCTAATTCTGTGTTTTCTTTTACAGGCTCTTTGCCCTTGCGGGCACGGGAATCAATGCGTGATGAGGAAGGAGCATGAAGGTCGAAGAAGTTTTGTTTTCCCATGGACGCAGCGTTAGCTTCAGCCTTGCGGGCATTGTCCTGGGCGATCTTAAGAGTAACCGGCTCTTTGTCTTTAAGGTGGTACCCTAGCCATCCTTCAAATGAGTCTAGATAGTGTATCAGGATAGCGTGGTCCGTTGGGCGAATGGTTTCAGGTATCTGGGCCACCACTTTATCAAACCTGATGTTGAATTCGTGATTGGTTTCATTCTCCTTTTTCTTAATTCCTGATAGCTGGCTAAGTAAATACTTGCCATCTAGTTTGACCGACCACTGACCGTTGAGTTTGGTTACGAAATCATCATAACCAGTGACTGGTCCAGCGGCTAGTCGATCAAACCACTTGCGAGCATCGCCCTCAAGTGACATAAAAAGACCTCTCATGAAAACATCTTCGTCGATGGCCCCATAGGCCTCCATGTGTTGCCACACAGACTCAACGTGATCTTCAATTGTGATGGCTGTGCTCCCACTAAACTTCGGAATCTTTTCAAAATACTTGTCTAGCATATCGTGAGGAGCACCCTGAATTTGAGCGAAGCTGAAGGGTGAAGCTCTAGCCATACGGCCAAAGGCACGTGGACCAGGATTGGGGTTGGCCATTCGGTTGTTGTTTAGCGGTGGGTTGGGAGCTATGGAAGGGGGTGGCACTACCACACTAGGTGAGGCTGCAGAATTAACTGCCTGCCAAAACGAACTGGGGAAGTGCTCACTAAGGTTTCGTCTGACGTATGTGATAGGCGTGCTATGTAATGTGTCAGAACAATCAAGGCTACGTAGGTTGTACGGATGGGTTCGGCCTCCAATGGAGCCGCGGGGTGGAGTCGCCAGGTGAACTAAATACCTTGTTCACCAAAGGTGGGATGTCGTGAAGGGGAAGTGGTGAATGAGACAAAAATGTGTTGGCTGCAATAATTATGCAAAAAGAAACCAGCCAACAGAGTTTTAAGTTTAGATGCGATGATAAAGGAAAAACAAGCAAAAGACTCAAAACTCAAACAAGACATGGGTAGGCCTCTACCTCCCCGGCAACGGCGCCAGAAATGTTATCACACAAACTCTAGCTGTTTGGAAGTAGGTGTCCCAATAGGGATGGTAGAGGTGAACAGCTAGGAAGGTGTAACCAACAGTAGCCAGGTCCTCTGTCCAAGGGACAGAAGTCACACCGGACAAGGCTACAATCACTTTAGACGAGGTCCAAAACCAAGTCAAGGGGAGACCTCGCTCAACCAGTGATGGTCGAGAGACAAAAGTACACCCAAATCTGAAAGGTGGAGAGACAAACAAGCAGGAAATGAGTGTAAGTAGGTCCTAAGTCTAGTTTCAGCCACTGACTGGACAAGGGTATAGAATAAGTATAATAATGAGGCGTGACCAATGATCAAATGTGATGTATTACATGAGATAAGATTAGTATTTGTGGCTGGAAACAAGAAACGGACAATCATTGAGCTAGAAGTTGAAAGATAGACTATCTGCCCAAGGGAGAGAGTTAAGTAGTGCAGAAATGGACCTAGGGCAGCGAGTAAAACGTGATTGAAATGACTTCTCGCAAATGGCAACTTGATTTCTAGTAATAAAATGGCAAGACAAAACCAAATCAAGAGTACCCAGAACCTCGAAGTGACCCAAACCAGCAAGAGAGAAAAACGCCCTAGGTGGGGCGTTTTTGCCAGGTAGACCAGTGCCTAAAGTATGGATTAATGGAGTCTGAAATGTTTCAAACTTAAGATATAGGCTATTAGGCTCAAATAACAAGCAGGTTTGCAATAAAAAAGAAGTTCTAACGGTGGAATTTAAATATTTTAATTTTTATGGTTTTATTTAGTGTTTGCAGCTTAGCATCAACAGTGAAAGAGAGATTATGAGAAACAAGCAGAAATCCCGTACCCGGATAATGAAGATGAAGATGTCCCCGTGCTGAAGACAAACCCTGAAGATCAAGTGTTGAGCTGAAGTGTGTTTCTCCCTTTGCGTTTTTGGAGCAGCCAGTGAGCCAGTGCATTTTTCTTGTACCTGCCAAAGAGAAGATGAAGTCAGTTTCTATGGCAAATAACAATAATAAACCAGCAGATGAAATGACAAATAATGAGGAAAGCAAATGACAATCAAAGCAAATTCACTTCCCTGTTGAAGAACCCGAAGAGAAACTCTAGCAAGGAGATCCTATCTCAAGAGCTGCGTTTTCCTCCAGTGGCCAACTTCACCAGCAAATCGAACTGCTCAAGGAGAGGATAGGAATGTCACAAACAACTCAGCAATGCATCAAAAATATGATCTCAGTCAACACAAGAAGAATCCCACTCCAAATCACAAGTAACTCAGTAGAAATGTCTCTCAAAAATCTCTATATCAAGTCTCTAGAGTGCCAAGAAGAAGTACAAAATGGATGAGTGCCTCCTCTTATAGAGAGAGGAAGCTCTCAAAACCTATTTCCCCCCAAAATGGAGGGTTGAGATCATCTCCCCAATCCACAAAATCGAATGGTGGAGATGTCTCCTCAAGGGGGTGCGAATTGCCCATGATAGCGCACGTGTGGAGGAGAGGGGCCCATTGTGGGGCCATACAATACATGAGATAATTGTTAGGGAGTGCCTATTGGGTGTTTTATCCCCCTAACATCAACAACCAAGGCCCACATACAATATAACCATGAAATCGAATTTCCCCAAGTGGAGAAAAACGCCCCTAATGGGCCAATTCGACCTCTAGGATGAGCTGTCAAATGGAGGGCCCAACAATGCCCAAATGCCATGTCAAACATACCAATTTACCTTAGGATTTACCTTTTCATTTTCCATCCATTGAATGTTGCCATTTCCAATAGTTTCCGTAGTCAAATTTTGATTTTCCATGTAATTTTTGCTGGTTTATATGGTTGAAGATGAAATTTGGGCTTTTGACCCACTTTTAGTGCCCGGATTGCCGAACCGTCTGCTGCAATGCACTCATGGACCCCAAAAATAGTAGGAATGACCACTTGAATGACCTCGATCCATCACTTAGGCATTATTGCCCAAAATCCATAATTTTTAATTAAAACAGGTCAAAATTGACCAATAATAATTAAAAATTTCTCAAATGCTTCAATCTTTTGCAATTCTGACACCTGCATGCTCATATGGGACCCCTGTAGACAATAATTGACCAAAATCGAAATTTTGGTCGCAACATTTTTTCGGGCCCATTTTTGGCCCAGTCAACTCAATTTGACCAAGTCAAAACTGGTCAACAATAGTGCTAGTTGAATACCTATGTGCAAACATGGAGTGACAAGGCTCAATTATACAAGTTAGTACATTACTAAGCAATACGATGATAACATGGTGATCAAAAATACATTAAATCCCGAGATAATACAAGGCCCTGGTGAGGTGGGCCCACCACCTTCAAAAGACTAAAATGCTATGCACATCTTAAAGAATTGACCACTTTGCTGACTTTAGGTGATGTGGAAACAAGGCGGAGGACAATGGGAGGACAAGGGTAAAGATCATGTGACCCTTTGGACAACTTGGGAAAGCGGGATCCACTGAGATAAGTATGCCATGACAGAACACGGGGAAGGGCGGTGCCTCACAAATGGGTATAGTGCAGGGAAACCACCACTGACCATCTAACAAGTATCTCACAACTCACATCCGTGCCCGAAGACTCTATGAGGATCTTTTGTAGAGCCGCCAAACTGGGTGTCCGGCAAACCGTAACTTGAGACTCTACGGGACAATCTTGAGCTTGTCCCTTGCTCCCTCTCGCCTCCTTGCCCCGCAGGACTAAGTGAGGAATAACCACTACAAATGCTGACATGTATGGCTGACCTGTGTCCATGTGTGTTTATAAACACATTGCATGGATTTTACAATGAGTTTCATACTTAGCCCTTTTTGGCTAGATTTACATTTACAAAAAGCCCTTTTTGGCTTGATTTACATTTCTTTATTTCTTCATTTACATCAAGGCCCTCTTGGGCTACATACATATCTCAAAAGATATAAACATGGTGCTCATACTGCAAAGGTAATGGGGGTGAGCAATACATGCTTCGATGACCAATGGGGAACACCCAGTGAGGCTACACAATCCTAACTGCATTGCAACATCGGGGCAACCGACAGGAGCAAATCCCAAGTCTAAACGTGTATCTCACACACTAAAGAGCCGAGGCACAATAAACGGGGAGTCATGGCAAACTCAGAGATCAGTGGGGAAGGGGTCCTTGCGATCACAAATCAGAATCCAAGTCAGGAACAAGTATCATGGATGAGTCGGATGGATGGCAAAAGTGAGGGTGGAGCTAAAGTCAGCTACCGAGAGGGACTAAGTGACCAAGTCTATGCCAAGTGTAGGGGACATGACCTAGCGTGCATATACATAAGTCTAACAGGAGGGGTGGGCTGACATCATCAAGGGTCCAATCAGATCATACAATAGCTAGATCACCAAATATATCATCTCATGCAAAGTTAGTGTACTAACAAGTATAAAGAAGTCTAATCTACATCATGAGCAATAATCATCAAATGCAATACCTGCTGCACCATATACCTGCTGCTACTAAAGCTATCTCTGAACTGGATCTCTGCTAAATCCGGGCAACATAGGAAACCAGCAATATACTGTGATAGTCTCGATCAAAACAAGACTAGGCAACTGTCTCAATGGGCTTATGTCAAAGCCTGGCAAGGAAGAGGTGACCCTGTGGTAGATGATAAGTGACAATGTCTATAACACTATACCACTGTCTGTCCCCTCTGATATATCTGCTAGGGGCAATCTGAACCAAAGTGCCTCATCTGAAGGCGGCTGATCTCTGATCTGAAAAAAAAGTACTGTGCGGTCCTCGGCCGCACAGTCTGCAGTATGGTAGCTCCAGCTAACATAGATGTGATAATACCCTCCTTGGTGAAATAAACCCTGCTGCAAATCTCTTACAGATTTGTTTCAAATACTCGGTTTTCTCTCAAAGACAACGCTCTGATACCATGTTAGTTTTCTTAAGCCCGGATCTGATTTCTATTTCCAATAAAAATTATTTATTCTCATATGCATGCACGAAAAACAATAAATTGCAGATCTAATTTTTATGAACAAAAATACACTGAGCTTCTAACAATTAAATGCACAGCAGAAAATAGGAAACCAATCACAGAATTTGATGCACGATATACTCTAGAAACCTCGAAGGGGAAAAGCAGCAAACGGGTGATTTTATTTACTCGACCCACAAAGAAGAATTTTGGAAAATTTATCGCAGCAATTAATGAACATGTACTAGCTTAGAAATTTAGAAAATCTCAGCACATAAATTTGCCTCGAAAAGTGTGCACAAACAGCACTGTGCCTTGCCTCGATTTACGTGCAGATCAAGCTTGCAACTATGTGCCTAGATTGCCTCGATTTGTGTGCAGATATGTATGTTGTCTTGTTGCCTAAATATTTGTGCTCGGTCTGCCTTGGAATGCATGATGGCTTCCTGCGTTGTTTCTGTGTGACAACTGCCTTGGGAAGTGTGCCCTCCTTTTCGCTTCTTCTCCTCTTCAGCTCTCAACAATCTCACCTGTTCAAGTGTGTCTAATCTCTCCTTAGATCTTCTTTTATAACTTTACAATGACTAAAAACCCTAAACCTAGATCTCCAAAGTGATTGACGATCAAGATTATATCTTGAGCACTTGAGATCTATGATCACGACTTAATCTTTCGTTGACACAACTTAAGTCGCTTTTTGGTCATTATAACATAAAAGTCACTTTAACTTTATAAAATAAAGTTAATGTCTAGAGAGTCACTTTTCGAACCACTTCTACATGCCAGACACATAGCCTATGTAGAAGTACGAAGTACCTGTACGAGCTACAAATAAAACTAACAAATAAAACCCTTCCAATGAGGAGATATACCCTTTCATATGGCCCTAATCAAACAAGTTTTAGTTATTCTACAATTCATTAGCAACATTTAAAAATAGGAACAATGAACCACACTTTAATAGAAAAAAAAATCCTTACACTTCAAGTTGCACAAAGAAAGATATGTCCATTAAGCTCCAAATGAGAGAGAAGTCCCAAAATCCAACCATAAAAATGAATGAGAAAGGGCTACTACTTATATAGACAATGTAGCTCAACTTCCTTTACATAAAATAATGATTTCCTCTCCTAGATCCACAATTTGCTCAACAAACTCTCCAAAAAATGGTTAGATCCACTTTTCTCTCCAAGCAACACAATAAAATAATTCTAGTACATAACCAACTCATGTTGTGAAGTCAACAATGAACAAAATAATGAGGTGGTTATGCAAAGTATTTTGTCGAAGGTGGAATAACCTCCTCAAAATGGGGCATGAAGCTCACCTAACAAAAGTGCACCCTCTAAGTGGCACATGTGGTCAAAATGCAGTGCAGTTTTTTAAACTACAATTTTGAAATTGCCAACTTCCTCAATATTTATCAAATTTTTTATTATAACCACTTTTCAGAAATCCCACGACCACTCTGTATCTAATGGCGTGGAGCTGGCAAAATTCTAGGTACTTTGTCAAAAGATAAAGCTCCCCAAGCTAGGAGATCCCTCCAAAAGGCTCAAGATCCGAAGGGTCAAACCTCAACATATGTGCAATGATGTCCATATATCAACCAACAAGTGTTGGATCCATGAACCAAGGACACCACCAATCAACAAACAAGGCACCCAATCCAAAAGCAAGGTGTCCACAATTATATAACCACTCCATGAGGAAGGGGATGGTCCCTTCTATAGCCCATAGCATGCCTCCACATGTGCCAATAGAGAGAAATAGCGAGGGCATTCAACAAATAATACGTTATAGAACCAATATGCTACCCAAGTGATAAGAAACAAGGCTGCTCCAACAAATGAATGCCATATGTCACCAAATATGTGCTAGGAGGAGGGCGCTCTATGGAAAACCAACCACAAAACATCCATGTCATCAAATCATGTCAAATAAGCTAAAGCGCTCACAAGGACAAGTCTCCAAATACCACATTATCATGTAAACAAGCCAAGCACTCCATGTATAAAGATAGTACATGTGATCTAGATGCCAAATAAGACCAAGAGCTCTAGGGCACTCCACAAGAAAGTGGTCAATGTGTCATGAAAAAGTGCAACAACATCCATATGAGACCACATCAATAACCAAAACATCATGAGAAGACACATTCCATAGCCACTAGCCCAAATATATCACCAAGATCCATCAACCGATCATATGCAAGGGCATCATCACACATGAAGCAAAACCGAAGGCATAAATCAGCTCCACCATACTATAACCCCTGTTGAAAGTGTGATAAAAATCACATGTAGACACCCGTGACAAAATGGAGGGTAACAGTCCCAATAAACATCAAACCAAGTTCTGAACAGTTTTGGTCCAGCCTTTCATGACGCTGAAAGATAATTGTTATAACATTGACTGTACTTTGTGGAACATCTTCTGAATAAAAAACTAAGATTTTGATCATATCTTTCCTGGGTTTTTGTTGTGTACATTTACTTTCAGATTTCTTGTGATTCTCAATGATACTGAGAACATAAAAATATATATATCTTCCAAAATGAAAATAGTTTCTTAGTTGTTCTCGATTCTGCAATATTTCTTTCAGCTATCTTGTAAAATAGTTTTACTTCAGCAATAGTTTTAGTTCTTTTCTTTCAGTAATCTTTTCAGCCTTTCTTACTTCTTTTTTCTTTCAGCACTGACTAAAAATACAAAAAAATTAAATAGCATGAAAATCCCAAAAATTATATCAGTTGGTTAGCTTGAATGGTTGAGAGTTGTGAATAGCATGCAGGAGGTCTCAGGGTTAAGTCCCCAAGCAAGCTACCTCTGTGTATGACATATGTAGGCCTCACTCGATGTACTTGTCAGTCAATGTACTATAGACTATAGTCTATGTGGCCCACTTTACATTCATACCATCTTCGGAATGAGGGAAAGTGCCTGAGGGTTTCCCAAGTATGTAAATTCTAAGGGTTTCCCGAGCATATATATATATATATATATATAGGGTTTCCCGAACATATATATATATATATAGGGTTTCCCAAGTATGTAAATTCTAAGGGTTTCCGAGAATATATATATATATATATATATATATATATATATATAGAGAGAGAGAGAGAGAGAGAGAGAGAGAGAGAGAGAGCTCAGTTGGGCCGTGTATGTGAGGATCTTACATTGGGTCTAACGGGATGATACCGCCGTGCGCGGTCAAGGGATGAAAAGTCCACGGCATGGGTCCCACTTGGTTACCGACCACGTTAAATGTTGCCGGCGGTTAGCTCCGCCCGTCATCCGGTCACCCCGGGGTAGCAGGCGGGAATCCGCAATGTTTCTCATCAGATAAAAAAATAAAAAAATTCTACACACACACAAAAAAAAGACGATTAGAAGGGTGGTACGTTCAATCACACTTGATTATGAAACCTCCTCCTCTTCTCTATCCGTAGCTAGATTCCATAAAGAAACCTAAGGGTACGAGAGGAAACTAATAGGGGCTATAAATACTGGAGTGATCATTCCCACTTCCCTCCAATCTAGCCTCATGGAGTGGTTTGAGATGTTGCCTGTGTGAAAACCACTTGTGCAATCATCATGATGATACCTACAATTTACAAATGAAGATATTTCCCCTCTTCCAAGACCCTTAAAGCATTCATCTTCTTTACCTTCCAAGATAAATACCCTATCACCACAAATACCCTTCTACAAACACTTGTGTCTATCCCCTCAAGCTATGTTACCAGAAGTGGGAAAGAGGAAACTAAACTAGAAATGGGACTAGAGGGTTTCGAGTGACAAGAAACAGGAACCCCCACCTCCTCCCTTTCCCAACTTATATTATGGGTATAAAAGTGGTTAGTAATGTACTAATATAGTGTCAAGACAAAAAAGCAAATGAGAACAGTCAATTGGAACGAGAAACAGATCTCGTAGCCAACTTTCTAGTGACATAGCCTTCGTGTTTGATTCATTCTAGAACTCGCCTCCATCTGAGTTAGTTGACACTAACCATTTTTAAAATTCAGAAGCATAAGAGATCATCCCAATTCTATGCGACTTGTGGAAACCATCAACTGCCACCTCTCTATGTTCCCATTTTATAATTAAGAGGCATAAACTGTTAAAAATACCTAAACCCTCGAGATCAAAACCCCATTATTAATTTTAAATTTTAAACTCGGATATACTTGTACTGTAATAAAGTTTTGAGGGTTGTAATCCCTATAAAACTGCTATTACATATAGCTATGGATACCCTAGCTCTAATTCCGACCAGCATTTTCTGTAAAGGCATATCGAGATATATAAACAAGAATTTGACAACCACGTCAAACTCAATAAAATCCCAAACAACATAGACGTACTCTATATGGCCAGAGGTAATTACTCGCACCAAGTATGGTTAGATTACTATTAATGCGGAAACCATAGAGATATGGTGCCGTAGTAATAATCCCATATCAAATAGATAACCACCACAAGCCAACCCGAGAAGACATGAGCCACCCAAGCTGAATGAACCAGGGCTGACGAAGGATGCTATCAAATTAACCCTAGGACATCAGCAAAGATTAATAAAGCTTATATAATGGGTCATGAACCATACAAACGTGAATTACATAGGATATCGAAACAAATTCCTACCAGAATGAATCATTCGTTCAAAAACCCAGCAATTTAAAGGGTTGATGTGCTAAATTATGGCAATCAAAAACAACAATATACCGTTTTCCGCTGTGTTGAATCGCTAAATTCGTAAATTTGAAGCCAATGTGCCGAAAACAGAGGAGATATTCACACTCTTCGTCGTGCTCCATCAGAAAAATATGGACGAGTTGCCAATTGAAATGCGACACGGCATATACGACCGATAGTGTTCTTTGCAGGGACTAATAATTGGATCGAAAGACAGTACCGATATATTGGCCACGTTGGAAATAAAAGTAGCTTTGGCTCTTGAGAGAAGCATATGTTAGGCTCCGCACATGGAGCGAAGAGGGGCGCTGCTGAAGCGCAGTTTTGATGATGTCATGTAGCCCAAATCCCCCCTTTGTGCATATGTTTTTTTAAGGTGTAGCCTGCGCATATGTTGTTTTTTTAAGGTGTACGCTTTTCAATAAAGTACAACTCTCACAATTCGTCGTTCAATCAAATTTCAATTTTATCTTATTTGTTACAATTTTATTGGACGTCAACATTAATTTTTTTAGTTTTATATAGTTTTATGGGATTGTCATTACTTTATGTGAGATAACCTTCGATGGACTAGAGTTGTATTTTTTTTTATAGTGAAGCTCTTATGATTATTAAGTGCGCTTTTCATTTTATGTACATAGGTTATGTGTGAACCGCTTGTTGTACCTGCCATGGTAGGTTATATAGCAATCGGTTTGTATTTATTAGTCTATTATTTTGCAAATTTTGTTGTTGATAAAAAAATTTATTATTATAGTTTTTTAATAGTTTTGAAAAATATTTATATTAAATTAAATATATGAAAATTAAAAATCAATTTTTTATAATTTTTAAATATCAAATTTTTGATTTGTGATTGGACAAAAACCATGATTTGACTAATTTTTCTTACTTTGAAAACTATTTGTCAGAGTTAAAAAATATATTAATAATTTTAAAATAAAGATTATTTTAGAAACAGCCACGTAGCTCAAATCATGTACTATGTCTTAAATAAAGAATGTTTCCAATCGTCCTCGTCCTCATCCACTTGTTCAATTAAGTTTCAATGCAAAGTGTATATGTCTAAAAAACCCAACTATATACCGCTTGTTCATTTAAGTTTCAATGCAAAATGTATATGTCTAAAAAAACTCAATTATTTATAGAGTAAATCAAATGAATAAAAAGATATTACATATTATACTTATTAAAGTTGTGCTGTGAATATTTATTTAATATTATTATTTATAAATTAATAGATTATTAAGTTATTAGTGAAAGATCATAATTCTTCAGTATGTTTCTTCAAAGTCCTATTGTAATTTATCGTAGGAGACTAAATATTGTAGGGATGACCAAAATACCAATAATATTTTTGATAAAGATGAGCTCAACCAAAATCATAATGAGAGTCAAGCCAGTATCATTGACAATAAGGACGATCCATACAATGACAAAAGATGGATCCTACAATATGCAAAGGAATCCAAGTCAAAGGAACCAGATATTGTAGATTCATCTTCTTCCTTAACTCTTCTACCACCCTGGAGAAACCTAAATGTAACACTATCAGGTGACTTTGAGTGTGAGAAGCCTTACGAAACGCCACTTCTCGAGATAACTCGTAAGGATAATAAAATGAAAACATTATGTGATGACATCCTAAATATCGTAGGACAAGCGACTTCTAAAACAAGGCTTGATATGGTCAGTCACAAAAATACTCCTCATATTCATGTACAAAGAAAATGAGATAACAATAATAAACATAATGGAGTACAAATTCAAGTTACAAATGAAAGGAAGATGACAAACTATTGCGTAAATACCAAGCATATACCTAATACCAGTTCTAAAAAAGACATAAAGGAAGTAATGACATTGTTTCAACACAAAACGAGAATGAAAAGACGACAACAATAATCTAAGCTTTGAGAACAAAGCTTTCCTAAGCAGAAGGCAATGCTGTGAATATTTATTTAATATTATTATTTATAAATTAATAGATTATTAGGTTACTAGTGAAAGGGCGTAACCCTTCACTATACTTCCTCAAAGCCCTATTGTAATTCATCAACATCATCTAATATATTATTCATATTTATCATTCAATATGAGAGTCAGATTCGACTATTAACAGTCCAACCGGATACGGTTGCTGCATTTGGTATCAGAGCGGATTCGCTCCTTCGGCCTGAGCTCGGATTCGACTCATCCTCCCTCTCTCATCTCCATGCTATTGTCAGGCTCTCGGCTCTCACACTCGCTCCTTCGGTTCGGCTCCTTCATCCCTACATCATCCGTCACATCACTTCCACTCATCCTCGACTCACGTCCACTCATCCTCCATTCCATCTATGCCCTCTCTCATCTCTTTATCGCTCACATCTACCTGCGCTTCCACTCACCCTCACACTCTATGCTTTCCCCTCCTACCCAAAACTCCTCCTTCCTCGCTCTTTCCCGCACCCGCGTGCTTACCACCTCCTACTCCATATCTCTGCTCTACGTCCGAGCTCCATCCCCGTCACTTCCCGCTTGCTCCCCATCTTCCTTCCTCCTACGCGTTTCCCCCACCACCAACATTCCTCCCTCCTCACGCTTGCTCGCCACTGCAATTCCCCACACCCTCCACCACTCCAGCTCCTTCACCCACCAACCCAGCATTGCTCCCACGCCCTTCTCCACAACCCTTGCTCCCACACCGCCTGCGTGCTCCCTCTCACGACCCCGGCTTGTGCGATTCACTCAAGCTTCCCACGTCCAATTCGTGAGCCCTCCAACTTCCATCTTCCCAAACGCTGCACAAACGCCCCCACTCTTCTCAATCTACTCCACCCTGCACTAGCCTCCCTCCATCGCAGCCCAGCCAATGCATCCACCGTCCATTTCCTCCACTTACTCTCCCGCCAATTCTCTCAACTCCTCCACGTAGAAACCCTACAAAAAACAAATTTTAATAAAAATAAAATATTATATATAATAATAATATATTATTATTATATTATAAAATTTATTTTTTTAAAACATAAAAAAAAACTATATACAAGATATTATATAGTTTAAAAAATAATAATAATAATAATTAATTAATTAATAAATTATTATTCAAATTTCGCCTCAAAAGCCAAATAGCGTTCTACAAACATCCATGGCATCTTATAGTAAGAGTGACGAATTCATAGATCTCCTTGAGGAAATCCTTAAGGACATAAATGAAATAAAGAAAACTATGGACGAAACATTAAGTAAATGTAGATGGAGGTGAAAATCACGTAGAAGAAGCCACCCAAATTGATGAAAAAAAGGAAGATAGAGTAGGCCAGTATGTCATCCCTGATGAGAGTAATGGCATCAATCAATATAACTTGCAATACAAAGATATAACATACCCTAGTAATAAGGGAATTGACAACGAAATAATTGACAAGGAGAAGGATGATCCTGACCAAGCTTGTGATAAGCGACAAGCCGATGTTGCTAACAATAAAGATGATCAATGCTACGGCAAAAATGTCACAATCACAAACACACGAAGGACAAATATCATCACAAAGACGGCTATAAAGGATATCAACGGAAGCAACTATAATATCTATCAAACACAAGATAAGACCGGTGTTCTTATGAGCATTATAAGCACAAAGAGCCCGTTCAAGGGAACTGACACAAAATGTGTTGGGAATAACAACACGAAAATAGTTAAGGTCGTAATGTATGTTGATCATGTTCAATTAACGACAAACATAGTTAAAAGAAGCAATCACACAAGTAGAAAAAGTGTAAACAAAACTTCACCAAGTTCATACTTAATGCAAATACCAAGACAGAATAATCAAAATGAGGCAATGTTCGTAATCAAAATCACATCTCTCAAATCATCAGTGCGACATAGAGCCAGAATAAAAGACGACATTAGGAAAATACTTAAACTTTGAGGACAAAGCTTTCCTAAGGGTAAGGCAATGCTGTGAATATTTAATTAAATATTATTATCTATAAATTAATAGATTATTAGGTTACTAGTGAAAGGGCATAATCCTTCACTATGCTTCCTCAAAGCCCTATTGTAATTTATCAACATCATCTAATATATTATTCCTATTTATCATTCAATATGAGAGTCGGATTCAACTATTAACAGTCCAACCGGATACGGTTGCTGCAAGTTGAACGAGAAAGGTGTAGCCTGCGCATATGTTTTTTTTAAGGTGTGGCCTTTTCAATAAAGTACAACGCTCACAATTCGTCGTGTTCAATCAAATTTCAATTTTATATTATTTGTTACAATTTTATTGGACATCAACATTAATTTTTACAGTTTTATGGGATTATCATTACTTTCTGTCAGATAACCTTCGATGGACTAGAGGTGCACTTCTTTTTGAAGTGAAACTCTCATGATTACGCCTCGAGCTCGCTCTTAGTGAGCTTTTCACTTCATGTGCACAGGCTATGTGTGAACCGATTGTTCGTTTAAGTTTCGATACAAAGTGTACATTTCTAAAAAGTCTAACCATTCATAGAGTAAATCAAATGAATGAAAATATATTACATATTATACCTATGAAAGTTGAATGAGATTAATTGTGGATTCGCATGCGTTTATTTGATGATGATGGAAGGAAATAAACTTTCAAGATGTCAAACAAATTTCCTCATATGTATAAGGATTTTAGTATTATTGGAGTTTAAATCTTCATTGTTTGTATTGGCGATCAACCACTGACCATTAAATCTTGGCATCATCTTATTACTCATGTTAATGAGATAGTAGAGTCACTTAAGAGGAATAATCAACAAGGAGTCATGAATCCCAATGTTTCCAATGGTACAAACTCACTTTAACACAAGGGGAGAGATATTTGGACTTGGTACTCAATGCTCAAATTTTACATAATTTCCATATAATATTATTGTTTAATTTGAGCATACAATATTTTGCAAGTAGTTTTCCAAAGGAAACTCTCGAGGTTGACATGGAGCAAACTGCCCAAACCACAGATTTTACAAGTTAGACAATGAGATGCTCATCATTTCCCCCTTTTATGTCTATTGTGTTTTATAGCTTTTTCCTTATAGGGATCGAAGTTTTTTTTCATTGTCCCTTCTCCTTTGTCCACCCCATGAAAGCTCGAAGGATCAATGCACTATAAAGAAGCAAAATATGAAAAATAAAAAGGAATTGGCACAAGTACATAAACAATATTAATAACAAGAACTACGTGGTGGCAATGTCCTCCGCATTGCCACCAACTTCTTTTGTGACTAGTTGCTAGCAAAAGTTTTTTCAAAAGTTCTTTATTATATGATAATAAACAAGTTAAGTTTTATTAACCCATATTCATTAAATATTAAATATAATATTAATTGTAATGGTTTGTAAATAAAACACATGCTTGTAAATAAAGGGATTCAAATATCTTTTAAAAAAAGTGGTATTTTCTATTTACATGAGGAAAGACGCCACCAGGTCATTCACCATATTCAAGATTGTGTTTTTTAATTCAATGGACGAAGATTTTTCAGTAGATATAAATAATGAACTATTGAGTGCATGAAAGGAATGGGCAGGATTGGCCACGTCACGATATCATATGTTGTTAATAGTACTTTGTAGAAGCCCATCAAGAAACCCACCATTGTCGTGGTATTTGTCTGGGTATGCGGTTGGAATAAAATAGATAAAGAACATAAACTAAACTATATGCGGTTGGAACAATTGCAAAAAATATATATATCAAGAATATAAACTAAACTATACAGGTTACTATCAAAATAATTTTGATACTTAAACAAATTAAAATGGAATTAATAGAATACAAATGGATTAATTCTCATACACGATTTATATATGTCGAAGACATAATAACTCTTCCACTAAATCGAATGGATAAAACCCCAAAAAAAAAGATCAAATATCTCAACCTCAATATAAATTGAACTATACAAGTTTATTATCAAAATAATTTTGATACCTAAACAAATTAAAATGGATTTAATAGAATACAAATGGATTAGCCCTCCTACACGAGACATAATAACTCTTCGACGCAAAATTGAATGGATAAAACCCAAAAAAAAGAGACCAGATGTTTCAACCTCATTATACCACCTAATTATATCAAATAATGTATTCTAGAAATAAAATCCATTAATATAAAAAAAAATAAAGAAAACAAAGAGGGGTGGGTTGACTAGCATTAGAGACTACAAATTTCCCAGAGAAGAGAAAATCGAAGAGGGTCGAAACACTGAGAAGAAAACAAGAAACATCCAAAAACATCAAACAAAGAAGTTATGACAGTTTTATGGGTATTGCCAAGGAAGATGACCCGAGCTTGAGATCGGTCTGATTCAAAGAAAAATATCCATGACCATAGAATTACTAGAGACCGTGGTGAGTACCTCAAAGGTGCAAGGAGGAACTTTATACGTGTGTGTTTATTAAAAACAATGGACTGAAAGTCCTGAAGGATTTGAGACTTAAACCTATATTTGGATTAGATTATTCCTTGAAAAGACTATGACCTAGATCGAGGGTGGCACAGAATATAAAAATTTGGTGTGTCCACACTCATCTATGGATGGGTGGTTTGGGTTTGCCCATTTTGGTTTTGTAGAAGAAGAACCTTGCAACCACCAAGATACATTTATTTTGTTCCTATTTGCATATGAAAATATGTGTTCCAACGAAAATGGTTGTTTTCCATTATTAAACAGTTTATTCACATAATATAGGAAATAGTGACTTAAGTATGAAAGAGATAGCATATTGAAATTGTGGCTGCTAGAGACAAAAGTTATTACAGTAGATGAAATATATAAGTAACTATCTCTATGCATCTGCATTATTTTCTATCTAATAGACTAATGTAATTATTTCCATATATATGTTCATTTTAGTATTTTGAAAGGAGACTACTTACAACAGAAAAATGTAATAGTCCAAGTATCTCATTTTCCTTGTAATAATGAAATATTATTATAGAAGAGCAAAGAACGCATCGTCTTCTTGTTTCTATTTCATTTCTTTTATTATAGAGGTTGTTTCCTCGAGCAAAACAAAACCCTACGCAATACAAACTAGAAATGCCTTTTACTATAAAACATGTATGGTTAAGTAAACCCTTAAAGGTATTACATCATTCGATTGAATTGCGAATGAAATAATATGAGGATTTGATCTATGAAACCCTCACTCCTTTTATAATTATAGCATCCACATTTTGGAACCATAATATGCTAGACAAAAATGCAGGATGTTTAAATTTACATCGCATAACCAAGATATATTATGCCATTAGATGGCCTACATATATTACATTGTGCTTCTTCACAACATACTGTACCAAAATTAAAAATATATATCTTGTAAATTTTTTTCACACAAGAAAAAAAACAGTACTTTTGTTATTCATGATCGAATCAAAAAGTACAGAATGAGATTATTAAGATCATAGGAACAAGATCTTTCAAGCTCCAGCCGAGTGGATCAGATAGTTGAGATGCACATAACATTGACAAAAAGACATAAGCAAAAATCAGACTCAATCAGCAAGACTAGATAACAAGAACTAAATTCCAACAAAAAGAAGACCAGAGCCTAAACATGACAAGCTATAAACTCAGTCAACCAAAATATCTAAAGAGCCATGATAAACCAGGGAATTCCCAATGAATACATCCACCAAAAGAGTGCCTTCAACACCAGACAAGGCCTCCTTAGATAAGAGATTAGCTTCCTTGTTTTGTTCTCTGAATATATGATGAAAAGACAAATAAAAAAAAGAGTTGATGAGATCTTCAGTTCTATGTCCCCAATGTGTCAGAGAGACTACCTACAAGGAGCAAAGCTTTTTTGCCCAATTGATAAGCACCAAAGAGTCATCGAAGACAAGTAGTATGTATCCTGCAATTTATAAAAACAAACAAACATGCATATCTCATAATGCAATCTAATAAATGATTTCTTTGCAAATGAAGAAGAATATTGTCTCAAAGACTTAGGTTGTAGACAATATAAGTATATAATCACACCATGGAGAATTATAAATACAAAAATGATATTTGATTTTTGTTATAAGACAGATAAATAAGGTTCGTTCTATCTAAACCCTTACCAACAGTTTGTAGCCATAACGCACAACATATAAGTTCCTTGTTATCAAGTAAATTCATGAATAAAGCTCCAGGATGAGCTACTTGGATTATATTTAAAATTACACAATCCATCTTAATGTGAATTACATTGACTGCACCAAGAGTAGCGAGGTGCTTACAACCCAGTATGGGGGAGATGTTGTCATGTTCGTCGCGCTACGTACCATTACTATGCCGGCTCATAACTTATCAAAAATAAAAAAAAATAATTAAAAAATCATCTTAGCTCATAAAATAAAAGTAAAAATAAAAACCCAATTTACATTTTGTTGATGTGTTAAAAAATTAAGATTAAAAAAAATTACACCTTAAGCAATTAGATCCATCTCGGTGCTTAATAGATCCGAGTTTAAGATGGATCTATGTTGGTACTGGTACAAAAATCAAAGTTTAGAAATGTAATTCCAACTTGTAAACCGTAATAGAACACTAAAAGGTATCTCTAAGAAGTCATTAACTCTATATGATTTAAAGAATTGGAGGATCTCGGCCCCATTCCTTTTAGGTTCAGCCCACAGTGGTTAGACCATCCAAGCTTCTGGCCAATTTTGGAAAAAGCGTGGAGAATACCCATCACAGGCTCTCCATGCCATGTATGGGAAAAAAAATTAATAAACACCAAGAAAGCTCTGAAAGTTTGGGCAAAATCCCATTGCCCAGCCCCAGCCGAACCCAGAAAGATCGCTGTTGGAGTCCTAGAAGAAATACAATGTGCTATGGATGACCAACACATAGATGCCAATTCGATGCATGAGGAAACTAGTCAACAAAGCAGAGTTTACCAAGCATTCAGAAAGGAAGAAGAGTATTGGCAGCTGAAATCAAGAAGCACATGGCTAAAGTCAGGGGACAAAAATTCAAGATATTTTCACAACCAATTTAAAATAAGACAGAGTGCCAATCACATCGAGGAGATCAAGCTGGAAGATGGCTCGATATGCAAAGGTAATAAAGAAATCAAAATCGCTGCCCATGCACACTTTTCTGCGTTATTTGTTGAAGATGAAAGAGTCGAAGGTGATGAAGAGCGATCCCTACTGGAGCACATTCAGAGCAGCTTCACGACTGAGGAGAATTCGAAAATTGTGGAACCTTTCACTGAGCATGAAGTAGTGAATACAATCAGGTCATTCGACTCTGATAAAGCCCCGGGCCCCGACGACTTCTCCATTCATTTTTACCAAACTTGCTGGGATTGCATCAAAAAAGATTTTATGAGAATGGTGAATAATTTTCATTCAAAGGCAAAGATAGGTGGAGGCACTAACAGCACCTTTCTGACCCTCATACCCAAAGATACAAATCCAAGCTCCTTTAACAGATTTAGACTGATCTCCTTATGCAACGCCTTGTACAAGATTATTGCCAAGATGCTGGCGTCCCGAATGAAGCCATTACTCAACATGATCATCTCGGATAATCAAGGTGGATTTCTGGAAGGGAGACAAATTTTGGACAACGTCATCCTCGTTCAAAAAGCTATCCATTCAAGCAAAGAAAGAAAGGAAAAAGGTATGTTAATCAAGCTAGACATGGCCAATGCATTTGACCGGGTTAAGCACTCCTTCCTTTTCAATATTATGTCTCGGTTCGGTTTCAATGAAATCTTCATTCGGTGGATAACAGCATGCATCAGCAAGCCCTGGATTGCCCCTTTAATTAATGGCCACCCTTCAGAGTTTTTCCAAGCATCCAGGGGCATTAAGCAAGGATGCCCACTCTCCCCTTTCCTGTACATTATCTTGGCTGACTCCATTAGTCGGAAACTAAACTTTGATCTGCACAATGGCACCCTCCCCGGCCTTCAATTGACCATGGACTCCCATCCTCTCAATCACACATTGTTTGCTGATGATTCCTTATGCCTTGGAGGAGCCTCATCCCTCATAGCACGCAAATTCAAACACAATTTGAACATGTATTACAAGGCCTCCGGAGGAATGGTTAACCTTTAGAAAAGTGTTGTTTATAGTTGGAATACAAACAACTCTGTGGCAGCAAAAATCAGCAGAATACTAGGTATCGAGGTGCACAAGCACTGGGAAAAATTCACTTATTTGGGTCTCCCCATCACTTACGGAAAATCAAAGGCAGGTACGTGGGATGATACGATCAAAAAAATTAAAAGGAAAATTAATAGATGGGGAGGTCACTGGCTAAGCAAGGCTGGGAAGATGACCCTAGTGAAATCGGTAATCTCTGCGACGCCTATTTATCAGTGTTCTACTCTTCTCGCGCCTAAAGGAACAGCAAATCAGATTAGTAAACTTATGAGAGAGTTCCTCTGGTCAAGAGGGAAAAACAATGGTGAAAAAAATAAAAAAAATTCACTTAGTAAATTGGGAAACGATAAAAAAGACAAAAGAAGTGGGAGGACTTCAAATTCGGGACCCTCGGCAAGCAAACTTGGCACTGGGTGGAAAGATATTATGGCAGATTCTCCACAACAAGCGAAACAGAATTAGCCAAGTGTTCAGGAAGAAATATCTCATTGGAGACAATCTAAGATGCCTAGATCAAAAGCCTACCTCCAAAGGAATGAGCACTTGGTCCCTTTGCAAAGAGGCCTGGGGTTTTTTCTCAAAAGAACTTTACTGGGTACCTGGCAACGGTAAGAAAATAGATATTTTCAAAGACATAATTATGGAAAATGAAGCAATGCAAAATAATCACGATTTAAAAAATATTGCAGTCTGGTTAGCCCATCAAAGGATCACAACTCTAAATGAGTTCAGCTGTTAGGACAGTCATGGAAACTGGGATAGCTGGAAAAAACTAGATGTCCCTACAAATCTAGAGGCAGGCAATGAAATCCTTATTAAGAATTTGAAAGGATGCGCTCCTCTGCACTTATTGTCCAGGGATGACCGAGGATGGGGGCCAACAGGCGCGTACACTGCTGCCCTAGGATACAAAGCTCTACAACAGAAAGAAGAAGCAAGAAATGATATATGGAAAATGGTCTGGGACACCTTCGGACTTCCGAAAATTAATTTCTTTATCTGGACTCTTAATCATTGCAAAATTCTCACTAGGGAAAACTTAAGCAAGAGAGGTTTTCACGGGCCCTTTCGGTGCATTCTCTGCCAAAACAACATTGAAACTAGTAATCATCTTTTTCTGGAATGTCCCTATGCAAAGAACATCTGGAATCATCTGCTCAAAGATCTCAATATCAGCATGCCCACATTCACCACCATCACTCAGCTCTTCAGAGAGTGGAAATCTATCCATCTCGCTCCCCTATCCAAGGATAAGCTCTGGTATCATCTATGGATCTCCATCCCTAAATTTGCTTGTTGGAAAATTTGGATAGCCAGAAATCAAGCAATCTTCCAAGAAAAGAGATGCAATCCCACCCACACAGCAGGCCAAGCTAAAGGATTACTGCTCAAATGCCTCAAACACTCTAAGCTTAGGCCAGACTCAACCATTAGCAAGGCAGAATTAGAGTGGATAGGAATTAATAGTCCGCAACCCTGGATCGAGCCCCATCAGAGACTCACACTAGACTGGAAAATCAGACTCACTTCTAATGAATTTCAAGAATGGAGGAATAAGCAAGAGTTGGACAGCCTCCATTTCGACGGTGCCTCCAAGAACAATCCAGGAAAGGCAGGAGCAGGCGGATTCCTGTGGAATAAAGATGGGATCTTAAGATTAAAATATAGGTGGGGTCTGGGCATTAGCTCAAATAACATTGCTGAAGCCTTAGCCCTGTTGAAAGGCTGCCAGATAGCTAGAGATCAAAATATTGACAAGATACAAGTGTTTGGGGATTCCATGATCATTATTCGCACCCTCAACACCAGCAACAATCTTTCTCTCAGCCGTATCATACAGAGAATTCGACAAATTTCGAGCTCCCTGTCCCTGTTCAAGTCATATCACATTTTAAGAACCTTAAACTCTGATGCAGATACAGAAGCTAATGCTGCTTCTAGTCAACTTCAAGGCAATCTCAAGGTCTCTAATCTGGATGATGAATCCCATCATATTCCTTGAGCTGGAATCCCATAAAATTTTTTATCTGTCAGTCAGTCTTGACTGCATGAATAGATTTATCCTCTTAATCTATCATTTATATTCCTCTCAGAGCCATCAAAAAAGTTTAGGCATGATGATTCGCTAAAATAGTGAATCTCTGCTCAAACCTGTCTCTCGAATTTATTGCTCTGCGTGATGCCTGGGTGATTTGATACGATAGGATATGGGGGATTAAGCTTCACGCTGGTATGAAATCGCGACATAGCTGTATGCTAATTTCTCAGAATAACATCAAAGTCAACTCGTAAAGCAAAATAAAGGAGGCAGTTCGTGCAGTTGAAGGCGACATCTGAAGACAGCAGGTTGGCTTAGCAGCTCTTAGAATGGAGTGGAATCTTATAAACCTTCTTCAGATTAAAAAAAATAAGTCCTATGCATATCTCTAATTCAGTTCATGATCCCTGAGCTTATGTCCAACACAATCTGGGCCTGAAGCATTCAGATTGCTTAGAGTAAGGTTTATGCAAGCCCACCATTCTTTTGCTTGAGCAATGAATCTACTACAGAAAACTTTCACAAGATGGACCAGAGAAAGCAAAGTAACTTATCTACATGCATCCAATCAGAACTCATAATCCTATGCACTCATCAGATTTCTCAATTTTGCACCAGAATTCATTTGTTGCAAATTCTGAAGCAGAATGATAATCGGACTTGCTTATGAAGCAACATCAGCAAGATTAGCTTCTGTGACTCTTATTCAGCTTTAATAATCTCTGGAGGACGTTATGAATCCCTCGAACTTCTTATAATTCTTATAAATCTTTTCTTCTCAACATGCAGCAAATCCTCTCAGTAGCAGCATCAGCTTACAGAAATTCTTTCATCCTATTTTCTAGAGATAAGCTTTCTCAGAATAAGAAGTAAGGCAATGCAACATCCTTTAGTAGTTCAATGTAATAATCCTCCTCAAATCGAGATGGAAGGAATTAATTATCCATTCATAGTAGTACAAAGGTGATTCTCTCAGACTATGAGAATCTGAAAATGATAAAAACCATTCTGGCCTTCATGTATTTAGCTGATTTGATTAAAAATCACGGCTCCTTTTTTTTAATATACAATACACGTTTTTGTTATAAAAGAAAAAACTCTATGTGATTTTAGGAGTACCTGGGAATGCTCACAAGGGTTTTCCCATAGTAATTTCCCAATGGATTGGTCCAATGGGATGCCAAGAAAATAATAAAATAATTTTGTTAGATGATTAAAACCCTCATTGTTCATATAATAAATGAGCAAAAACTCACTTAGATACCCGAATACGAAATTACCAAAGATGGAAGAGTGGTACTCATCATAGTTATGGATACACAGGGCTATTAAAAGGAAAAAAGTAAACGACAATACACCTGTACATAAGATGGAATAATGAAATTGTAATGCTTGATCGACGCAAGTTGAGTCAGTCCATAAACCTAAATAAATGATAGGCCTGATCTTGTACCAATCTTTTCGATATACATAGAAGGGAAACTCTTACATAGAGCACACTTGGCGTTAAAACTTCAAAATATTTCCAACACCCTCATAACTGGCAAAATAAGGACAAATCCATATGAAGGAAGTTCTGCGTGCAACTAATTAATGGAAATAATAAGAGTATCAAAACTCAGATAGAAAAAACAAGATGAGCCAGATATGGACCAAATGATATCCCAAGAGAACGTTTTCATGTAAACCATTGAGTTGGAGTTCAAGGACAGATATCTAACTCAACATTTATCTACATAAAATCAAGGAAGCATTGATATATTTTCAAACATAAAATCAATAGAAATAAAAAGGAAAATCTTGCATTAATTCTAGAGGTAAACCATAACCACAAAGCCAAGGATATGCGAATAAATTATCCAATTAACAAAGATGAAATCCTGAGCGGGAATATGATTATGCATGGTAGGTAGTCCATACATTTTGATAGAAGAGATATATTACCTAGAACCATTTCATATGAATCCAACTGCTATTAAAAGGCTCTGAAAAAGTCTAGTTAACAAAACCATCGATGAATTGGCTTAGAGAGAGGAGATAGGAGGGTTGATTACCCAACTCCTCGAGCATTGTAAAATTTCAATGCATGGTACAATGGGGAAACACCTGTTAACCTTTCCATATGAAGACAAACATGTGGCAAAATCCATGTAGCAATCCTCATACAAATAACACCGTGAAATTTGATTTATAGTATTCTTTGCAAACATTCATCCCTCCAACTGTTTAATTTCTTCATCACCTGCTCCCAACCCTGTAGATCCAACCATCTGAGGAAGGGAATATAATCACCCAAATTAAATGCCCCCAACATCTCACTAGTGGTGGCGTTAATGATCTGCTTAAACTCTTCCACCTCTTCTGCACTACCCAAGTAGCTTATGTGAGTGAAGATTAATCTCACCATAATATCAAATATGAGCTCCCTGGTCCATTTAATTCTGCAGAGATTCCAATAAAACTAGCTTATGCCTCGTATCCATTGACTGCAACTAAGTATAGTTGGGGCAGATGGCTAGAACATCTCTAAGCTAGTAGTCAACAACATTTATATCAACTGACATCTGATCGCCGCCCCGTGGTGGGCAACACAAAATGAGGCAGACGTGAACCTTTGACAACCAATGGAAATTTAAATAAATGTTCTTTTAAAAATTGTTTTTAATATAAAATCCAAACGCTAATGTTAAAACTATAGTCTAGGGAAAAAATAACCAAATGATTGCTGAACTAATGCCATCAACCGAAAACTATATGTCGAGGAAATAATAATAATAATAATAACAACAAGTTGTGGGAGAATGATAAGGGAATCGGTGCAAGAGCAAGTAATAATAATGATAATAATACATTTCGGGAGAACAATAAGAGAACCAACATAAGCATAGGCAATAACAATAATAATGATATTTTATTGGGGAGAACGATAAGGGAACCACCCCAGTCATAGGTAATAATAATCATGATAGTAGTTTTGTGGGGAATGATAAGGGAATCACCCCAAACACAAACAATAATGATAATTTTGTGGGAAGGTGAATAAGGGTGCACTCGATGCAATAACTAGCATGATAGAGAGCTTATAGTAGCAAAATATCTAATTGTTTTTCAAGTAAAATGATCATGGCAATTAATTACAGTAGTAGTTCCATAGTTTTGTGTTTATATCATTTTTACTTTATATTTTAATGATATTGGATGGATGGATAAGTGAAGAAGTTGAGAGCCAAAGAAAAAAATGTTAGAATTCTGATAATTTCATTCAAAATATTATCTAGGATCCTACTAAGAGAATAATATGCACAGCATAACAATCATAGACACAAGAGACACAATGTTTCCTCGGGGAAAACCAAGAAGGTGAAAAACCTCGCAACTTCCTCAGAGATAGAATAAGCACCAATACAAAGATCACAAAGATCAAACCCCAAAAGATAGATGTCTTCAGTAGCTACTCCTCCTCCACTTGTGCGCACTCCTCTCTCTCAACTATGCGAGTTGGATGAGTGAGTGAATGAATAGAATGAGAGAGTCACACTCTCTATTTATACTTTAACTTAACCTGCCTTTTACCCTAACTGGGTCGACTTCCTAAGGGAGTCTAATAACCCTTCCACATAACTCATACAGGGTCGACCCCACTAAGGTGGTGTAATAACCCATCAAATATAAGTTACGACACTTACAATGTCACTTGCGACACTTGCAAATACAAATGACGACACTTCCAATCCGAGGAATAATACATCTCCGTTGGGGATACAATAAAGTACAAATGTAATACATACAATATATAAGTGAATATCTTCCGAAGTTACAAATACATCAACACTCCCTCTTAACTAGGAAGGTATTCTCTTGACACAGGTCATCAATACATATAAGCACAAGTCTTCAATACTGGAGCTGGATCATCGTCACTGGATCACTGGAGCATCATCGTCACTGCTGCTGTACTTGTCATCTCGATCGCTGGTGCTATCTCTCAATTCTTCTCGTCATAGGAAGTTCTACAGATCCATCCCTTTTTCATGTTGGATTTAGGCCTAGCCTCCATGTAGGTCTTCATCATCTATGCAAGCGGCCCATCCGGTGGAATCTCAGGACTGATTATGTGCTTCTATAAAACCTAGAAAGAGCATCTCAGGACTGATTACGAGCTTACTACTCAACTTATAAGATCTCCTAGGACTGATTACATGCGACCAAGCAAAACCTCGAAAGAGCATCCTAGGACTGATTACGAGCTTCCTGCTCAACCTACAGGATCTCCCAGGACTGATTATATGCTACCAAGCAAAACCTCGAAAGAGCATCCCAGGACTGATTACGAGCTTCCTGCTCAACCTATAGGATCTCCCAGGACTAAATTACATGCTACCAAGCAAAAACTCGAAAGAGCATCCCAAGACTGATTACGAGCTTCCTGCTCAACCTATAGGATCTCCCAAGACTGAATTACATGCTATCAGGAAAAACCTCAAAAGAGCATCCCAGGGCTGATTACAAGATTCCTACTCAACCTATAGGATCTCCTAGGACTGAATTACATGCCACTGCACAACCTGCAACATATCCACGGCCTCGGAGTATCATCCTGATACTCATGATCATACTGATCATCCTCGCATGGAGCATCATGCTGATGCTCATGATCATACTGATCATCATCATATAGAACATCATCCAGATGTCCATAGCGGAGCATTGTCCTGATGCTCATCACACAACACTTACATCCACATCCATGGGGAGGACCCTCCTACCACCATGCTTGGAAGGGCTCCTGCATCTGTGTCCTATCACTTCCTCCTGGAAGTATATTCAATCTGAAGAACACCAAGCTTCTCTTTGAAATACTCAAACTTCACCCTGGCTAGTGGCTTGGTCAACACATATGCTATCTGCTCATCCGTCGCAACATATAGGAGCTTCACTGCTCCTCTCTGCACCATATCCCTGATATAGTGATACTTGATCTCGATGTGCTTTGACTTGTCATGGAACACCAAGTTCTTAGACAACTTCACACAACTCTAGTTGTCACAGAAGATACAAGTAGCATCCAACTAGAGATCAAACAAATTAGATAGTAGCTTCCTTAGCCATACTGCCTCACAACTAGCCAAACAAGTTGTGACATACTCTACTTCGGCTGTACTCAGTGCTACGCAGGATTGCTTCCCGTTAAACCAAGAGATCACACCTGATCCCATACTGAAACAACACCCTAAAGTGCTCTTCCTATCTGCAACACTGCCTACCCAATCTGAATCAACATAACCCTCCAGGTTAAACTTTTGATTCGTATCATACTTGAGCCCATAACCAATCGTACCCTTTAGGTACCTCAGAATATGCTTTACAACAATCAAGTGAACATGTCTAGGATCCGTCGGGAACTGGTTCAAAGTGTTCACAACAAAGCAAATATATGGTCTCGTGTTCGTTAGGTACATCAAGGACCCAATCATCTGACGATACATCGTGGAATCAACCGACTCTGATGAAGCATCACTCAATAGCTTCAGGTTCGATGCTGTCGGTGTGGCCATGGCCTTGCAGTCCATCATCCCGAACCACTTCAGGATCTCTACTGCATACTTCCCTTGCCCAAGGAAGATTCCATCCGCACTTTGCCACACCTCCATGCCTAGAAAATAGTGCATCATACCCAAGTCCTTCATCTCGAACTTAGCAACAAGCTTCCTCTTTGTATCAGCAATCAACCCAATCTCACCTATCACAAACAGGTCATCTACATACAGTAGGAGGATCACTGGATTGCCTTCCTCAACCTTGTAGTAAAGGTTGGAATCCGCTTTACTCTTGGTAAAGCCCAAACTAGTCAAGAAGCTGTCAATCCTGCCGTACCATGTCCTAGGTGCTTGTTTCAAACTGTACAAGGCTTTCTTTAATTTGCACACATGTGACTCCTTGTCATGTGTCTCAAATCTGAGTGGTTTCTCCACATACACTTCCTCTTCAACTACACCATTCAAGAAAGCTGTCTTGACATCCATCTGGTGTATCTTCCACTTCATCACTGCAGCCAGAGCAAGTATTGTTCTGATGGAAGTGTATCTGGATACAGGTGCAAAAGTTTCTTCATAGTCTATCCCTTCTTTCTGGGAGAAGCCACGAGCCACAAACCTTGCCTTGTATTTCTCTATGCTGCCATCTGCAACATGCTTGATCTTGTAGATCCACTTGGAAGTCACAACAGACTTCCCTTCTGGTCTTGGGACCACATCCCAAACATCATTCTTCATGATCGATAGGTATTCCTCGACCATGGCCTCCTTCCATTCTTTCTTTTATGCCACTTCTTCATAACTGGAAGGTTCTTTGTTCATTATGTCACATAGTAAGGCTACATAGCTAGTGTGTGACCTTGTCCTTTTTCTTTCTCTATGTTCCTCTTCTGGAACACCATACCTTTCTGCATCTTGGATGAGCTCTCTTTCCCATGCTGGTTTCCTCTTGTGAGAGTTCTTCTCATGGGGTGGATCTACAGGCTCTTGTGGATCTTCTATTTCACAATCTTCTTCTGGAATTGCTTCGTTCATGGTGGTATCTTGTATTCTAAGTACTCTTGGTTCTTGATTGTCTTCAATAGGTGGTTTCCTGGATTTGATGTATGCTGAGTCTTCATCAAAAGTCACATCCCTGCTGATGTCAATCTTCTTGATCCTTGGAAAGTAGATTCTGTATGCTTTCGAATTCTCACAGTAACCCGTGAATATACCCTTCTTTCCTGAAGGATCTAGTTTTGTCCTCTTTTCTCTTGGAAAATGTGTATATACTGGACAGCCAAATATCCTAAGATGGCTAACTTCTGGTTTCTTACCGGAGAAAGCTTCTTTTGGTGTCTTGTTGTCAAGTATCATGTGTGGTGTTCTGTTCTATACATATACAGCTGTCCTTGCTACTTCTACCCATAGATGCATAGGTAGATCTTGGTCATGAAGCATTGCCCGTGCTGCTTCCATGATAGTTCTATTCTTCCTTTCTGCAACTCCATTTTGTTGTGGATTGTAAGGAGTGGTCAACTCCCTCTTAATCCCTGAATCACTGCATAGCTTCTTGAAGTTTGCTGAAGTGAATTCTCCACCATTGTTGGATCTAAAGGTCTTGATCTTCTTTTCAGTGTGGTTTTCTATCAAGGCTTGGAATTCCTTGAATTTGTTGAATACTTCATCTTTGTTCTTCAAGAAGTAAATCCAAGTCTTCCTAGATAAATCATCAATGAAAGAAGCATAATATACATACCCACTCAGAGAACTGGATGACATTGGACCGCATACATCGGAGTGGATAATTTCCAAGATTCCTTTTGCCTTGCTTTCACTGCTTGGAAATGCCTTCTTTGTGTTCTTTCCTTTTGCACATCCTTTGCAAACACCTTCATGCTTTGACTGGATTTCATGAAGACCTTCTAGTGCTTTGCTTGCAATTGGTAGTGCTCTATAGTGCACATGTGCAAGCCTTCTGTGCCAAAGTTCACTTGGCTCCATGGATTCATGTACCATGGCTTGTTCAAGTTGTCCCTTCAATTTGTACAATCCTCCCTCTTGCTCTCCAATCACTACTGCATCATCTATGGTCTTACCTTTTGGCCACACAAGTACTTGGCCATCCACAAATGCAACTCTCATCCCTTTTGCATCCAAATATGATATGGAGAGAAGATTCTTCTTGAGTCCAGGTACATATAGAACATCTTGCATCTTTAAAGACTTCCTAGAGTCTAACTTGTAGGAGGCTTCACCACTTCCTTTTATTGGGTATTAATAGTCATCCCCAAGTTTCACCTTATGAGGTGACTCATGTTCAGATAGGTCCATAAGAGATTCTTTAAATCCCGTCATATTTTTGGAAGCCCCACTATCAATAAGCCAATCATTACACCCATGTATAACAGTACCTGTGAGAGCAGAGACTAGAACATATTCTTCGTCACTTGAAGAGTCTTCACTTTCTTCCTTAGTCTTCTTCCTGGGAAGTTCAACATCATCATCAGCATGATCATGATATCTCTTGTTGTTTTTGTTGTTGTTGTTTTTGTTGTTGTTGTTGTTGTTGAAGCCTTTTCTGTTCCTGGGACATTCTAAGGCACAGTGTCCCTTCTCATCACATGTGTAGCATCTAATGTGAGAGATATCTTTATTCTTTTGATGATGGTGAGAAGATTTCTTGTGATGAAGTTGCTCCCTCTTGAACTTACTTCTCCTGGTGTGAGTTATGAGAGCTTGGTCTTCACTTCCCATCTTTTCTTCTGGGACCACAAGTCTAGCTTCTTCTTATGAGCATTCCTCCCACAGTCTACTGAAAGAAATCAATTTCCTTCTTGCACAGATTCCTTGGATGAAGGAGCCCCATGACCTAGGTAGGCCATTCAAAGTGGTCATCACAATTTCTCCCTTCTCCACCACTTCATCCACAGCTTCAAGTTGTTCTTTGATTTGAGAGACCTTAGTAAAGTAGGATTGGATGGTCTCTCCATTCTAGATCTTTACACCCTTCAATTAGTTCCGCAATGTCATCTTCCAATTTCTATTCTTTCCTTCAAACATCTTGGTCAAGGAATCAAACATCTCCTTGGGTGTCTTTAGGGAAGACACATGTGGTATGAGATGGTCTTTGATGGAATCTGCAATGATTCTCTTGGCCTTGACCAAGTTCTTCTTGTGTAAGGCCTTAGCCTCATCTCCCTCTGGAACTGGAACCTCTTCACTTATGTAGGTATCCAATTCATTCTCTTCTAGGATTAACCCAATCTTATACTTCCATGCTCAGAAGTTATCAGCCCCTTTAAGCTTATCCTCAAGCTTGGTGTGGTGAGACATATTAATGAGAAACTCAAATGGAAATAAAATATTTAGGTCTTACTACTTGATTTGTTGAATCTGGATCTGGAGCTGGCTAGGGTTTGACAGAGAAACCCTAAAAATCCAAACTTGGAATTTCAAACTTATGTATGGACATGGAGATGAAATTTACTGAGGCGAGCAAGCTGGTGTGCTCAGATTTTGAAAACTCCAAAAATTGACCCCTCAAATTTGACCTACGAATTTCGGATCTGCAGCTTCTGTCAAAATTTGGTTTTATGGTTTTTTGGTCAAAAATCCGAACTAGGGTTTGATAGAACCCAGGGTTCTGCCCAACCAAAAAGTTCGATCTTAGTCTCTAAACTTCGATTTTGTTGAGGAGATCAATCCTATGCTGAGAGAACTCCAAAATTCCACGTCTATCAAAAGCCCTAATTTCCCGTAGTAGTGACAGGACAAAAACTGAAAGTGCTCAGAATCAAATTCTGTCTCGACAAAAAGATGCGCCTTCCTTAAGAGAGTTAGCCTAGCCTCCTGCCTTTGATGATCTATGGAGAGAGACCCAAAAATTAAGAATCCCTAGCTTCTGCAGGTGCATAGTGTCTTCTTCTTAGTCCCGCTTTGATACCATGTTAGAATTCTGATAATTTCATTCAAAATATTATCTAGGATCCTACTAAGAAAATAACATGCACATCATAACAATCATAGACACAAGAGACACAATGTTTCGTCGACGAAAACCAAGAAGGTGAAAAACCCCGCAACTTCCTTAGAGATAGAATGAGCACCAATACAAAGATCACAAAGATCAAACCCCAAAAGATAGATGTATTCAACAGCTACTCCTCCTCCACTTGTGTGCACTCCTCTCTCTCAACTATGCGAGTTGGATGAGTGAGTGAATGAATAGAATGAGAGAGTCACACTCTCTATTTATACTTTAACTTAACCTGCCTTTTACCCTAACTGGGCCGACTTCCTAAGGGAGTCTAATAACCCTTCCACATAACTCATACAGGGCCGACCCCACTAAGGTGGTCAAATAACCCATCAAATATAAGTTACGGCACTTACAATGTCACTTGAGACACTTGAAAATACAAATGACGACACTTCCAATCGGAGGAATAATACATCTTCGTTGGGGATACAATAAAGTACAAATGTAATACATACAATATACAAGTGAATATCTTCCGAAGTTACAAATACATCAACAAACAAGGAAGATCGAACGCAAGATGCATTTGATGTAGAGAAAAAGTGGCATAAATAAGAAGCTATTAACATCTAAAATACAAAAATGTTAAGCATTTGGGTATTTGCTTGTTTCTTCATTAAGGTTCAATTTCATGTAGTTGAGGTTTGGATTAGACTTGTTTTTTGTAGAATTAGCTCAATATATTTGTGTTTTATATATTTTCATTTCTTCTTCACTTTTCTTGCATATCTATTTGATAATGTATTATTCACTACATTTTCTTCACTTTTTTTGCTTATCAAGTTGAGAGCTCATTGTTTATCACATTTTCATAAGTGTTTTTCTTATCGATTTGGCTCTTTGTGAACTCTTACATTTCAATGTTGATTGGAAATGGATCACTATAGAATTTCCCATCCATCCCAGTCCTTTATGTGGCGGAAAGTTAAAGTCATGGTATTGTTGCACCTATCTTAGGGGTAGCTCCTAATTTGGTGATTTAGGGTCCTAAAGAATTCAAATCCGATTTGAAATTAAATGCTCATTTTTTGGGTCAAATCTACGTGAACGAATTTCCCAACCCTTCCACATTGTTTTACTCATTAAGAACTTACCAACAATCCAAAGAACACCTCAATTAGAGTTCATATGAGGAAATTGTGAATTTATAAAGTCGACATATGTTTTGACCATTGCAATACCAATTAGTGGATGTCATGTCACTTGTCATTACTCACACATGTGGAGCTAGACACATGTGAACTTTCAAGAAGATTCTAGAGGGTCCAAAAACCTAACCCTAATTAGGAGTTGGGACATGTAAAAAGCATAATACTTACTATATATAGCTATGAAGACATGTAAAAAACTATGCCACAAGGAAATAAAAGGGTTGAGTCCTCATCATAATGATTTATTGTTCCAAAGCTAAGTACAACAAAGGAGTAGTATATTTAACTAGAACAGAGGAAGAAGAAGACAATATAGCAACAATCCAATCCACAGTGTCTATTGTATCTCCATAGTGAATCTATCTTTATTTTATCTTTCATTTATATATGAGATTAAAAGACTTATTAGAACAATTAGTTCATCACACCCGTGGATCTTCCAAAGGAAACTAGTCAAAAGTTGACTAGAATAATCAATTGGGATGTCTTTGGTGAGCTGCAAGTTGTATGTTGATGATGTCATCCTGCAATATTAGCCAAAATGTTGCATGCGTGTGAAATTTAAGAGTTAACAGATGCCCCTTGATGTATGAGGTTTGGAAGGTACTGTATGGACGAAATGCATCATCGTTTCTTTCTATCATGTTCTGGAAAGTTACCATCATAGATCCATCATAAACCCATATCTATTAAGCACCAAGAGGGAGCATTGTTATATGCATCCAAAGAACACAAAATTTGTTTTTACACTCACATAAACCCATATAATTTTCTCACATATAACAATTCCATTTTTGTGTGTGTTTATCATGGTGGGGACAAGTTGTCTTTCCTAAGTAGTGTACTTTTGAAATATAAAAGAAAAAGTGACTTTATGTTTTAAAAGTTAAGTGACTTTATTAAATGTATTTGTGCATTAAATTATTAAAAATGACATTTAATGTGCTTTTAATGTAAACCCTTAGATCATAAGTGATCTCAACCATTCAAAAAGTAGTTTGAATTAGTTAGGGTTTAGGGAGGGTAAAGTCACATATTTAATACATCTTGGGAGAAGAGCCAAAACACAAGAGAGAAGACAAGTGAGAGAGAGAGACCAAATCTTGAAGAAGATTTATGTTTTGAGAGAGAGACTGATCATCAAAGACATCTCAAGGACACAATTCTCAAGAAAGTTATGTTCCAATCATTGAATCCGTACTGTTAGAATCCGTACAGTCGTTTCTGCTAATCGTACAGGCACGGAACCTGAGGAAGATTGTAGGCACAGTTTTCGAGGCAGATTAAGGTCAAATCTGGCATGAATTTCGAGGCATTTTTATGTATTTAATTCTCAGCAGAATCCTTACAGTCTGTATTGTCGGTACCTGGCACAGTTCCTGAAAATTTGTTGTGTGCAGTTCGCACGTGTGAGTTGGCTGTAAGTATTATTCTGGCACAAATTCCAATGCAGTTTTGCAGAAGAGTGGGATTTCTGAAATTTGTTTTGATGTTGTAGAAGAAATTCTGTATTGGTGAATTTCTGAGTTTATCTCTCATTAATAAATTTCTTTCTCTGGGTTTTCCTCTGATGAGGTTTTTCCCTGGTCTTGGCCCTAAATTTCTGAGTTGCTTTCATCTTCAGTTCAAGTGTTTGGTTGTATGGTATTTATGCTTTAACTATCAGAAGTTTCATTTTATGAATTCATAGTTCAGAAAAGTTATAAATCAGAGTTATAGTCAAAGTGTTTGATAAAAGTCCAATAAAAGAGTTTTGTGTTTTTTATCAAGAATCTTCAGGATAACTCACCCACAAAAGGAAAATCCCTCTTTCGTTGCCTTTGTTGTTTCCATGGTACGATAAACATTTTGTAGCAAAGCATTTTTTTCCCAACTCAGAGTTGGAGTGCATAACATAATTTTTTGTTATTCAGAGTTTCAATTTCAGGTCTGTAGCATTGAGTTTAAATTCCCTTAGAGTTAGAATTCATAGTGATTGTATTAAAACATACACTAAAAGGTTTCAACAGTAGTTTCATACCCAATTTTATATATGATGACACACTTTTCCAGTCTCATGGTAATTGCAAAAGATAGAGTAATTTCATTCCACATTGATAATCTGTATTAGTGAGTTGTGTGGACTCTCAGTCCCTCAATTATGGATCATAAGGTATCAAAGTAGGTTCTGGAGACTTGGAGAAGACCTACATGGTAATCACCTGCAATGGATATCGAAACAACAAAGAGACTTTGTTTCTAGGCCTATGAAGTAGCATAAAACTAATCATGGTTGGAAGTTATCATGAAGAAAAGGAGGACATGAAATTCAAGTTGTCCCAGTTGGAGCAAAGTATTACCACATTCACAGTTTTGGTCATGCAGTGGGTGAAAAAGGATAAGGAAGCAACCTTAGTAGATATTGAGCATGAAGAGTACAAGGTGGATTTAGAAAGATATGAAGGCAAGCAACTTGAAGACTCAGGTAAAATCCACGATTTTTCTTCATCTTCTAATGCAAGTTGAAGTAAAACTTGAAATACCCATGTATGATGGGCAAGTTAACGCTGAAGTATTGAGTAGCTGGTTGAAGTAATTAGAAGTTTACTTTGTCCTTTATCAAATCCAAGAAGCACAACATATTTCTTTGTCTGTTTGAAGATGTGTTACACCTAAATCTTGCCACCATAAGACTCAATGTAAAAATCCCTGAAGTTCCCATGATTAAGAAGTTAAACTGGAAGAGATACTGACCTGTTTCTATAGAATCTAGTTAGGTCATCACAGGTCACCCTTGTGCAACATGCGACATCGCAGGTTGTCCTAATGTAGCATGCGACGATGTCAGTTAAAGTGGATAAAGGGCATCTTCGAGCCATTTCTCGAAGGTGTGTGACTTGGATCTCCATCCCTAACCTATAAGGGGAGTTGGAATTCGGTTCCCTAGCCCTTTGGGAGGATCCCTTAGTCCACTCCCACTATATCTCAACCTACCCTATCCTCCTAGTCCTATATATATGAAGCTCCTCCCCATTCCAAAAGGGAGGAAGGTTATAGCATCCATATGTTGGTGAAATAGAGCTTAGGAGATCATCACTCATCCATTGGAGGCACCCATTTCTCCTTAGAGGCATTGGCTTGGCTTGTTGGAGGAAGATTGCAACGTTAGGGCTTGGTTGTAATCCTCACTCTTCTATGTATTTCCACTCTTTTATACAGTAATATAATCTCTTTCCATAAATGATTGTCTCATTGATGATATTTAGAGTTTTCTTCCTTAACTGTTAACTTAGATCGATCATATGAAATGTATGCTTTCACTACTTGTTGGTTCCTATCTATTCAACAGGGTCTTGCAGCTTGAGATATGATGACACTGGAGCATTGGATCGACAAAGAGCAAAGGGATCTGCAAATATGAGCTAAGGTAATCTATCTACTCGTTTGCACTTCTATTTGATCTAGGGGGGTAACTTATATTTTGTCCCATTTGTTCTAGATTCACTTTGAACCAGGGAGATCACGCCTTAAGTCCGCTTTCAATAGACTGTCCGGTAACAAGATGACCAGACATGCTTTGTTGTGGTGGGAGAGCTATCTAGATGCATTGAGGATATGCAAGTAGTTACAAAATGGGAAGACTTTAAGTTATTGTTGAAATCACAATTCTATCCCATCGGCTATGAAGAAGAGCAATTCATGAAATGGCAATACATTCAACAAGAAGGGGACAAGGAGTGCTAGAGTATACTTTTGAATTTTGAAAGCAATCCATTAAGATGGTCATTTATTTGGAAGAGCTGAGAGTTGTGTTGAAGTACCTTGGAGGACTATTTATCCATATCTGAAGGCAGTTGTAGCTTATTAGTATGAAAATCATAGATAGGGAAAGTAAGAAGGCTCTCTATATTGAGCTATACTCCAAGAAGGGATAACAACACCAAATCCAAGAATAAACTGTTAGGATAATTAATACTCCATCCTTGTTCTACCTAGCATTATTTTTTTTCCTAGTAGTTGATGATGTCATTTCCCCCCTAGTGGTGTGCAGATGTCATCTAGGATCCATCAGCCACCCAATGCGCCCTTCATGCATCATTTTTGGACCACTTAAGTCAGTTCCCTATATTTTAGGAGCCAACTCAGTGTTCCAGTTCAGTCCACTTGAGGTAGTTGACTCTTGTGGGGGGTTTATGCTTCGATTTCCATGGATTGTGGCCTCATGCACCCTTTTCTGGGTGATTTGCATGAAAAAATCACTAATGCACCCTCCTTGGTCAGTTAACTAATTGTGTCTTCAGTTAAGTGAGTTTAGGTTCAGTTGAGTTGAGTTTGGGTCTTTCGGAGCACTCCGGTGGTGACAATTCCTATGCTAGATAGACTAAGACTCGAATTCTACCAAATGATTCGAATTCTCTCCATTGTAACATCATTGTTGACTATATTGATTATTGGATCATGTGACATTATTCTGTTCCTATTTGAGTTCTCATGCATGTTCAATTGTCTGCACATTTTTACTGCAATTTTCATTGTAACTAAATTTCTCTGCTCATTCTTTATCTGTGAGGTATACTCAGCTCCATGATCTGCTATGATTTAGAATTTCACATGGTATCCGAGCTTAGTGAGCGTAGGTTGAGCAGCTTCTTTCAGTAGTGCACCAGAAGCCTTTGGATTTCCACAGCAAATACGGGTGCCATTGCATTGAATTCATTCGAGAAATCCTTTGAGGTATAGCCAGGTGTGAAGGATCCAAAAAAATGTGCCTATTGTCCTAAAGCAGTGCTCAGTAGTAGTCTATCTCCAAAATTGAGAGTTTTTTGCAAGATATTGAATTTTTTTTTCAATGTAGCAGTAACAATAGTACCACATTGTATTCCCTCCAACGGCTCTAATGGAGAATTAGAATTCTCCTCTCTCTCCCAGGATCGTGACACCCTTCAATTATCTTGATTGGAGGGATAATATGCAGATGGCCTTGTGCAATAAGTCACTATACGGGGTAACAATGGGAAAGGAGGTCGAACCTCAAGCAACTGTTGAGAAGGCCAAGTATCTGAATAGATTGGATGAAGCATTTGGTTTCATGTGTATTCATATTTCCAGAGATCTACTCTTCCACCTCGATGGATTGAAGACTCCAAAAGAGGTTTGGTTGAAGTTGGAGACCCTCTTCAATAAACAAGATGAGCTAAGAGGCCATATTCTGGAGAATGAGTTGATTTCTCTTCAACCCAGCAGTTTCGAAACCATCCAACAATTCTTTTCTAAATTCAAATCTTTGGTCATGCAATGCAAGTAGTGTGGCATTGAGAAGAAGGATGATCAGTTGGTGTTATCCATTCTGAGTAAGCTAGGTCCCGAGTTCTCCATCTTTGTTTCTACCTTCCATTCAGGGCGATTTTCAATCCCTGGTTGGAAAATGCCATCCTTAGATGTTTTCATTGAATCTCTCATCCAAGAAGAAGACAAATTGATTCAGATGGGCGCCTTGAAGGCCTCCAAAAATCAAGCTCTTATGGATGGAGAGTCAAAAAGTGTGAATGCAAAAGGGAATCAAAAGGGAAAAGAGAAGAATCAATCTGAACCCAAGTAGAATTCCAAGTCTATTCCATCGGAAGGAGCCTCCAACTCCAAGAAGGACAAACAAAAGAAATTTGAGAAATCTAAGTGTACATATTGCAAGAAGGGTAACCATCTTGAGATTTCTTGTATTAATAATACCCTAAATAAAATGGAAAAACTCCTTGAACAACAAAACATTTCCCTCCCTGAAGGTGCAAGGAAGAATGATCCAAGTGGCAAGTCAGAATATCATGAGAGATGCCATGCATTGAAGGCTATATTCTCACAACCCCAAGCTTTTCTTATTGATTTTGGATCCTCTAACCACATGGTTTCCTCCAGAGAGACATTTTCTTCATTAGATATCACCGATGGACCTATCATACACATGGGAGATGACTCTCAAATCTTTGCTGAAGGGAAGGGAACCATACAGGTTGAGCATGGAAAGTTCAACAATGTGCTATATGTTCCTTCTCTAGTAGTTAATTTGTTGTCTGTATATCAGATGACACACACAGGTTCACCAAAGAAAGTAGTATTTGGACCTGACACAGTTCAGGTTGTAGAGATATCATATGGGAAGCTGATAGCCAAAGGAGTTGCAAACCATGCCTCCAAGGCATATGAGTTCTCTTGCTTCTTTCCATACTCACATCAAAGTGCTCTCTTGACTCATGCAAATTAGACAAGCAAAATATGGCATGAAATATTCAGGCACCTAAACTTCAAATACCTACAACAGTTGCACAAGGAAGATATGGTTGAAGGTTTGTCGAACATAAAGTTCTCTCAAGGAATGTGCAAAGGTTGTTTGGTAGGGAAGCACCCAGAGCGAAAGTATGATGTTGGGAAGGAAAAGAGAGCTTCCTCCATACTAGATCTGATTCATAGTGATGTTTTAGGACCGATGCCCGCTACTTCAATGAATGGATCGAGATACCTTCTGACCTTCATTGATGACTACTCTAGGTTCTACTGGATCTATTTTCTCAAACATAAATCTGAGGTATTTGAAAGCTTCAAAGTTTTTAAAGCCTTAGTTGAGAACACTGTTGGAAGGAAGATCAAGGAAATTGGATATGATAATGGAGGGGAGTACATCAAGAAGGATTTGCAGCAGCTATGTGCTTCTGAAGCTATTCAAATGCAACATTCTGTCCCATACACACATGGTGTAGCAGAGAGGAAGAATAGGTCATTGAAAGAGATGGTTACTTGCTTGCTTGAAGCAAGAGATCTCCCATCAAATCTCTGGGAAGAATCAGTGAACTGTGCCACATACATTCATAATAGGGTACCCCACAAATCTGTTTATGGGGTCACTCCATTCGAAGCATTGAAGGGACACAAACCTGATGTCTCGCATTTGAGGGTTTTTGGATCCAAGGCATGGGCCATAATCCCCTCCGACAAGAGGAAATCACTTCAACCTCAAAGTAGCGAATGCATTCTTCTTGGATACGCAGAAGATGCAAAAGCTTACAAACTGATGGAGATTGCAAACAAGATATGCTTCATTGAAAGAAGTGTTCAATTCAATGAGGATCCATTGCATGATCTACAACTAGTTGAAGAAGAAGGTATAATTGATCTACCTATTCCATTTAATCATAATCATGTTTCTATAGGTGATCCACATTCATATTTCGAAGAAGAAGATCAATATGATTCAGATCTAGATATTGAGTATGAATATCTAGCAGATCTAGATCCAGATCCAGATCCAACACCTACTCCCAATCCAAAGCCTAAATGGGCTCAAAATCTTATTGAGGCAGCTGGGGACATTGTTGGAGATCCATCTGACTACAGAAGAACAAGATATTAATACCAAGATGCAAACATTGCACTTTTCCATACAGATCCACTTCTCCTTGAGAGGTGCTTCATGACGGTGAGGTTTGATCCATAGTCTTACAAGAGGCTTTCCATGATCCAAGATGGAAAGCAGCCATGGATGAAGAATATGAGTCACTGCAGAACAATGAGACATGGGAACTTGTCTCCCTTCCCCCAGGGAGGAAACCAGTTCAGTGCAAATGGATCTACAAAACAAAGCTTGCATCTGATGGATCTACAACCAAGTACAAGGCTCGATTCGTTGCAAATGGGTACTCACAAGTTCAAGGTTTGGACTACAATGAGACATTTTCTCCTATAGCAAGAATGGATTCAGTAAGGGTTGTTTTGGCCATTTCAGCTTCGAATGCATGGGAGGTACATCACATGGATGTAAAGAGTGACTTCTTTCACGATGACTTAGAAGAAGAGATCTACATGAAACAACCTGAGGGGTACACTGATGATCCTTCCTTGGTATGCATATTGAGGAGATCACTGTATGGGATCAAGCAATCTCCAAGGGCATGGTATGCAAAGATGGATTCCTTCTTACTGTCACAAAAGTTTGAAAGATGCAAATCTGATTGCAATGTTTACATGCAACAGAAGGGAGGATGTCTAATGTTGATTGTTTTGTATGTGGATGACTTGCTCATCATCGGTGGATATGCTACTGGGTTGAAGCACATCAAGTCTTCCTTGAACAAATCATTCACTATGACAGATCTGGGACTATTAAAACAATTCATTGGTCTTGAAGTAACTCAAAATGCTTCAGGGATCATAATTTCATAGTCAAGGTATGCATCTGATTTACTGACAAAGTTTTGTGTGGCTGATTGCAAAGCCACATATTTTCCCTTCCTATCTGGCATTAGATTGGAAGAAGGTGGTTCCACTCCCTTGGTTGATAGCACTCTTTACAGACAGTTGATTGGTAGCTTGTTGTATTTGACACATTCGAGACCAGATCTATCATATGATATTGGTGATGTGGATAGGTACATGTAGGAGCCACATGTGTTTCATTGTAAAGCAACTAAGAGGATCTTGCTGTAGTGTCCCTTTTTAATAATTTGGAAAAAATGAAATTTCTGGTCAAATTCGAACCTTGGACTAGTGATGACTCATGTGCTTGCAAATGATTCCTAAGGCTTTCGAATTGGGTATGAGAGTGTTTGAAGGGTATTAGGACATAAAAATGAATTTAATGGGTTCTTAGACACTATCGAAAGACTTCTGCAACCTTCATTTTAATTTGGGAGAAAGATGGGAAATTTACTAGTAATTTCGATGTTCAAACCCCCAAGGGTAGGGGTCACTAATGGATTCCTAAATGCAATACAACCATCCCAAATTTCAGAAGAGAGACATGGATTGGTTAGATGACTTCAATGGGAACCCAAATGCAACATTAATAAGTTCCTAAAGGCTGTTGCAACTTCCATAAAACATATATTTGTAAACATGTCATTACATAGGGGGGAATGTGAGAAAAACGCTATAACTTGCTATGAGATTTGAGATAAATGTCCCAAGGACCCACATAAGGTATATGATACTTCTTCAGTACATTAATGTCTCTCCAAACAACACTTAAAACCATAGAGATTGACTGAAACAATTCGATACCAAACAACTTCAACTCTTAAAACAAGATATGTGGGAAAATGGCACCATTCTTACATAGTTTGGCATTTACACATAGTTTCACTTGGATATTCTACCTGAGGTTCATATGAGCATAAAATATAGAGTGTAGAAATCACATTACAAATAATTGGCCCGCCTTGGACTTCCCCAAATAGATAAGCATCTCACCATGTGTGCCCTTCCTACAAGAGCAAGAATATTGAGAGAAAAGTGAGAGAGATGTGGGAACAAGTTGAAGGAGAAATGGTCACGAGCATCCCCGTAGCTTCAACCTATAAACAAATGTATTCATACAGATCCAATGAAAGGTTTGAATGGCATCTCCAATTTCCAATTAGGATGGGAATCTTGCACCCTCAAAATTTGTACTAAGGCAAGAAGGATAAACATCCACCTTGCATGGACAAGCTATGCTCTCCAATTTTTCCAAATGCGAAATGATCAAAATCTGGTTTCCTTATTTCTTCTTGAATTTTATTAACATCCCAAGGCTTCCATGGTTCGAATTCCCTCCAAGATCTTCATCCCAACTTGAATTAGGGAGATATTCCCATGAGTGCCACTTGTCCAACATTTCCTAGCCTTCCTCTTCCATCAATTCGAATGGGGGGAATCTTTGGCTGCCATAAATCCCTTTTGTGCCCTCTTAGAGGCTATTTTTAGCCCTGACATGTCATATAGGTTGTTGGATGCTTTTGGACAGACCCGGGTTTTCAGGAGGCGCAGCAACAAAAAAACCCCTTTGGCGCACTGGCCCTCTCGGCAACGGGCTGCGCAGCAGCCCGAGGTCTCACTCGAAGTGGCTATGGGGGGGCTAAGGAATCAGGTTTCCTTAACTGGGGTGGTGCGGAGTCTACAGTTTTCTCCTACCTTCTAGCAGGTAACCCCTGTACCGAACGCCTTACTCTTCTACAGGCCTCACTGCGCTGGAACTTACTTGTCTCAGCCTAGCTGCGCGGCAGCCCCGCCCCTGCGCACAAGGCTTTTACCCGCTATGCCGATACTCTGTATCGGCTCTGGCCTGGCGCCTCGGCGCAATAACACACTCCTCAAGCGCTGCGGTGATAGCGTTCTCATAGGATCCTTCGACACTGCACGAGTATAACTTCTAGGGGAGCTTCAAGGACTTACTTTACATACTCATTCATAAAGACAACGAAACATTCATGTAAACACAGATAGTAAAACAAAGACATGCAATCACGTAAAACATCACCATAATAATAAAGAATCATGTGTGGTTCGCCTCCACGGGGAAATCACGTCCACGAGAGTTGTATCTTATATTATCATGAGATGGGAATTACGAAGTTCCGCTACGCACACAGCTGCAGCCTTAGATCTTTCTGGGAAACTCCACGCACACAGCTGGGAGCCCTTCTCTTAGATCTATTCTCTTCTTCTACAGAGATTACAATGACTCAGACATCAACTCAGACTGTCTATAAACTCAGTGACTAGCTCTACAACTATCCAATTCTCTAACTCCTTAACCTTCTAACCAATCTATCTAACCCATCTAACCTTTTTCCCTTTACAATTACACATATATATAGGTGGCCCTGAGGGTCGCACCTTTACAAAACTGTGGGCCTTTCCCCAATAGTGATCCCCAAAAACCCTAACCACTGACGGCTAGGTGTACTTTAGATGCCTCTTGCAGTCGCGTCACAACTTCCTACAGACTCCGTGATTTCTGGCGCAGATCGCGGGTATGGGCGCCACTTCATCGTTCTTTGCTCCTTGTCCTTTGCCTTCAATGCTTCGTCCCGTTGCTCTTCCTTGGTCCGAGCAACCATAACTTCTGTACTTAGCCTTAATGAGGGTAGCTGAGCCCTCTATTTCGCCGTTTCATTTATTGTGGTGGTTGAGCTTTCTACTCGGCCACATTTACTCTTCTTTGGCTTGTGCGCGCGAGCTCCATGATTTCCGGTCCGCACTCTGCGGTGAGCTCGTCCATCTGGCTCCGTACCGCGCACTGTTCATTTCCGCCAAAAATGGTGCTTTTCCTTAGAATTAGCACTTTTCCTTCAAACTTAATGCTTTTCCCCAAAACTTGGCAGCTTTACCATAGCTGCGGCCTATGGTCCAATAGGCCCCTAACACTTACTTGTGGCTCGTCCCCGAGCCACCCGCACTAGCTTGCGATCGTTTTAGTTGTGCATCTGACTTGGCTTGAGTCGCAGCGAAAGCTTGCTTCCACTGCGCAATAACGGTGTCCATGTCTTGCACGCATTCCATGGCTGTCTGCACCAGGTCTGAAGTGGCTTCTTCTCCTTCTACAACATCGACCAACTCTTGAGATTCAGCAAATGCTTTGATCTTGGCCTGTGCTTGGGCAGCAAGTTCAGCATACTCATCCATAAACGGCTGAATAATGTTGGCGAGAGTAGCATCTTTGTTTATGAGCCTGTGCAGTTCTTGCTGGACTTTGCGGACTTCGCTCATCTTTCTCATTTTTGCTAAGCCTTCCAAGGACTTAGCTTCTTCGCTCAGAACAATTAGGGACTGTTCTGCTGCTTCCACCTGTTCCACAAGGGCAACTTTAGAAGGGAGCTTCTCGATCTCCGCCCAAGCCTCCATAGCTTGCGTCATTAACTGCTGGGCTTCTTCTGTTCTGCTCTTCATTTGGGTAGAATCTATGCGCAGTGCTTCAAGTCGTTCTTGCGTCTCATCTACTGGAGGCACTGCGACATGAGCTTCCAACTCGGCGAGCTGCTTTCTATGGTCCTCAGCCATAGCAACTATTTGTTGTTCTAGGGCTTGCGCCCTTCTACCAATGTGTTGCACTTTCTCAACTAATGGAAGGTCTGGTTGAATCTGGCAGGCTGGCAGCTCCTGGGAGATTTCATCAACAACATTTCTTAGCCCAGTGTCTTGCGCTTCGTGAAGTTCAAGCTACGTAGAGATCTCCTTGTAGCCTGCCCTTAACTCTGCTTCCTGCATCTGCAGTCTTTGATTGGCGTGGAATGTGGAGAGCTCCCTAGCTCTCAGTTCAGTAGAAACCTACTCCTGAACCAAATGGAGAGTTTCCAATGGAATAAGTGACAAATTTATTTCAACAGGGCCAACCGCGCTTACCTGCAGTGCAGCCAAAGGATCCGGGAGTGTCATGCTTGCAGGCGGGATGTGGACAATAGTGTGCCTCTCTGTAGGTACTTCAACCCGCTCGGTGCTTGTAGATGCTTGCGGTGCCTGTGAGCCGGATGCTGGCGCATGGGTCTGCGCAACTCGTCCTGCGAGACCTTTCAACTCCACAAGCTGTAGGTCCAGAGCACTTCTGATCTTGGCCTGAGAGGTACGTAGCTCGCGAAATTGTTCCTTCAAGTACTGGTCAAACCCCGCGGCAAGGATCTCAGAGGGATCTCCAGTCGCTTCTGCGGGGTGCGACAGCTTCTGCTTCTTGGGAGGTGGTCCTGACGGACCTTCATCATTCTTTTGCGCGGCCTTTTCCTTTCCCTTAGCCAAACCATTTGTTAGCTTAACAAGTATCAAGGCAACGTAACCATTTGTTGGCTTAACAAGTCTCAAGGCAACGAAACCATTTGTTGGCTTAACAAGTCTCAAGGCAACGAAACCATTTGTTGGCTGCTTTTGGACAGACCCGGGTTTTCAGGAGGCACAGCAACAAAAAAAACCCTTTGGCGCACTGGCCCTCTCGGCAACGGGCTGCGTAGCAGCCCGAGGTCTCACCCGAAGTGGCTATGGGGGGGCTAAGGAATCAGGTTTCCTTAACCAGGGTGGTGCGGAGTCTACAGTTTTCTCCTACCTTCTAGCAGGTAACCCCTGTACCGAGCGCCTTACTCTTCTACAGGCCTCACAGCGCCACTGCGCTGGAACTTACTCGTCTCAGCCTAGCTGCGCGGCAGCCCCACCCCTGCGCACAAGGCTTTTACCTGCTACGCCGATACTCTATATCGTCTCTAGCCTTGTGCCTCGGCGCAATAACACACTCCTCAAGCGCTGCGGCGATAGCGTTCTCACAGGCTCCTTCGACACTGCACGAGTATAAATTCTAGGGGAGCTTCAAGGACTTACTTTACATACTCATTCATAAAGACAGCGAAACATTCATGTAAACACAGATAGTAAAACAAAGACATGCAATCACGTAAAACATCACCATAATAATCAAGAATCATGTGTGGTTCACCTCCACGGGGAAATCACGTCCACGTGAGTTGTATCTTATATTATCATGAGATGGGAATTACACAGTTCCGCTGCACACACAGCTGCAGCCTTAGATCTTTCTGGGAAACTCCACGCACACAGCTGGGAGCCCTTCTCTTAGATCTATTCTCTTCTTCTACAGAGGTTACAATGACTCAGACATCAACTCAGACTGTCTGTAAACTCAGTGACTAGCTCTGCAGCTATCCAATTCTCTAACTCCTTAACCTTCTAACCAATCTATCTAACCCATCTAACCTTTTTCCCTTTACAATTACACATATATATAGGTGGCCCTGAGGGTCGCACCTTTACAAAACTGTGGGCCTTTCCCCAATAGTGATCCCCAAAAACCCTAACCACTGACGGCTAGGTGTACTTTAGACGCCTCTTGCAGTCGCGTCGCAGCTTCCTGCAGACTCCACGATTTTCGGTGCAGATCGCGGGTATGGGCGCCGCTTCATCATTCTTTGCTCCTTGTCCTTTGCCTTCAATGCTTCGTCCCGTTTCTCTTCCTTGGTTCGAGCAACCATAACTTCTGTACTTAGCCTTAATGAGGGTAGCTGAGCCCTCTATTCCGTCGCTTCATTTATTGTGGTGATTGAGCTTTCTACACGGCCACATTTACTCTTCTTTGGCTTGTGCGCGCGAGCTCCGCGATTTTCGGTCCGCACTCTGCGGTGAGATCGTCCATTTGGCGCCGTACTGCGCACTGTTCATTTCCACCAAAAATGGTGCTTTTCCTCAGAATTAGCACTTTTCCTTCAAACTTAGTGCTTTTTCCCAAAACTTGGCAGCTTTACCATAGCTGCGGCCTATGCTCCAACATAAGTCAGATGTGAGCAATCAGGTTTGATCCTTGTCATAAGTGTCATAGAATCTTCATCATTGTTGTCATAGAAGCTAGGGAATCTATCCCAAGTGTCACAATACCTCTAAGATGCCTCTTCCTCTTCCATGGGAGTTATTCTTCCACTCAATTTCGACCCTCATTGAGTGATTGCAAGTGTAATGACTCTACAACTCCCCCAAGAATGTTATCCTCCACCTTAGATTAGAATGGGTGAGAATAGGATGTCATGTGGCATGGACAATCTTGCCTTGTGTGGGTCCCCCATCACCTATGTGCCCTCATGACCAAGTGCCACTTCATTTTCTTCTTATTAATATTTATTTATCCCCTTTTAATATATATTTGTCAATCTAATGTCCATTTGGGGTCTTATAGCTCCCTTTATTCCAAATCTAATGTTTCCACCCCAACCTAAGGAACTAGTATATTGGTGGAATTTTCCTTTCATATAATTTATTTGGATGGGGACATTACACTTGCACTATGTGCAAGGTATGAGAGAGTTTGGTATTCATTATTCTGCTAGTGCTCAACTAGATCTGGTTGGTTTTACTGACTCAGACTGGGTTGGAGACAACATTGATAGGAATTCTACTTCAGGGTACGTATTCATGTTGGGATGAGGACCAATCTGTTGTTCAAACAAAAAGTAAGCAACACTCTCACTTTCTTCAGCAAAGGAAGAGTACAAAGGGGCTGTGAATGCAGCTATCCAGGCAGTTTGGTTGCATGGGGTCTTGACAGAGTTTGGAATTCACACTTCTCCTTCAATAGACCTTTTTTGTGATAATCAAAGTGCCATCAGGATCTCCAGTGACATAGTTCAGAAGCAAAGGACCAAACATATTGAGGCTCACATGCACTACATCAGGGAGATAGTGCACAACAAGACCATCTCACTGCATTATTGTTCTACAGAGAAGATGATTGCAGACATATTCATTAAGTTTTTCACTCAGAAGATATTTTTTTAATCTCAGATCTTTACTTGGTGTAAAAGTTGTTTGAGCTCCCTGCTGTCCTATTTTGAGGGGGGGGGGTTCCCATGAGGTTTTCCCCATTTCCTTGGTTCATGGAAAAATAATTTATTTTCATCATTTAATTGATTGTATGGGTGACCTTTGGTCTTAGTAACCAGGGCCCAGGATGCACAAGTTTGGATTAAGGGGGGATGTTAGGATAAATAATACTCCATCCTTGTCCTACCTAGCATTATTTCTTTTTTCCTAGTAGTTGATGATGTCATTTGTCCCCTAGTGGTGTTTAGATGTCATATAGGATCCATCATCCACCTAATGTGCCCTGCATGCATAATTTTTGGACCACTTAAGTCAGTTCCCTATATTTTAGGAGCCAACTCAGTGTTCCAGTTCAGTCCACATGAGTTAGCTAACTCTTGTGTGGGGTTTATGCTCCAATTTCCATTGATTGTGGCCTCATGCACCCTTTTCTGAGTGATTTGAATGAAAAACTCACTAATGTGTCCTCCTTAGTCATTTAACTGAGTTTAGGTTCAGTTGAGTTGAGTTTGGGTCTTCCGGAGCACTCCAGTGGTGACAATTCCTATGCTAGACAAACTGAGACGTGAATTCTCCCAAGTGATTCGAATTCTCTCCATTGTAACATCATTGTTGACTATATTGATTATTGGATCATGTGACATTATTTTGTTCCTATTTGAGTTCTCATGCATGTTCAATTGTCTGCACATTTTTACTGCAATTTTCATTGTAACTCAATTTCTCTGCTCATTCTTTCTCTATGAGGTATACTCAGCTCCATGATATGCTGTGATTTAGAATTTCACATAAACTAGCAAGAGAAAAGATAAGTTTTCAACCATAGTTTAAAAAAAAGGGAACCTTATAGGCGTTGTAAACATTGTGACGTGGATGGGTATATGAATGAAAAGTGCTGGAAACTTCATCCGGAATTGCGTCCAAAGTGGCAGAAGGCCAAGAGGAAGACAAAGGAAACTACTAAGACAAAAGAAGAAATGGTAGAAAGCACCTCTAATATGGATGAAGCCATAATTTGCACCACGTTGCAACAACCAAATGGGAGTGGAGAAAAACATGTATTATTCCAAATCAAAGTTCAAGTGAAGAACTGAAAGGTAAATGCTTTGTTTGATAGTGGTTCTCAATGTAATATGATTTATGAAACAATAGTTGATGAGATTGGGCTGGACACTTATAATATAGTACAACCAAGTTCGCTAGCATGGTTACAAGGGAAATATGTTACGAGAGTCAAACATAGATGTAAAATCAAGTTTCCATTAATGCTAGTTATGTCGATGAGGTAGAATGTCAAGTTGCACCATTAAATGAGTGTGAATTGATGTTTGGAAACCCATGCATTTGGGATAGGGATTCTACCTTTTATAGGAGAAAAAACAAATATGTGACATCCCCAGCCCCTAAACCAAGGCCAAGGTCACCTGGGAACCCAAGGCGAAGGATGAATAAGGGTGATGCACAATGGAATAAGGGTAACTAAGGCTAGGCCAGCATGCCAAAAATCCCATAAAATAAAACATTCAACCTCTTTAATTTGAAATGTAAGAATACAAAGCAGATCATTCCCCAAGACACATGTTATGCCAGGTAAATGCAAGTATGAAATGAAACTAGATTTGAGCAATCTCTTAGCATGAATTAAAACATTAAATATTAGATCTATTACATCCATTTAAACTTTAAAATAATCATATCTATAAGCCACTATAAACAATGTAAATAAATAGATCTACAGACTACCACAATCAACCATATTAACAGTGTTAAAAAGCATATCTACTGACTGAAACCTATAGCCATATCAACATTAACAAAACCAGATATGAAGGCTGCCATCTACAACCATATAAATGATAAATAGATCAGATCCCATGGCTTCCACCTACAACCATGTAAATGACAACAAAATAAGATCCATGAGCACATACATATCAGAAATTGTAGTAGATAAACATACAACAAAATACTCATCTTAATGAAAATAAACTTGCTTCAATATGACAACGTTTCACCTAGCCATAGACATGCGATGCTTATGAATATTTCATCATGAAAATCAACCCCGAGCTGAGGCCATAGATCCACAAGAGAGTACTCTCAAACCAAAAGGTATGATGCGCTCATCTCAACATCAGGAACACTACCACACAAAAACAATTGTATCTCAGTCAAACATAAACCTTTTTCAGTGAAACATAAGGTATTCCTTACTGGAACTGACATTCTGGATGTAATGAAATAGGTCTCACATCCTATAAATGTTCAAAAATATATAAACCATAACACATTGTTGTGCCCTTCTCAACACCGACCGTGAGAATACCACGTCCACACCTTTCACCATATCAACTTTTCCTTCCATCTACACTACCCGGTGAGTTGTGACTCCCCTCACTACACAAGCCCTTAGGATATCACCACCTTCACCTAGGATTTTTGAGCTAGATTGGACAAAGACAAGCAAGGGGATAAGGACTCATGTTGTGTAAGCATAGGTCAATATTCAATCCCCATTACAGGGTCTTCAAACCTCATTACAAGGCCTTCAATCTTCCTGCAATAGAATGCATCTCCTATTCCAGAGCATGTATTTCCTAGACAAGAGAGCATTTTTTTGCACTATAGAGCTCAGAGAGAGAGAATAAGAGTGAAAGGGATCCAATTTGAATCCTTCTATAAACATTCAAATTCCCAAGGGAGTGACTTGAATTCCAAGAGAGGTAACTCAAATTCACTGGTGGTTACTCAATCCATGAGAGGTTACAATTAGAGATTCCCTTTCCTGAAATAGAAAAAGGTGAAACAAGAGGGGAGTTACACTTTTTTTCAAGGAGTGTAGGATAAAAATAGCCAGTGAGGGCGCACTATCACATGAGGAGCATCAAGCGAGGCTTGGAATAGCCAAGTAGGGCACACTAGCCAAACAAGCCCTACTAAACATCAAAGAGGGATAAATAGTACCTCCATAAACCAAAATAATAAAAAATAGGGTCCAAAGAGTAATGTTAAGGAGACAAACAACTCCTAGTCCCCAAACCCCTCACATGTTGATCCATCCCAAGACTCGACTGGATCCATCGACTATTGCCTAGTCCTAGTAGATTCCTTGGTTGTATCCTCGACTCGGTCATCCCAATGGATCAGTCGATTCCACAACTCGACGACTGACAGCACATGCCCAATGATACACGCCAGACAAATCATCATACATGCCTGGCAGTAGTTGATGATCCCAGCACATGTCATATGACATTCTGAGTAGTTGGAGAGCATCCGAACTGCCATCAACGTGGAGACAATGTCTCTTCATCTTCTTATAGCTGGAGAATGGGAAGAAAATATATGATCTCTTTGTAATTGTCTTTTTGTAACTTAAATGCGTCGGGTAGTTACCCAAGCATCCCTTATAATTGTATAAATAATTGTAATCTAGAATATGAAAGAGCTTTTGGTTTTCTACTCTTGATTGCATTAAAACGAGTTCCCAAAGAGAAGGCTCGATTGGTTCCCGACATTTCCTACATTCGACCTCTTACAACGATTGCTCAATACAACCAAAGTTTTCACCCTTGGGGTTTCTCCATTATCAATTCCTGTCTCACATTCTTATGTGATTGGCATTGTCTATTAAATTTTGCAGTTGTTTAATGTCTGGTGTATGCTATTCTTCATAGTTGTTTCTCTGATCAAACTAGCATTATAGCGTCTACCATAACAGTAACCGACTTAGTCAATCGACTCTGTTGTCCTCCTGTCGACCTCCTGGGTGACACAGATCATTGATATCATATCCTATTTTCTCTAGCCTTGTTTAAGCACTACTTGCATAGTTAAACTAACATATGCCTGTACAGACACACTCTAAGACTCAGTCATCCAAGATAGCTCTACCTTCAACTTCTGAGTATTTATCTTCTCACAACCCCAAACCGAAGATGGCAAGTAAAATAAAGGGCATCACACCTAATAGCGAAACTTAACGACTCATTGAGCAAGCACTTGCTCAACATCGAACTGAAAATGAGCATTTCAATGAGATTCTTACTCGACTCACCAATTCATTTGGCTCGACTTCGGTTAGCAATCTGACGAGAAATGTCTTTGACAAGGTTAGCCCCTTTAAGGTGCAGATGAACTTGGATATACCAGACCTGGACGGAAAGATCGATGCAGAATCTGTAGACAATTGGATAAAAAAATTGGAGTCCTATTTCTGAGGCTGAGAAAGTCACCCTTGCATCTTTGAAGATGTCGACTTCTGTACATTGCTGGTGGGAAAATCTCTCGACAAAATTCGATGAAGATGGTATCCCCATCAACACATGGGACAAATTTGTTGAACATGTCTGGAAGGAATTTTATCCAACCAAGTACAAACAATACAAGAAGTGACAACAATTGAGACAATGGAAGGATCGAATTGTACAGAGTTATACTGATGAATTCCACCGATTAATGGCTTGAATTGGTGTTAGGGAAGAAGAAAAATTACTTGTTTTGAAATATATCAACGGTTTTAATAGCTCCTTATATCCAACAACAGATGGAATTTATCACTATAAACACTCTTGCAGACGCATTCCATTACGCCATCAAGCTCGAGATGAAATTGAAGGTGAAAGGACGTTTCTCGACCAAACCAACTAGTTGACCTTTTGACAAGAAACCTCAGTCGATTGGAGACTCTGTCAAGTCAAAATGGTCTTCTCCGACTGCTACCCAGAAGCCGAAATAGGGTAAGAATCCTTTCAGGAAAGACAAGGGAAAATCAAGTAAACAACCTCCTGTAGGAAAATGGTGCGACTACCACAATTTAGCTTGGCATGACGCATTAGAATGCAAATCTCAGAAGACATTCTTGGCACAGATGTCTACTTTCGACTCAATGAACAAGACAATTGTGGAATCCAACCCCAACTCTTCAACTTTAGTAGCGCCGACTTTGACGACTCTTGCAAACTTGACTATTGTTGACGAAGAGGAAAGAGAACGACTATTCCATACATAGATATGGGTTCAGAATCGTCCATTGCATCTCATTGTGGATAATGGTATTCAAAATAATTTTGTCTCTGAAGATGTTGTGAAGAAATTAGTTCTTATTACTACTCCACATCCGCAACCTTACAACATTGGTTGGATGAAATATGGACAAGAACTCAGGATCACATGATAGTGCAAGTTACCTCACTTCATCAAGGCTTTTCAGGATGAGGTGTTCTGCGATTTCTCTTTTGATAGCTGATGCACTGTTTGGAAAGCCTTACTTGTGGGACATACATGGAAGGTGTAATATCCTGATTTTGACCTTGTTGCATTAAACATGTAAATGATGTAATATCATTATAAAATCATGGTGAGGAGCTCAAGGACAAGGCCCCGCCATCGATTTATCGTTTATGTATCGGTAATTAAAAATCCATGCATATGGTTTGCGTGCTAGACAAGCCCAATAGATATTACAAATATCATATAAATATGTATTTTAATAAAATACCCACAACTAGCTATGGAATGCAACAAGAATACGGGGGCATGATTTTTACAAGGAATGGGGAAGGAAAATATTCAAAACCTTGCACCAATAGTGACAAGCCAAGTGTCAATGAGAAAACCCATAAACTAGTAACTACCCATTTTGACTTATGCACCCAATCATTTAATTCTTCCAAGAGTTGGTTGAGATAGTTAATGCTTTGGGGAATGGAGAGGTATGGCTTCCCAATTTCGTGTATGGGCAAGCCATCAATTTTGAAAATCACGTTTTTGCTTCTAGGAAAGAAATGACCCACAAAATTGCTCCCTAAGCCATTATTCATGCATTGGTTTTGCTCTCTAACACAGTCTAAGCTTACTGGGTGTTTTCCTCCACGTTTTTTGCTAAGCATTCCCTCAATTTCCATAACTGGGAAGTCATTTTTGTGTTGCAAATCGACTGGGAAGAAGGAACAACGAGTTGGGTGTCTATGAGATCCGTTTTTGTTGCTCAGTTTCCCTTGTACATGTTGGGAATTCGACCTGTAACTTTCAGTGGTTGTTTTCCCATCTCCAAAGACGTTTTGGTGTGCCACAAATCGGAGGAACCCATGGAAATATTGTTTTGGGTCTCCCATAGTTAATTTTTTTTCCCATGCCCAATATTTGTGCCTTCCCGTTATGTGCATCTCTATTTTGGATTGAATTGTGTGTTGGAAACCAGTAGTAGAAGAGGATTAAAATTGGCTTGATAAACCTAGTGAAGAGTGTAACCTCACCAAAGATCAAAGGGTTGTTGGCTAGTTTTCTATGCACATCCTGAAGAGCACTATAAGGGAAGGTATGGACTGAGGGACTATGTAGCAGTGAAGGGAATACTTTCTTATGTTGGGTGTGTAGGTATTGTGGGTGCAAGGCTAGCTAGATCTTGTAGAAGTGCCAATGGCTCTGTGGTTGAGCTCACTAGCTTAGCAATTCATTCATTTCTACTGCCTTATCATCTCGATTAACCTAACTATGGATTGGCTTGGCTGAATTGTGAAGTATTACTTGGCTATGTGTTAGTGGTTGTTCCCTTCTTCCTTGTGGAAATAATTCCCATCTCGAGGGTGGAAACTGTGTTGAGAGATTGATGAGCACGGTTGGTCTATGGTTGGGTGGAACGTTGCAGCTGCATAGCCAGTTGCTCGAGACTAATTCATTTCAAGATAAGTACTCTCTTGTGTTAATTCCGCAATGTCTTTAATTATTGACTGTTACGATTATGCCGATCAATGCATGTTAGATATGTGTGCAGTAGCTTTTATTTATGCTGTGTTAGTTTGAATTATACATCTACACACATGTGTTTTTATTTTTATGAATTTGATGAATGGGGCTGAGTTTTGAAAAGCCCATATTTTTAGTCATGTTCCCTTCCTGGAGTGGGATTGATGGGAGGGGACGTCACAGTGTGGTATCAGAGCGATAGGTTACAACATCAGGGCTGAATGGGCTAACTTGAACAAATTGTAGTGGTAAGATGGCTTCCTAATCACCACTGATCATCAGGAAAAAATTTAAAAATTTCTAAGTGTTTTCAGTTTTTTTTGTCTAAGTATGTATCGGTGAAAAATTGGAAAGAGCGTCGAAACTATTGGCGAGGAAATGAAAAAGTCACCGACACGTTTCGATGAGAAATCGAAAAGTTGTCGAAAAAGGGATTTCAATGGAAAAAGACTAAGTGCGCTGATCGACGACAAATTGGAAAAGTCGTCAAAATAGGTCGGCGACAAAATGAAAAGTGCACCAATCGACGACAAATTCAAAAGTGCACCAATCGATGGCAAATTGAAAAGTGCGCCGATCGATGACAAAATGGAAATTGCGTCGAAACAAGTTGTCGGAAAATTGAAAAGTGCACTGAAACAGGTCAGCGATAAAATGGAAAATGCGTTTATCGATGACAAAATGAAAATTCTGCCGAACAGGTCAATAATAAATTGAAAAGTTCGCTGAACAAGTCAGCAACAAATTGAAAAGTCCGTCGAAACAAAGAATTTGAGCAGTTTTCTAGGGATAATTTTAGGCACCGGAAATTGAAAAATTTCGTGCAACTTATGCGCTAGATTATGCGAAAGTGAAATATTTACAAAAAAAAATGAGGGGAATCCACAAGGGGGCAAGCCCCCTTTACCCCTGCCGTCCCCTTGATACATTATTAATCGTGAGAAAACTCTGTGATTTGATAGGAATTGTCAATATGAGCGTTTTCCAAATGCATGAAAATAATTTATAAATTTCCGAGAATATAATGTAGCTAACAATTGTGTTTGTGACTACATTTTGTAGACTCATATCATATCAGTGACTGTTAGGGGTCAGCATCGAGCATAGTGCAGTTGGGAATTTTTTTTTATTGGTTGGGCCAAAAGGATTGTCATCATGGATGATGCACATGATCCCTATGAGCTTGAGACATATTCCATGGGAGAGAACATACAAGTTGAGAATGCAGAGACAAAATCCAATGGGAGGAGAAACCAAGAGACTCCCCTAGATATTGCAGCCACCATGAGGAGCCTAAGGGTGGAGTTGCAGAGTTGTAAAGAAGACAATGAGAGGTTGATTAAAGCCCAAGAAGAGCAGAATCAGCTGAATGCAGCCATGCTGCAGAGTCTGAAATACATTCAAATGAGGATTAACTCTCGGCATCACTCAACAAATACAGAAAGGAGTGGGAGTAGTTCAAGGGGAAATTCCCGCAAGAGGTCCAATAGCTCAAGAAGAGTTTCTAGAGACAGGACATACACTCTATAAATCTCTTCTAGTGTATCGTCTTAATTTGAAGAATCCATTGAAGGTTCAAGCTCTTCATCTCACAGAGTAAGAGGAAGAGGCATTACAATAACAATTCACATGGGGAATTTAAGAAGGCCAAACTTCCTACATTTGATGGTGAGGTAAAATCTGTACAAGAAGCTGAAGCTTGGATTCTTGGGATGAGGAAGTATTTCCAAGTCCAAGACTACTCTAGAAATATGAAGGAAAGGGTATCCATCTTCAATATAAATGGAAGAGAATCTATATGGTGGGAGCACCTCAGGAAAGTGAAGAAGATCAATGAAAGGAAGATTGTCTCGAAGCAGTTCAAGAAGTACTTGATGCAAAAGCAAATCTTTGATAGGTACCATGATGATAAGATCAAAGAATTACATGAGTTGATATTGGGACAAATGACCATGGAAGAATATGCAAACAAATTCTTGGAGCTGCTGAGATATGTCAAGTATATCAGAGATGACAAGGTGAAAATTCAACGTTTTCTAAGCGGACTACCTCAGTCGTATAAAGACAGGATTGAGTTTGATGAACCTCGAATTCTAGAGGAAGCAATGAGAAAGGAAAAGTATTGTTATGATCAAAACAAAAGCAAACTTGATTTCCATAAGGCATGGAAGGACAAGAAAAATGAGACGTTTGACCAAAGGAGGAAGGGTTTCAAACCTCCTCATCTAAGAAATCAACAAAGACAACCATCACAGGTTGTGACTAAGCCAACTAGAATGATGGGAGATAAGCCAAGAGATCCAAAGGAGACAAGAGAGACACTTCAATGTTGGATACGTGGAATTGTCCACATCGGAATGGGAGTGTAAAGCAGGTTCACAACATCCAAGGAGTTGAAATTGTGGGTAAAGTGGCAAGGACCATCCCGAGAATCTATGCAGCACTAAAGGATCACCAGGAAGACCATCAATCAATCGTGGTTGAAGTTGAAGGTAAGATTTTGACACAATCTATTTCTATTTTGATTGAACCTGGATCTACTCACAATTATATCACTCCTAAAATTGTTGAGATTTGTGCTTTTAAGAAATTAAAGCATAGTTAGTCATGGTTAGTTCAACTAGCTACTGGAATCAAGAGAAAAGTTAGTGAAATGGTAGATAAATGTCCATTAGATATGGATGGGCTATTCACTTATGCAAATTTGAATATTCTGCCACTTAGTTCCTATGACATTCTCATTGGAACAGACTGGTTAGAAGCACACAAAGTTAAACTTGACTGTTACAACAAGACTTTTGAATGCATGGATGAAGAAGGAAACCTAAGAGTCATAAAAGGGATTCCAAAGGTGATTTCTGTTAGGCATATTTTAGCCATGTAGCTGAAGAAGTTATGTAGGAAGGGTTGTTAATTGTATGCAACCCATGTTTTGGAGGCAACAGAAAATGAAACTACTAAGTTGGAGGACTATCATGTATTGCAAGAATTCAGGGATGTTCTTCCGGATGAGATTCCAGGACTTCCTCCAAGGAGAGACATTGATTTCAAAATTGACCTTGTGCTGGGAGATGCACCAGTGTCCAAGACACCCTACATGATGAGTACACTGGAATTGCTAGAATTGAAAATGCAGTTACAGGTGCTGTTGGAAAAGAAATATATTAGGCCAAGTGTGTCCCCATGGGAAACACCTATTCTATTTGTGAAAAAGAAATATGGAACACTCAGTTTATGTATTGATTACATGCAGTTGAACAAAGTCACTATGAAGAACAAATACCCATTATCTTGAATTGATGATGTCTTTGACCAAATGAGAGTAGGAAAGGTATTTTCAAAGATCGACTTAAGGTCTGGTTAAAATCAGGTAAGAATCAAAGAGGAAGATATTCATAATACAACCTTTAGAACAAGGTATGGGAACTATGAGTTTGTAGTGGTACAATTTAGGCTCACGAATGCCATCGACATTCATGTGTCTCATGAATAGTGTTTTTAGCAAGTATTTGGACAAGTTTGTTCTTGTTTTTCTAGATGACTTTCTTATCTATTCTAAGAATGAAGAAGAGCATGAAGAACATTTGAGAATGGCCTTGCAATTGCTAAGGGAGCATAAGTTGTATGCAAAGCTGAGAAAATGTGACTTTTATAAATATAGGATTCATTATTTGGGTCACATTATCTCAGAGGAAGGAATATCTATGGATCATGAGAAGATTGAAGCCATTATGAATTGGCCAACTCCAAGGAATGTGATAGATGTGAGATCCTTTATGGGACTTGCTAGTTACTATAGGAGATTCATTGAGGGATTCTCCAAGGTTTCACACCCAATCACTTATTTGCAAAAGAAGGGGACAAATTTTGAGTGGACACTGAAATGTGAAGAAAGCTTCCAATGGTTGAAGAATATTCTCACGAGTGCACCAATTTTGAAAATTGCAGATGCAAAAAAAGACTTGTGGTGTGTATTGAAGCATGCAATCAGGGAATTGGAGGAGTTTTTATGCAAGACAACCATGTGGTATGCTATGAGTCAAGGAAGCTGAAGGAGCATGAGAAGAACTATGCTACTCATGATTTAGAACTTGCAGCCATAGTGAATGATTTAAATATGTGGAGGCATTACATAATGGGAAGGAAATTTGAGCTAAGGAAAGACCATTCTGGTCTGAAATATTTGTTTGAGCAACCAACATTAAATGCTAGGCAAGCTAGATGGCTGGAATTTTTGTGTGAATTTGATTTTGAGATCAAACACATAAAAGGTAAATAAAATAAGGTGGCTAATGCACTTAGCAGAAAAGTATATGAAATGCATGTGGCAGCCCTTATTACTTGCCAACTAGATTTGAGGCAACAGATTATTAACCATATTGTTGAAGATGAAATGTATGTGCAGATAAAGGACAAATTGCAGCAACGGAACCTTGAAAATAAACACGAAGGGTATCATTTGGAAGGTGATGGAATTCTTAATTATAAGAATAGAATTTATATTCCAAATGTGGAAGACTTGAGGAGGATTGTTATGGATGAAATCCATAAAACTCCATATTCTGGTCACTCAGGATATCAGAAAACAATTTCTACAGCCAGAAAATAGTATTTTTGGCCAAGAATGAAGAAGGACATCACTGAATACGTTTCTATGTGCATGAGATGTCAGCAGGTGAAGGTTGAACACCAAAACCAAGTAGGTTTATTGCATCCATTGCCAATTCTGGAATGGAAATGGGAAGTAATATCCATGGATTTTATTACAGGTTTGCCAATGAATGTGAAACAACATGATTCCATCATGGTTGTGGTGGACAAGTTAACAAAGTCAACAAATTTGATACCGGTTAAGTCCACATATAAAGCTGATGCCATAGCAAGGATTTTCATGAAGGAAAATTTCAGATTGCATGGATTGCCTAAGGTAATAATTTTTTACAAGGATACCAAGTTCACTTCCAAATTTTGGAAAGGCCTTTTTGCAGATTTGGGTACGCACCTGGAAAGGCCATACATAAATCAGTTGCTTGAAGGCATGCTTCGGATGTATGTAATGGACAAAGCATCCAAGTGGGAGGATTATCTACACTTGGTAGATTTTGCATATAATAGCGGGAAACAAGCATCATTGTGCATGAGTCCATATGAGGCTTTGTATGGTAGAAGGTGCAAGAAACCAGTGACTTGGGATAATCCAACGAACATAATTGTACTTGGGCCAGAATTGCTTAAGGAAATGGAACAAGAGGTTGCAAGGATCAGGCATAATTTAAAAGCATCCCGGGATAGACAAAAAATCTATGCAGATAAGCATATGGTGCATAGGGAGTTCAGTGTTGGGTATCATGTTTACCTTAGAGTGAGGCCAAGGAAGAGTTCCTTGAAGCTTGGGAGTTGTGCCAATCTATCACCCAGATATTGTGGGCCATTTGAAATGCTTGAAAGAATAGGGCCAGTTACATATAGACTTGCAATGCCTGCTAACACTAGAGCTCATAAGGTTTTTCATGTCTCTTTTCTTAATAAATATGTACATCATCCTAACCATGTGATTAATTGAGATGTTATCCAGGTGGAACCTGAGGGAGAGTTCCAAACCAAGCCATTGAGCAGCATAGACAAGAAGGTAACATTCACTAGTACACAATGAGAGATAAGTGACCACGAGACCAAAAAATTTGGTCACCACAGTTTTTTCAAGGGATAAATGACCAAAATTGATAAATTTTAAGTGAGATAACTAAAAAAGACCAAGATAAATGACCACTTTTGGTCACGAGATAAAAACTAAACTACAAAAGGCCAAGATAAATGACCAAATTTGGTTACGAGATATAACTAGACTAAAAATGACCACATAACAATTGGTATTTATTTGGTCATTTTAAGTTCTGTCACTCCGACAATGGAAAGTTACAATTTTGACAATGAATTTGTACAATTTACTAAATTCTAACACTGCAGATGGATTCATAGGCCCCTTCATGTGTCACAGCTGAGCATACTGAATCTAGGTTTATCATAGACCCAAGATAAACATGTTTTATCAAAACGAGCTCAAAACCTAGTAGTAAAGGCACCTTATCTCGTTCAATGTGCTTATCTATATGTCCATATCTTATCTTACCATTTTTCTTTTGTATTATCCCTTCGACAAATCCACCAAGTTGCATCATGTGCGTCATCATAGTGTGGTTGAGTTGAGTCTTTGATATTTTTCATCTTTCCCTCTCGGCATTATCATGTTGTGAAGTTGGTGTCATTGTGTTCGGCTCGTCATATTGGTTGCATTCATATTTTGATTGAACAAAATTGTCATCGTTTGACCCTCTCGACAGTTTGTTAAAGTTTCGACAAGTTCATATATCTTCTATCATATTAGCTAAAACTTGTCAATTTCGGAACCTCCAATAATTCTCCATATGCATCCATTCACCATGGTTCTCCTCGCACATGATTTCAAAAAGTTTGAAAGTCCCCCGTGGGCCTCCCCTGCAAAAAGTCACCAATATTCTCCATTTTGAAAAGAAAAAAACTTTCTTTCTATAAAAATACCTTCGTTCCCATCTCCAATAATAATAATAATAATATTATTATTATTCCCTTATAATCCTTAATACCTTTGCTTTCCCTTTCTCATTTAAAGTAAACAAATTCTTAAAAACACTTCTTTTCTTTATGTTTCTATTAACATTCCATTTTTCAGTCATATATAATATATCAATATATTATATAGTTATTAGATATATTTATATAGTTAGTATATATAATATATTAATATTAGTATTAACATATTTATAAAAACAATAATAAAAACAAAACAAATATTGTAAAATGAGGGAAATTAAATTTAAAAAAAATATAAATAAGAAACAAACATAATAAAAAGAGGAAAACTAAATAAAACTAAATAAATAAATAAAAATAAAATAAAAGAGGGAAAAGTGAATTGGCCGAAAAATGAGTAAATTAAAAACCAAATTGAGAGGGAAAATTTGGGAAAATAACTCAAATTAGAAAACTTCAATAGATATGAGTCATGCGAGGGTTTGGTAGATCTGAGTAATGCGAGGGTTTGGTATTGATGGGATCACGACATTGAGAGTTGTTTGTATAGAAGCAACATCAACACTCAATTTAGGTATTTGTTCGGTATTTTATTTTCTTCTTAATTTGATTTGTGAGGATCAAACCTGCCCATGTAAATATTCTGAGTTTTAAATGCTTTTCTGGGGTTTCCAACTAGGATTCAATCAAAATGTTCAAGCTTGTGGACAAGTGAGGTGAACAAAATTTGGCCGTGGTGATGAAATGTGACAAGGTGCTGGAAGGGATTTTGGAGAAGGTAAAAAAATTCTTCATAATGAAAAATGGAGAGATTGGGGTTTCCAACTAGGATTCAATCAAAATGTTCAAGCTTGTGGACAAGCGAGGTGAACAAAATTTGGCCGTGGTGATGAAATGTGACAAGGTGCCGGAAGGGATTTTGGAGAAGGTAAAAAAATTCTTCATAATGGAAAATGGAGAGATTAATGTATATCAAATATATTCTCATATTTTAGGGTAATGAAGAGTTCTTTATTGATCCTTAATTGTTTATGAGAATCTGTACAATTCAGATACAGTTTATGGGATGAATTTTCATTAATTAGTACTTTTCTCATCGCGGACTTGAGAAGTTATATCGTGATATACTGAGGAAAAAATTGTGATGTTTTGATGTTGCAGGGTTGCTCAGGTGTGGAAAAAGTTGCAGGCTTTGATGGACCAACTATTTGAGGCCAGACATAAAGCGAGGAAAGTTTTCTTTTGATGAGGAACAAACCATTCTCCAACTCCATGCAATTCTCGGAAACAAGTAAGTTATCAACAAACCTCGATGAATCTCATGTACTTATTCTTCTTTAACTTATTATTTTTGAGTTTGATTAACCTGCTCGATATTTAATATTATATTCAATTTTTAGGTGGTCTGCAATAGCTTCCCATCTGCCCGGAAGGACAATGGAAATGAGATTAAGAACTATTAGAACATGCATTTGAAGAAACGATTGCTTCAAATGGGGATCGATCCAATGACTCATTGGACACAGACAAACCTCTTTGCTGCTTCACAGATATCTTAGTTTTTTGCTTCGCTGACACAATGGGAGAATCCAAGGATGGAGGCTGAAGCACGATGGCTTAGAGATTACTTAAAGCTTGCTGCTTATCGGTCTTCACCCAATATGTTGAATACTGAGAATGGAAATATGAACCAACTAGACATCAATCTGCTAAGTTTTGTTGCTGCATGCATGCATATTTGATGATCCAATTGCAGCTCTGTGTTCTCATATTTGGGCCCAACAGCAGCCTGTATCAGTACTAGCACTTAATTCTTAGAACTTGGACCAACATTTGGTTCAAGGTTCGAACAGATGTTCAGGGAGCTATAGCATTCCATATCAATCAGGAAATGTCGATGGATTATCACTGCACCAAGATGAGGAGGGATCTATTACTCAATTTTTGGATAACATGTGCTCCTTAGCTCTTGGCTGTGCATACTACACCCCTAATTTGCATTTGGGTCAAGGTGCCATTGCACCTCCAAGTGATTCTTGTATAACTTATGAGGCTCAGAAGGAAATCGGTAATGTTTTAAATGGAGAAAACAATCTAAAATTGAGCGAGAATGAGAAAATGAAGTCTACCAAAACGAATACGGTCATAATTTAATGTCTTGCACCTTGGAAGAACCCATGATAAATACAAAAGAGAAGATGTCTGATCATAACACTAATTTCCAGTGGCTAGGTCACAAGTCTAATTCACTTCCGGATTTGATTAATACCTATCTGTATGCTGTCTTTGGTGTATCTTTTCATTATTGATAAATAACACTACCGACTATTTTCTTTCTTTTGGTTTCATGTGAGAGTGTTTGCTTGTGAGGTTTTCAAGCATTCTAATGTTTTAAGCATCCACATTGTAAACATAGTTCCTGTTGCTTTTCTGGATCCATCCTTTGTGGTAGACTTATCCATTGCAGCTAACTGAGTTGAAATACCCCCACCCAGCAGCTGACTAAGTCATATTTAAATTCTAGCCTCTCACCACATGATCTATCTAGCCAAATCGTTTCGATCATCTTTCATATTCGACCAGCTCTCGTTTGATTTCTTCATAAATCCTGGCTAGTGTATTTAACACATACAAGACAACAGAGCAGCAGAGAAGGACAATTACAATTCAATTGCAGAAAGAGAAGCTCGCTTACCATATAATTTATCATGTATGTTCCTTCTATCTACCAATAGTTAGATAACTAGGAGAGTCTGGCCTTAATATTAAAGACTTAATTTAACTTGCATATGTGAAAGAAGATGTATAGATACATAAAGTACATATATATATATTATTTTTCTTTATTTCCTACTCTCCTTCACGTTTTTCACTGCATGGGAAGGATATTTATTTATTAATTTCCATTAATCCATTTTGGGCAACCAATGGGATCTCAGAGCCATTAAAGCGAGTAAGATCGCCTGGAAATAAAGCCCCCCTTATAGAAAGAAATAAAAATATCTCCCAAGTTGATTATTTCTTCGTGAGTTATTTCGAACCTAAATCCTTTCATATTACTCACCATCCATACATAAATACTAAAGGGAATTCATTATCCAATCTGCTCTGCGGGATAACCTTAATTCATAGCTTATCATTTTCGATTCGTGGTGGGTGAGAAGTTGCTCGACCAATACAGAGAGGACCACTACATTTGTCCTTAAAGCAAGAGTGCCTACCCTTTGGTGAACAACAAATATGCTATTGTAATTCAAGGGTTACTTCTAAGCTGTGTAAAGTACGAACCTCCCTAGGTCTGACCCACGAGTAATGCCCTGGAAGGCCTAGCTATTTTCACCCTCCATGTGTAGCTACAAATACAAATAGAGTGCACTAGCGAAATATCCAGTGGTGGAGTCCTTGGTTTCATATTCAAGTTCTAATCCAATCTCAGTTTACCCTGCACCAGTCAAAGCAAATCTAGACTTGGAACCACCAATAGCATCGCCCTCAATTAAGGTAGTAGTAGGGACAGTCGATCTTACTGGTGTAAACTCCACTTTTGGGCGGAAACCCCTTCTTGACAACATTCCAGTTCCTGAATGGAAGAAAATTAAGAAAACTTGGTCACAATATAAGATCTTCATAGTCCAGTGTTATATTAAGATGATATTCCTCAGCCTATGGATCACTTCACGCTACCATTTAAAATAAAGCATCCATTTCATTGACAATCCATTTTATCAACAATATTTTCTATTATCTATTTGTACCTCACGTTCATGATGCCCTGTAAAAGGATAAGCCTTAAAAGAGTAACATCCATGATTTATGGTATACAAACTTTTTGAAAAATTGATTAACTGTTGGTCATTCCGGTTTCTTGCTTTCACTTTGAGGTTGGTATAGATAGATTTAAAGCATGGTAGTATCTTTAGTGTCACTCAATAGTACCTTTTTTTTTAATAGAGATAGGGAGATTAGTATGCTAATTTTTCTTTTTATTTGTGTGGTAGAAATGATCGAAGTCAATGCTGGTAGTACTAATCACACCTCCTCCCATTGATGAAAATGGCCACAGGCAGTATGCAAGGTTCCTCTTTTCAGATCATTAAGTAGGTTTTTGTTTTTTCTTTTACTTCTATTCATTGTCATTTGGAATAATGGGATCAGAGTAAAACCAACTTCCTGAGATGGACAAGGATTTGATCTGTAAAATCTTGTACAATCTAAACTTTATATTCTAGTTTTGCGGGGAAGTGATTTGAGTCTACAAGGAATCAATATCTAACTAGTAACTTGAACTGGAAGAAACAAATTGCTTTGAATGGATTAACTTGTACATTCTATCCTTGCTCATTTTGTTGATGAAATGTTCTGATTTTTTTTAATAATTTAATAAATCCTTTTCACAAAGCTACCTATGGAGAGAATGTTGTTGAGCTTCCAGAGCGAACTAATGAAACCACAGGGACTTATGCCAAATGCTGTATAGAAGTTGCAATTGCGTCTGGTGTTCCAGTTATTGATTTGTGGTCAAGAATGCAGGAAACTGTCGGCTGGAAACAAAAATATTTGAGGTGCCCAAACATATACAATATTAAATGCAATTTCATAGCTTAGATATATGGAATTTCCCTTTGACATCCTTAATTTTGCTTCTTTTCTACAGTGATGGTTTACACCTCACCCGAGAATGTAATGCAATTGTCTTTGAAGAGTTGCTCAAAAGACTTGGTGCAAGAGGTTTGAATTTCATTGACATGCCAGATGATTTTCCTCATCATTATATTATTGATGACAAGGATCCACAAAAAACATTCCACGGTAAAGAATAATTGGCTATTTTCAACTCACGGTATGCCACTCATGAAACTGCAATTATGATGGTGTTATCAATTTTACTTTCTAGTAGCTATCATTTTTATACTGGTCTAAAATGAATCTTGCTGATTTGGGTGGTATCTTATTAGACATCAGTAGATTGAGTATCCTCTATTAAAATCTTGTATTTCAATGTAAAGCACAATACCTCTTTTGCTCCAACTGCTATGACTTTTGTTGTTGCCATCATTTCTAAATTTGTGAAAGTTGTTTCATTGTTTCCATTCTATGGTTGGCCTCTTAAGGATGCTTCCCAGTTTGCATATTTACGACAATGGAAATTTTATTGTCCACTAACAATAGTTTGTTTTAGTTTTATCTGTAAGAGTTTCTTTGCTTAGGTGTGAAGGATCCGTGAGAAAATTTATTCAGTAGATTGCCTTGAAAATGATCAAGAGTGTTATGATTTTTGTGGATGAAATAATATGGTAGCAAAAAAATTAGTTTTCATCTTATCAAGCTTGCTACTTCTTTTACTATTATAGATATATATTTAGTGATTGTTGATCTAATGTGGCATGCTTGTTAAATTTCTCTCATTATTTGGCAATGAGAGCAATAAACTAGTATTTTTGTGTTTTGTGAAAGTGAGAATATTGAAGGATTTCATAAATATTGACACTGATGTAGGAATTCAGGATGTATTTTTACTATTTAGAGTTATGAGGTCAGGAAAGAGCATAGTTTGCAAAGTATCATTTATATATGCATATGAAGAATGCTCATCTCTGTACTTTGGGTAGTTGGAAGATGTGAAACTACTGAAGGACATAATTAACAAGCTTTAACTTTGTTAGAATTTGGGTTTTCTCTTGTGAATAATCAGTTTGAAAGGATAACCCACCAACATTCTAGAAAATTAGCTGCGTGTTTATTCCATAGTTTTAAACTGGAGTTTTTGCATTATGCTGGAATAGTTGATATATATATATATTTTTTCCAAGATCCATTTTCAGTTGTTGATGTTGGAGTCCTCGTTGAACAAGAGAAGACTTTGGTGAGCCAATGGGCACTCAATAGATGGAAAATTTCTTTACTTCTTGTTTTGGAAATGCTTCTTATAGTAACTTACTGCTGTCCGTCGGCTAAGCTGCGACAATATGAGGGGATTTTATTGCTATCAAAATCATCCAGTATTTGCACCTGACCTCACTTGGGGTGTTTTGAATTTGGGTCTCTGCATTAATACAAGCCCAATCACCTCGCTACTTGCCGCTAGTCCACACAGCTATGGGCTAAAAGAAATTGTTCACTTTTATACAAGGGGATAGAGAAGACAATTTTGAGAATTGCTTCTAAGGATTAGAGCTTAACATTTTATTAGTTTCAGCTGTTCAAGCAATTTTCTTGTTGATTGTAAACATACTTTCATTTTAGTGGATAAGTTGTAATTGTTTAATGAAGAAAAGTGGGTGGCATGGGGCGTTAACTCTTGATTGCCTTGCATGATATGATGATCCGTTATTGGAGGAGAAACTACCGAGTTTTTAGAGTAAATGCAGGGCTTGTCACTAACAACAAAAATGGGCCTCAAGCATAGTGGGAAATCATGTTTACTATCTTTTGGCTACCAACAAATTTTGGGGTTAGGATTTATGCTCTTCCTTTTCCATTCCAGAATCCACCATAATCATTCTTGTGATTTTCTTATGGGAGGCCATTGCAAAGCATCGACAATCCATTTCCAAGGTATGGGCTCTTTGTTTAACATAGAATGTCCCTTTAGAAAATTTGGCTCAGCTATCAATTCACCAAGGTTTTGATGTTCAAGGCCCCATATCCTATGTTAGGGTGTTTGCTCCAAGGGCATTGGACACCATTATCAAGACCTGGAACAAATATCTATTGACTTTTGAACTTGTTACTAGTGTTTGCAAAGATTCAAGAGAAAGTGCTTAACCATTCAAGCTATGCTTCTTTGACTAAATGATTGATAAATTCAGACCCGAGATCATATACTGTTTCATGGTATATGTGAAACCCACATATTAAATTGGTTGATATTGAATATTCTAATTTCCCTGTTGCTACCATCAGAATTTGAATGAACATAACATATTTTGTTTCATGGCACCATGTGAAACCGACATATTAAATTGGTTGATATTGAAGATTCTAATTTTCTTGTTGCTACCATCAGAGTTTGAAAGTTTGAATGAACACAACATATCCCGTTTCACTTTCATGGCATATGTGAAGCCCACATATGAAAATGCTTGACATTGAAGATTTTAATTTTCCTGCTACCTGCCATCAGAGTTTGAATGAGCAAACCTTTAACACCACATGGCATGAACTTATTCCTGCATATAGGATTTTGAAGACATCTTTATGGGCTACTTGAGTGATACATGTTGTTAAATGCTAGTAAAAAATGCACCAGAGCAACAACTTAATTCACTGTTGGTAATATTTGCAGATGTTTATTATCAAGAAACATTGTAGAGATTTCTCATAACTCATCACTATGAATCTGCATGCTTTTGATTTAAACAAACAAAGAAAGCTTCCCAATTATTCACTGCAAATCCACTCTAAATTTTAATATAGAGCATTCTTAATAACTGCAAGGTGCACGATCCATTAACTGAATCATTTTCATTCAACATAAACCAAACAATTATACACCATCTTTATGGAAAATGTTATATTTCTGTAAAATGAAAATCTAGGTGATAGGGTGGGTGGGGGGTGAGGTGGCATTGCATATGTAGCTGAGTGTTATAGAGTGACAACAATGATTAGAGAAAGTTGATGAGATGAGACTTTGGTGGGAATGATGTTGGGGTTTTTAACTTCTGGCAGTGACGAGGCAGCAGTGACAACAACATATCCATAATTTGAATGTTGTTCCAGATAGAGAAGTCTAAGTTAAAATTTATCTGTAATTGTTATCATTTTATTTGCAAATAAATTTACTCCATTCATATAAGATCAGTCTGCTTAGATTTCACCTTATTTCTGTGTATAAAGAATCAATATACATTATGTGTGACTAAATTGATGCATTCTTTGTACAGATTGCGGTTCAATAGCTTGCACTCAACCATTGACTTCTACTCCTTCTGGTGCACCATGTGGCTGTGTATATCCAATGCAAGTGGAGCTTGAGCTTGGGGTGGAACTTTATGCTTTTTTCCCATTGGTTTCAGTGCTGGTTGCATAGATAGCAACATGAACTTTCTTGAAACAAAGCCAAGTAAGGATAATGGGAGGCATAGATAGCAACATGAACTTTCTTGAAACAAAGCCAAGTAAGGATAATGGGAGCAAATGTAGATGCCCAAGATTAGGAAGTGACAATTTTCATTCTTGATTTGGTACCACTCGGAGAAATATTTGAGAATACAACTGCATTCTTGATTTTTGAGAGATTTTGGAAAAATAAGGTTATCATTAACATGACCCTTTTTGGTGACTGTTGGGTAATCTTTGTTTCTTACCTAGGTATGTGACCCTTTTCCAAAATTTAGCAAGATGGTGTTAACTGTTGGAAATTTTATTCTCATATCAATCCATAATGAATTCTATTTAAGGGTGCTAGCTCAATGGTAGAGCACTTGCCTTATAGGAAGGAGGTTGTTGGTTCGATTCCTTCGTGCCCTATATATATTCTGAAACCACTAAAAAGAGATAAATGACTAAAAAAATGACCAAAATTTGCATATAAATGAACACCAGTACAACATGAGAGATAAGTGACCAACAAATGACCAAAATATGCATATAAATGACCACTTTTGAGTTGGCGATCACAGGTAGCAAATAAGCAGTCATTTATCACATGAAAAAAAATGTGGTCATAAATTTGGTCATTAATTGTGACAATCACTGACCAAATATATGACCAAATATACGACCAAATATATGACCACAGGATAAGCTATAAATGACCAAGCTAAATATGACCACATTTTTGCTCGCGTGATAAATGATCACTAATTTGCTACCAGTGGTTGTTGACAAAAACCCAATCGATAGGGGTTCCCAGTACTGTCGAAACCCAAACCACCGTGATCTCCCTAAGCACCGGCCTAGACAGGTTTTACCCCGTCCAGCAACACCTGCAGAGCAGATGAGGTCTCACCCGAGATGTTCAAGGGAGAGTTGACGGAACCATGTTTCCACCGAATGAAGGAGGATGTTGTGGATCAATTACTTAAGTTATTGCAACCTTTCAGAAATAGATCCAAGCATTTAACTTAGGCATCAATCATATTCATGGCATCATTCAACATGAAAATTCATAATTGCAATAGATATAACAGTAAAGCATTAATCGCAGCAAGGAAACATCGCATCATTCATATATTCATATCGCAAAATGCATTACCACAGATAAACAGGAAAAACACAGGGGTTCTGCTCAACAGCTCTGTCACATCATATTAACTCCACAAAAACCCATTTACAACCAAATACTCAACCTTCAGAATCAGATCAAGATCTCTCAGATGTTAAGATTTTAACAATCATGCTCACCAAAATATTTTATTCAACACTTACAAACCTACGTCTATTTATAGGCTTGCGCCTTTACATTGTTTGTCCACTTACTAACTACTTCCTAACTAACACTTCAAAGCAATTGACCCAAAATCTATCTATTGTGATCCAAATGACCCAAAAACCCGCATACTGTGGTTCAACTGACCCAAAATTACATAAAATATTATCACTTGAGCTCAGCTTTCCGCCTTTCGTGGTATCTTCGACCTTATGTAGCATCCACGATGCTGACTTGTCCAAAACGCTTGCCAACAGGCCCCCAACACAATCTTGTGGCTCGCCCTCGAGCCACGTCAACAGGACATGGTGTACTCGTTTGTCTTCACCCTGAAGTCCTCATACTGCTGGCAGATTTTGCTAACCTGCTGCATGACTGTTGCTACGACTTCTTGGCTCTCAATTAATTCCTGTGCTAATGGGTGTTTAACCATGTGCACATCAAGTTTCTTCTTTCCTTCCTGTACCGCCTGCAGTGCAGAGTCAGCCGCAGCATTAAACTGTGCCCTAAGTTCTTGAAACTCATCTAACTGCGTAGCGCGCTTCTTCTGACATTCTTCCGCTTTGGCGACTCACTGCTGTAACTCCTTGAGCTCTGCCGATTTGGATACCTGCGCTGTCGGTGGCATCGTGCGCATGGATGTCTTCTATGTTGCGAGCTGCTCTTCCGCCTCACGTTGTTGCTTGGTCAGCTACTCGAGTTGCTCATCCTAGACAATACTGCCCCAAAACAGGGTGGTCTCAGTGATATTGGTCGCTTCCTGTTCCAACTCGCCTAGTTGAATCGCCAACTCTTCGATGGCGCTTGTCCATGCTGCGACGACTTTCGATGGTGTGTCCGGCTGGAGTGCGTGAGCCAAGATAGCATTTCTCTCCTGTAACTCGGCGATGACAGTCCCCAGTTCTTTGCTCGCTCGACCGGATCTAATGCCTTTGTTGGCTCCAGTACATGTTGACAGGATTCAGTGACGGCCCCCTCTAGTTGCACATTACTGTTCCACAGGGTGGTTTTCTCCACCGTCAACCGATCCTGTTCCTTCTTTAGCTCCGTTAGTTCCCTAGCCTTCGTAGATTGAAGCTGCTCTAGCTTATCCTCAAGTTCATGGACCACTTCCCGGGCCGCCACTGATTTTCCTTTGAGTTCCTCCACTTCCTTGCGGACCGCTGCTTCCCCTTCTTGCAATCACAAGAGCTGAATCCGGACATCATTTTCCCTATTCACCAGTTCCTGACTGGAAACCGCCTGTAGCTGCACCAACGTCTGTGATGACAATGTGTTGATGTTAATAGAAAACTCTTCCAACTGCTGCAGCGAAGCCTTTAGAGCCTCGTCATCAGTCGCAATTGCAGTCGGGGGAATTTGTACATTCCGGACCTGCGGCTCAGTGCCGATTCCGCCAAATGCCTGCACAGTTGCTCCCTCAGGTGCCTTCTTCAAAACAATGTCACACAAGGAATCCAAACGGGCAGTTACCACATGAAACCCTTCGTCTACCTTTGTCGTTATTACTCGAGCCGCCCCATTGGTTGCATTATTTATAGCTAATAGTAGTCGGCCAAGCTGCGCCTTCGTTGACAGGGGGATCCCACTGATTGTTCCATATTCATAGCGTGCTTTAGTTCTGCCCTCTTCAAGCTCGCGCTCTTCAAGCTCGACCTCTTCATCCATAGGGGTCTGCGATGACTCCTGGTCCAACTCATGGTGATGTTGTTGGTCCATCACTGGCGCATCTGACGGTATCCCCATAGACTCCTCCTGAGCAATTGGTTCTCACCATTCGATCGACCAATCATCAATGATCACGTCAATCTTCATCGGATAACTTATAGGGGGTCTGCAACCACTGCTTATCCTTATCCCATCGCGCTTGCACATGGATACTATGTGGTCCTATCACGAACCGGGCGATCCCCTTATGCTTTTCAACAGCTGTCTAAGTCAGCCGCAAAACCGGTCAACAGGGGTTCCCAGCACTGTCGACACTCAAACCACCGCGATCTCCCTGAGCACCGGTCCAGACAGGTTTTACCTCGTCCAGCAACACTTGCAGAGCAGATGAGGTCTCACCTGAGATGTTCAAGGGAGAGTTGACGAAACCATGTTTCTGCCGAATGAAGGAGGATGTTGTGGATCAATTACTTAACTTATTGCAACCTTTCAGAAATAGATCTAAGCATTTAACTCAGGCATCAATCATATTCATGGAATCATTCAACAGGACAATTCATAATTGCAACAGATATAATAGTAAAGCATTAATCACAGCAAGGAAACATCTCATCATTCATATATTCATATCGCAAAATGCATTACCACAAATAAACATGAAAAACACAGGGGTTATGCTCAACAGCTCTGTCACATCATATTAACTCCACAAAAACCCATGTACAACCAAATACTTAGCCTTCAGCATTGGATCAAGATCTCTCAGATGTTAAGATTTTAACAATCATGCTCACCAAAAGATTTTATTCAACACTTACAAACCTACGTCTATTTATAGGCTTGCGCATTTACATTGTTTGTCCACTTACTACCTACTTCCTAACCGACACTTCAAAGCAATTGACCCAAAATCTATCTATTGTGATCCAAATGACCCCAAAACCCACATACTGCGGTTCAACTGACCCAAAATTACATAAAATATTATCACTTACGCTCAGCTTTCTGCCTTTCGCGGTATCTTCGGCCTTGCGTAGCATTCGCGATGCTGACTTGTCCAAACTGCCTGCCAACAGTGGTGACCAACTCAAAAGTGGTCATTTATATGCGGATTTTGGTCATTTTTTGGTCATTTATCTCTCATTTTGCACTAGTGATTGCTCCGGAATTGAGCCATCAGATAGGTGAAGGTGCAATGGAAGCAATACGGTCCCGATGAGGCTACATGGGAGCTAGAGGATGCCATGAGCGTGGCATATCCATTTTTGTTCAATTTTGAAGAGCACTAAGGAAAATGCTAATTTAAGGGGGAGGGGAATGTAATATCTCGATTTTGAGCCCGTTGCATTAAACGTGTAAATAATGTAATATCATTATAAAATCATGGCGAGGAGCTCAAGGCCAAGGCCTCTCCATCGATTTATATTTTATGTATCAGTAATTAAAAATTGATGCATATGGTTTGTGTGCTAGCCATGCACAATAGAGATTACAAATATCATGTAAATATGTATTTTAATAAAATACCCACAACTAGATATGTAATGCAACAAGAGTATGGGGGCATGCTTTTTACAAGGAATAGGGAGGGAAAATATTCAAACCCTTGAACCCATAGTGACAAGCCAAGTGTCAATGAGAGAACTCATAAACCATTAAATACTAATTTTGACTTATGCACCTAATCATTTAATTCTTCCAAGAGTTGGTTGAGGTAGTTAATGCTTTGGGGAAAGGAGAGGTATGGCTATAGAATTTTGTGTATGGGCAAGCCATCAATTTCGAAAATCGCATTTTTTCTTCCTAGGAAAGAAAGGACCTGTAAAATTTCTCCCTAGGCCATTATTCATGCATTGGTTTTGCTCGCTCACACAGTCTAAGCTTGCTGGGCATTTTACTTCACATTTTTGCTGAGCATTCCCTCATTTTCCATAATTGGGAAGTCATTTTTGTGTTGCAAATTGACTGGGAAGAAGGAAAAACGAGTTGGGGGTCTGTGAGATCCAATTTTGTTTCTTAGTTTCCCTTGTACATGTTGGGAATTCACCCTATAATTTTCAGCGGTTGTTTACCCATCTCCAAAGACGTTTTGGCGTGCTGCGAATTGGAGGAAACCATGGAAATATTGTTTTGAGCCTCCCATAGTTAAAACATTTTCCCATGCCCAATATTTGTGCCTTGCTGTTATGTGCATCCCTGTTTTGGATTGAAATGTGTGTAATAAACCAGGAGTAGAATAGGATTAGAATTGGCTTGATAAACCTATTGAAGAGTGTAACCTCACCAAAGATCAACGGGTTGTTGACTACTTTTCTATGCACACCTTGAAGAGCACTAGAAGGGAAGGTATGGCCCGAGGGACTGTGTAGCAGTGAAGAGAATACTTCCTTGTGTTGAGTGTGTAGGTATTGTGGGTGCCAAGATAGATAGATATTGTATAGGTGCCAATGGCTCTATGGTTGAGCTCACTAGCTTAGCAATTCATTCCTTTCTACTGCCTTAACAACCTCATAAACCCAATTGCGGATTGGATTGGATGAATTGTGAAGTATTACTTGGCTATGTGTTAGTGGTTGTTCCCTTTTTCCTTGTGGAAATCATGCTTGGCTCGGGGGCGGCAACTTTGTTGAGAGATTGATGAGCACAGTTGGCCTATGGCTGGGTGGAACGTTGCAATTGCATAGCGAGTTGCTCGAGATTACCTCATTTCAAGATAAGTACTCTCTTGTGTTAATTCTGAAATGTATTTAATTATTGACTGTTATGATTATGTTGATCAATGCATGTTAGATATGTGTGTAGTAGCTTTTATTTCCGTTGTGTTAATTTGAATTATACATTTGCACACATGTTTTTATTTGTATGAATTTAATGAATGGGGCTGAGTTTTGAAAAGCCCATATTTTCAGTCATGTTCCCTTCCCTCAGTGGGATTGATGGGAGGGCACGTCACATAAGGTATCAATCAATACCGCAAAAATTGATCGTCAAAATCCATAATAAGTGGTATGGCATTCCTAAACATTGACCCACACCAACAATCGAGATGGTTTCAACAAAGCAAGCCAAGAAGCTAATTAACCATGCCCATAAATTTATGTTGTTAATGATCAAACCTCAAAACTCTTGGAATATCATAGAAACCAGTCATCTCTCCACCAACTATGACTCTTGAAAACAACAACATGTCGATAGAATACTTGAAGAATACAAAGATGTGTTCAAAGATCCAACTGGAATACCACTACATTGCCAAGTAAAACAATCCATTGATCTTGTTACTAGTTATTCATTACCCAATGCATTTATTTACAGAAGGTTTGTTTTAGAAAATGAATAAATCCGCAGACAAATTCAAGACTTGATCGATAAAGGCATATTCGACCTAGCTCCTTTCCTTGTTGAAGTCTAGTCGTCCTAGTTCCCAAGAAAGATAGGACATGGCGTATGTGCATCGACTACAGGGCTCCCAATAAATTTTTAGTAAAGAATTGGTATCCTATTCCTACAATAGATTATTTACTTGATTATTTGAAAGATGCTAAATACTTTACCTCAACTCAATATATCATCAAATTCCCATAGAGTGCTTAGATGTATGGAAAACTGCTTTTAAAACCAAGGAATGTTTATTTGAATGGTTAATGATGCTTTTTAGTCTAACTAATGCACCTGCAAATTTTGTGAGATATATGGATGACGCTGTTAGACCTTTTTCAAGGAAATGTGCCATTGTTTATCTGGATGAAATATTGATTTTCTGTTGATGTATATGTAACTTCGGAATGTATTTCATATATATTTATTGTACCCTTATTAGAGATGTGTTATTCCTCTATAAGGAAGTGTCGTCATGTGTATTGACAAGTGTCGCAAGTGTGTGTACTTGGCGACAGGTTATTAGACCACCATGTGTGGGGTCGGCCCTGAAATATATATTATATTGTGGATGTACCTATCTAGACAAGTCGGCCCCATAAGGTCACTGGGAAAATAGGTTAGTATAAATAGAGATCGGGAGATCTCTATTTTGATCATTCGGAAAGTCACACTTCTCTCACTCAGAAAGTGGCGCACTAGTGAGGAGGAGGATCATCTGCTACTAGGAGACTATCTCAAGTGTATTTTGGTTGTACTTTGGTTGATCCATTGCTCTCTCTATCTCTGAGGAAGTTGTGGGGTTTTTCACCTTAGGGTTTTCCCCATGGAAACTCTGTGTCTCTTGTCTCTCATGCTTTTGATTCTTGTGATGCTTGTCATGCTTATTGTGATTGCTCTGCATTGATATACTGTATATGTTATTCTCTCAGTGAAGATCCTAGAGTATTGTGAAGTAATGCTCAAAATTTAACATGGTATCAGAGCTAACCTGAGAAGAAGACATTTTGCAGTGACGAAAACTTGAGTTTCTTGTTTATTGGGTTTCTCTCCACAGATTTTGGAAAAGCAGTATAGTAGATTGACTCTACTCATCAAGGCGAATCCATCTGTCCAATCAAAATTCAATTATGAGCATTTTCATATTTGGCCCTAAAAATTAGGGTTTCCACAAAAATAGGAATTTCTAGAATCTGAAGACATAGCTGGAAGCGCCTTGCAAAAATCGAAGTTTAGAGCTTTGGATCGAGATTTTTGGCTGGGTAGATCTCTGGGAAACTCAAACCCTAATTCAGGGGTCTCCCTAGTGAACTCGGGAGGACAAAAAGGAAAATCTGAAGGGTAAAACTTTGCTGATCTCAAATTCTGAATGCACCAGGTTGATCAGCTCATCAAGGCGCATCTTTCTATCCTTTCAGAAAGTTGAAATTCACATTTTGAATTTTTAGGGTTTTTCCAACAAACCCTAATCTGGGACCAGATCCAGTTTTCAGCATTTCAAGTGGTAAGACCTAAATCTTTTCTATTTCCATTTGAAGTACTCTTTAAGATGTCTCACCACACCAAGCTTGAGGATAAGCTTGAAGGGGCTGATAACTTCCGAGCTTGGAAGTATAGGATTGGGTTAATCCTGGAAGAGAATGAGTTGGACTCATATATAAAAGAAGACATCCCTATCCCAGAGGATGAAGAGGCCAAGGTATTGCATAAGAAGAACTTGGTCAAGGCAAAGAGAATCATTGCTGATTCTATTAAAGACCATCTCATACCCCATGTGTCTTCTCTAAAGACACCCAAGGAGATGTTTGACTCTCTGACCAAGCTATTTGAAGGGAAGAACATAAATCGGAAGATGACTCTGCGGAATCAATTGAAAGGGGTCAAGATGTTGAATGGAGAAACCATTCAATCTTACTTCTCCAAGGTCTCTTAGATCAAGGAGCAACTTGAAGCTATGGATGAAGTATTGGACAATGGTGAAGTTGTTATGACCAGCCTGAATGGCCTACCTAGGTCATGGGACTCCTTTATTCAAGGAATCTGTGCAAAAAAGAAATTGATCTCTTTCAGTAAACTATGGGAGGAATGCTCTCAAGAACAATCTAGAATTGTAGCTCATGAGGAAAAGATGGGAGGTGAAGATCAATCTCTTGCATCTCACACCAAAAGAAGCAAGCCCAAGAAGGAGCACTCTCGCTACAAGAGATCCTATCAAAAGAATAAGAAGGATCTAAGATGCTTCACATGAAATGAGAAGGGTCACTTTGCTTCAGATTGTCCCAAGAACAAAAGGGATAATAACAACAACTCTAGCAAGAAGAAGAAGGGTATCAAAAGAAAGTTCCATGCTCATGCTGCTGAGGATGATGAACCTCCAAAGAAGAAGGCTAGGGCAGAAAGTGATGATAGTGATGATGACTCATCAAGTGAAGAAGAGTATGTTCTGATCTCTGCTCTCACAGGTACTATCTCCCATGGTTGTAATGATTGGTTAATTGACAGTGGGGCTTCCAAACACATGACAGTGGGGCTTCCAAAAAGCATTCAAGAACTAAGGAGTTTCCTTGGTTTAGTGAATTTTTACCACAAATTTGTGTTGGGATTCAACCACATAGTTTGGCTTCTGAATCAATTGACGAAAGGAGGTGTAAAGTTAGTTTTCAAATGGACTACAGCACAACAAAAAGCTTTTGAACAACTCAAGAACAAGCTTTGCGACTCTCCAGTGCTTGTATTGCCTTATTTGCATCAACAATTTGAAATTGACACCGATTCATCTGACTATGCAAGTAGGTCAACCAGTTACATTCCACTCAAAAACTTTCAGTGATATTGTTTGTAAGTATTCTACCTATGAGAAGGAACTGTATACCATCGCACAAGCTCTTAAGCAATAGAGCCATTATATTTTAGGCAAAGAAACGGTCATCCATACTGACCTAGGCCTCTACAGTTCGCTCCATCATAGTTTAAGTTGCATACATTGAGACAAATCAAGTGGATTGGTTACCTACATCATTTTTGTGGTAGAAACTTCTTCCTACTGATAATTAAACTCTCTCATGGACATAACTAAGTCCCTAGATACTTAATCCATGACATAAACAAAACAAATGCTGATCTATTCTCCTAGATCTAGCACAATACATAATATATTGAACATGGAAGAAGAACTAAAGAAGTAAAACTTACCTCCAACCTGTAGGTTGTCCTAGATCCAGATCCAAGCTTGATCTTCAAGGCTTGAACTTGTTAAAAAAGACAAAGGACCAAAAATTCCAAGCAAGTAGATGCATTTATCTAGATCTAACCTACAACATATCATGCATCAATATAACAAGAGATAAGACATGGGAGAATAGGCCAAGTTATCATTAAGAAAGCCAAAGAAGTTTATTACAATGTTATACCTTGATTTCCAATATGATAGCATCTCCTTCCAAGCTCTCCTCCATCACCTTGCAAGACTCTTAACATCAAGATGACCTCCTCATGAGTGTTCTCCAAGAATTACAGGACCATATTTTTGGTGTTTCCAAGATCACCCCCCCCTTAGCTCATGGATGGTCCTCCTTAAGTAGGATTTGGGAAGGCCAACCACTAGGAGAAAATGATGGATTTAAGTGAGTAAGATGTGGATCAAGGATCTAAACCATTCCAAGGAGGGAATGTGAGATGGGATTCAAAGGGGTACCTCATCCCAAGAAAATCTCCATGAGATCCAAGATCCAAAATCAAAGGGATAAGCCTAAACCAAACTTTTCACTCCCTTATAACTGAGCAAAGCGTGAAAATATTGAAATTTTCGCTCCCCCATAGGTATGCAGGATGCGAAAAAGATGAAAATTTTGCTCCCCCATAGGCATGTAGGGCGTGGAAATTCCAGTAAGTGGTAATTTTGGGAGGTGGCTAAGGTGGGTTTCGACCCCTTGCTTGTTGGATTTGCTTCCAAGTGTGACTAGGGAAGGGATCAACATTAGAATAAAGGGTCCTAATACCCTTAGGAGGCATAAACATCATGTTTTCCATGGTGGTGAAACATGCAGATCCTCACTTACACATGGTGTGGCAATTTGAAGTATAACAAGTTCCAGTTGGTAATTAAGAATCGAAAAGGAAAATCCAACACAGTAGCCTATTGCCTTATCCAACCACCAATTACTTCAATTCTTACAATGTTAAGTATGCATGGTTATGACACCATTACTTGGCCACGACTGTATGAAGAAGACACTAATTTTTTGACGGTGTACTAACAGCTCCAGACAAAACAATTGACTTTTCTGGACTACCATGTGAAGGACAACTTGCTTTACAAGCTAGGACAACTTTGTGTACCTTCTGGTGAGCATCGACAGAATATCATCTAGGATGCACACAAAACAAAATAGCAGGACACTTTGGAATGGCAAAGAAACTTGTGCTCCACAAGTATTTCTATTGGCCTTCGCTCAAAACAGATGTCGACAGGTACATCAATTCATGTGTGGTTTGTGCCATTTCCAAGGCACCGAACCGACGATAGGGTTTGTCTATGCCCTTTCCCGTTCCTAGTCGACCATGGGAATTTATTTCCTTGGATGATTTGACTGGATATTCTATTACCCGACACCAACATGATGCAATCCTGGTAGTGGTTGAAAGATTTTCCAAAATGGCTATCCTCATTCCTTGCAAGAAGACCAAAACATCCCAACATACTACTCAAATCTTCTTTGAGAATGTTTTGAATCACTATGGCTTGTCAAATTCAATCATCTTCGACCGCGACTCTAGATTTGTTAGCACATTTTGGAAGATTCTCTAGTAGTAGCTCGACACCTAGCTATCTATGTCGACATCGTTTGATCCTCAGACTAATGAATAGATGGAAGTTGTGAATGACATGGTGGTACAGTTGCTTCATATGTACAAACACAAGCATCGCAAAACATGGGACGAAAGTATTCCATACATTTAGCATATCTATAATCAAGCGCAACACAGTTCAACGTGCAAGAGTTCATTAGAAATATGTTATGGATTTAAACCCTCAGCTCCTATTGAAATAATTAGCCAATCGACTGGATTGGTTGAGAATGAGCCTGGGCGGTGAGAGATTGATAAGGCACTCAACTTCAAGGATCAGGTGTGTGACATTCAAAAACAAGCATATGAGATATTGCATCAAGCTAGTGAGAAATCCAAGGCCTGACATGATAAGAATTGTATTCTTCATTCATTCAAAATTGGGGATCAAGTCTGGTTGCATCTCAAGAAAGAAAGATTCAGTGACCCGCACATGAAGTTGAAACCTTTAAGATATCATCCTTATACCATTCTTGAGAAAATTGGGGAAAATGATTTTAAGCTTATAATTCCACCATACTTGGGTATACATCCAGTATTCAATGTGGAATTGCTTCGACCATATTTTTTGCCATTATTGGAACATATCAACTTACAACCAACAACATCAGAAGATATACACCCAGATGATCAAGAGCCGCTTTCCGCTGACACCATTGTTGGAAAACAAGTACTCCATACAAGGACATGAACAATTCCCTTGTTTCACGTGGCCAAAGAATGATAACTCCCATCTCAAGGAAAGCGGTATCCTCTTCCTGAATTGGAGCTCAATTTTCCTCATCTACACGAGCAGGAAATTGGGACCATTGCCACCTAAGGGTGGAAGTCCGATCCATCCCATGACTCAACTAGATCCATTGACTATTGGCTAGTCCTAGTCAACTCCTTGGTCAGATCCTCGACTCGGTCGTCCCAATAGATCAATTGATTTCACAACTCGACGCCCGACATCACATTCCCAACGATACATGCCCGATAGATCATCATACATGACAGATGGTATTTGATGATACAATCACATGTCAGATGTCATTCTGAGTAATTGGAAGGCATCCGAACTACCATCGACATGGAAATAATGTCTCTTCATATTCTTCTAGCTAGTGAATGGGAAGAAGACACATGATCTCTTTGTAACTATCTTTTTGTAACTGAAATGCGGTGGGTAGTTACCCAAGCGCCCCTCAGAATTGTATAAATAGTTGTAAGCTCAAAGATGAAAGATATTTTGGTTCTCTACTCTTGATTGCATTAAGACGAGTTCCAAAATAGAAGGCTCGATCGGTTCTCGATGGTTCCTACATTTGAAAGTTTACGATGACTGCTCAATAAAACTGGAGTTTTCACCCTTGGGGTTTCTCCATTATCAATTCCTATCTCACATTCTTCTGTGATTGGCATTGTATATTAAATTTTGCAGTTGTTTAATGTTTGGTGTATGATATTATTCATAGTTGTTTCTTTGATCAAACTAGCATTATAGCGTCCACCATAACAATAGCTTACTTATCCAGTCAACTCTATTGTCCTCCTATCGACCTCCTGGGCGACACGAATCACATGTGGAATCCATGGCCTCCCATTCTCATTAGTTGTCCATGTTGAAGCTAGTTATCTAATTAAATAATAATAATAAAGTCCATAGTCCTGAAACCTAGTGCCCACTAATAAACAAAATAATAACATATGTCCGGGGATTAACAATAGGGGTATTACATCCCCCTCCCCCTTAAAAAAATGCATCGTCATCTATGCATACTTATTACATACATGTTGCAACACAAAATTTAAAAAAATATGAGGGTATGCCTCCCTCACATCATCTTCCAACTCCCAAGTAGCATCTTCAGGACTGTAGTGGATCCATTGGACCTTTACCTGCCTAATATCTCAATTCTGGAGCAACTTGACTTTTCTGCCCAATATGGTAATTGGTTGTACCCAAAAATTCCCTTCCGGTTCCACCTAAATCACATTCCAATCAATCACATGATTAGCATTATGTATATACTCTTTTAACAAAGATACATGGAATACATTATGCACTTTTATGCAAGTAGGCAATGCAAGCTCATATGAAATGGGACCTATCCTAACTAAGATCTCAAAGGGTCCACAGTATCTAGCAGCTAGCTTCAAACCGTTTCCCAAGTTCAAGAAGCTCTTCTTGGGTTTGAATTTCAAAAATACATGATCTCCAACTTTAAAATGTTTGTCAATTTTGTTCTGATCTTCATAAATTTTATGTAGGTCTTGAGCTGCTTTCAGATTCTGCTTGATTCTAATCATTTGATATTCCATGTCCTTCAGTAGTTCAGGTCAAATAATGATTATGTCTTTTGGATTATCCCAACTGATAGGAGTATTGCCTCTTCTTCCATACAATGCCTCAAAAGGACTCATCTTCATAGAGGCATGTTATCCATTATTATAGGCAAACTCTACCAAGTGCAAATAATCCTCCCACTTGGATGGATGATCCATCACATACATTCTCAACATATCTTCAACCATCTGATTGAATCTTTCTATCTGACCATCTATTTGAAGATGGTATGTTGTACTCATGTTCAGATCCATGTCAAATCCTTTGAACAAGCCTTTCCAAAAGTTAGAAGTGAATTTTTCATCTATGTCTGACACTATAGCTTTTGGAAATCCATGTAGTCTGGAAACCTATTTCATATACATGTCTACTATGTTGGTTGTCTTATGAGTCGTTTTCACTGGAATAAAGTGTGCAACTTTAGTCAATTGATCCACTACTATCATGATTGCATCATTATCTAGTATTTTCTTAGGTAACTTTGTGATGAAATCTATTGTCACTACATCCCACTTCCATTCAAGTATTGGTAATGGTTGCAAAAAGCCAACTGGATGCTGATGCTCCACTTTAACCTTCTAACATTCCATGCATCTAGCTATGTACTATGCAACATCATTCTTCATTCCTTTCCAATAGTACTACTTACTCACAACTGCTACTATCTTTTGATAACCTGAATGTCCAACATAAGGTACATTATACATCTGCTTCAGAACCATTTCCTTATATCTCCATATTTTGGCACATAAACTCTATCCTTATGCATGAGGATTCCATTCTCTTCCAACCTATACTTATCAAAGTTTTGTGGTACTTCCTACTGCTACAATCAACCTCTTACCTGCTGGTAATGCTCATCTATAACATTGGCTTCAATGATCTTATCTTTCAAATTTGATGTACCAATACTTATAGTTTCTACATTCATCACATGTATCTTCCTATTGAATGCATCAACTACCTTATTCTCTTTCCTTCGATGTGCTTGATATCAAAGTCATATTCACATAGCAATTCCATCCATCTTCTTTGTCTTGCATTCAAAGTAGGATGCTCAAAAAAATACTTTAAACCATCATGATCATTCCTTAATTCAAACTTCTTTCCCATCAATTAGTGGCTCTACATCTTTAAGGCACGAATGATAGTTGCAAGCTCCAGATCATGAGTGTCATAGTTCTATTCATGTTCTTTTAGATTTATGGACTCATAACTGATTCATGGCCATTTTGATTCAACATTCCACCAATTCCTTGCTTAAATGCATCGGTGCATACTACAAAGATTTCATCAGGATCTATAATCTTCATAATTGGTGCACTGGTGAGAATTTCCTTGAGTATCTGAAATTGTCTTCACACTTGGAATTCCATTCAAAATTCACTCCCTTTCTCTACAAAGATGTAATGTGATGAGATAACTTTGAGAAACCTTTAATGAATCTTTGGTAGTACCCTACTAACCCCATAAAAGATCTTACTTCTGATACATTCTTTAGCGTCTTCCATTCCACTATAGCTCTTATCTTCTCAATATCCAGTGAGATACCTTTTTCTAATATGAGTGTCCTAGGAAGTGAATTCTACTCGGATATAATGAACACTTACTTAGCTTGGCATACAACTGATTCTCGCTAAGTACTTGCATCACCAATCTTTGATGCTCTTAATGTTCTTCTTCTATCTTGGAATAAATGAGTCCAAGAATACAATTACGAACTTATCCAAATAATTTCTGAAAAATCCATTCATCAAAAACATAAATGTTGCTGGTGCATTTGTCAATCCAAAAGGTACTATTGTAAATTCATAATGACCATACCTAGTCCTGAATGCTGTCTTATTGATGTCTTCATTCTTGATTCTAACTTGGTGATATATTGATCTCAGAACTATATTTGAGAATAATTTGGTTCCTCTCAATTGATCAAACAAGTCATCAATCCTTGGCAAGGGATACTTGTTTCTTATTGTTGCTTTGTTTAGTTGTCTTTAATCTATACAGAGTCTTAAAGTTCCATCTTTCTTCTTTACAAACAACAAAAGAGCTCCCCAAGGTGACACACTGGGCCTTATCTAACCTTTCTTTAGAATATCTTCTAACTGCATATTTAACTCTTTGAATCATGGAGTACTCATTCTGTAAGGTGCTTTAGATGAAGGAACTAGTACCAAATCAATAGAGAAATCAATGTCTCTATGAGGTGGCATTCTTGGTAATTCTTGAAAGACATCTTCAAATTATTGTAGCATTGGGTAGTCTTGTAGCTCTAGTTATTTTCCTTTTTTTGGATCCTCCACATGAGTTGCATACAACTGATAACATTTCCTAAAAAAATTATTCAGTTGTAGAGATATGATCTGTCTCAGAGATATGGGTCTAGGTATACCTCTCATTGTCACCTAGTTTCCTTTTTCAGCCCAACAAGTATAAGTCTTATTGTGACATTCAAGCATGGAATGATGTGCATCCAACCAATCCATGCCAATCAATGCATTAGATGAACCTAAAGGTATGATGTTCAAGTCTGCAAGGGTCTTCAAAACATTCATTTCCAAAGGAAAATTTCTTACTGCTTTTGTGACCTTCCTCTTGGTACCTATAGCCAAATGCACTAAACTTGTTGTCTAAAGATTTTTTTTCTTCAAGTAACGTCTCTCAAATTTGTTAGGTGCAATGTAACTATGGATAGATCTAGAATCAATCAAAATAGTTATAGGTACATTAGCAATCTTACCCACTACCTTAATAATCCGGGACAGATGATCAACTTGTCTACCATCCAAGGTTGCATAGATTCCGGGAATACTTCTTCCAACATAACCAACAGGTGAGGCTTCTCGAATGTTGTTAATGGTGATTCTCTTATGTGGATATTGCTTGACATAGTGACTGTCCTTACATATCCAACATTCAACAGGTGGCCTTGGCCCTTTGTCTGAATGTTCTTCCCCTTTGGTTTTTCTTTGCTCTTGTTGATAGGAATTATTGTTGTTTTTGAATGATGGAGGCTTGAATCCTTTCTTTCTCTATTATTGCTTGTCTCTTTTCTTATCTTTCCAGACCTTCTGATATGGATATTTGTTCTTATTTTGATCGTATAGATGCTTTTCCTTCCAATGACATCCTTAAGGGTCTTTGGTCTGTCATACTAGATCTTGTCTTTATAGGAATATGGTATACCACTGAGGTACCTCTGAATATTCACTTTCCAATCCTTTATGAAATCTGCATACTTCAAGAGCTCTCGTAACCTTTTCTCATAAGATTCCATGGTCATGCTACCCAACTTGATTTCAAAGAACTCCTCCATCTTCTTGTCATAGTAGTGCTCTGAGATATATTCTTTCTAGAAATATTTCTTGAACTTTCTCCAAAATATTCTATCTTCATCATTATCTTTTAGCTTAACTAGTTGATCCCACTAAATGGATGCTTTGCCTTGAAAATGGTAGATGGCTACCCTTGCTTCCATGTTTGATTGTACTAATGCAACCGGAAGAAATTTCTAAGTCCCAACAACCAAGCTTCATCATCTTCACCTTTCTTCGCTTCTCCATCAAAGGTTGGGGGTTTGATTCTTCTTAGTTCTCCCACCATTTCATTATGTGCAAACCTTCTCTTCTTATATCTTACCGGGGATCTTTCAGGGATGCTTTATGAATACCTTTTATTTTTCACTGCAGAGGGAATATGATGAGGTCTTCTTGAGGATGATCTAGATCTTTCATATTATCTTCTTGGTACATGTCTTCTCGCATCCTGATTGTTTCTTGGAGTTGTTCTTTGGGTTCTTTGCAATTGTTTCAGATCATGCATGATTTGTTCTTGAATGTGAATGATCCTTTCATTATCTTCTCCGCACTTTTTTATTGAATATTTTAGACATAAGGGTTCCCTGCTTCTCTTGTGTCCATTTGTTCTAGCTTCTCTTCTTCCAAACTCCTCTTCAGGGATGTATGGTAGTTGTCCTTCTTCCAAATACATCTCTGATCTCGATAGCTTATTTCTAATCTCTTGTTGTTGTTAATGTTTGAGAAAATATGATGAGCTTTGAACTTTAAAACTTTAAGTGCGGAAATACTGAATACTTGAATCAATGAACCATTTAATCACATGAAACATTCAACCATAAAAAAATATGTACCCTGAGGAAAACCATCAAAATAATGAGGATGAAAAACCCCAACAAATATTCAGAGTATAATTATGATAGATAACAATGGATGTCTTTTACAAAATAACAAATTGCTTTCGGCAGCCCAGGTGCTAGATAAGAGAGAATACTGAGCAATAGAGAATAGAGATTAACTATATCAACTTCCCATGTGTCCAACACATTAATAACAAGAAATAATCACTACCATGCAAGATGTAGTGAATGGTTTAATGGGTAATGGTGCATCACATGCAAAAACTGTGATTCCTTCTTAGAGAATTATATTGCACAAAGAGAAGCGCATTGCCTTCAAGGAAGAAGATAATGTGCTTCACATTGAATTCATCAATCCTATATAACATATTTATACATTCTTCACATGCATAGGATTCTATTTTTATCTTCTGAATTCATGATGAACTTTCCCTCCATATGGATGTATCAATCTTGCATGAAGAAGAGCACCCCACTTCTCATGCAGTGCATTATCTCACTCAAATGAGTCTTAGGATGAACTCACCCCTTAACTGAAAGCTTGCCAACTTAGTTAGGTGGATAACTTAAGTGTCATCATGCAAGTGTCACAACTCAAGTGTCGTCTTTTAGTTTAACAAAAGTGTCATCTATTAGTTTAACATAAGTGTCGTCATGCAATAACACTTAATTAACTAGATATTCTTTGTTATCACTTAATTAACTCTTTTTAACATAAGTGTCGTCTTTTAGTTTAACATAAGTGTTGTCATGCAATAACACTTAGTTAACTAGATATTCTTTGTTATCACTTAGTTAACTCTCTTTAACTGAAATCATGCTGATTGATTTACTTGTAGTGAACAATGTGAGTTCTTTAATTAATAGAGGCATACATTGTGGCTTTAACTAAAGCTTAACAATTCAATTTCACTTAGTCATCTCACGAGCAATTCAAATTCTCTTTTTCTCTATCATTTATCTTTATCTCTTATATTTACTACATGATCAATATGCGTTAACTTTAACTATCTATCATATCAGATTATACTTAGAATATTTGTCAGATGTTCTGAGCATATTATATTACTCTCGGACCAAATGATCATATGCTAAAGTAGTTCACTCTAGAGGTGGATAGTCTCTAAAGGAGACTTAATAGCAATCAGTGACCATGGTTAGTAATACATCACAAAAAATTAATGCTTTAACCATGCAAAGTATCTACCTCTATGACTGGAGTTCCACCCCATGGGTACCTACTATAACTGGAGGTCCACCCCATGGGTACCTACTATAACTGGAGGTCCACATGAGAATATGACTTGACACACAAGTCCCAAGCGTTTTCCAACAAGAATTTACAACATCATCACTTTGATACATCAAAGCATTCACCTCAACACATGAGGAATAACCGTTTACAACGAAAGGCTTAGTCATTCTTGAGTCCAACACAAGAATCTACTCCAAGTTCCTGAGTTCAACTCACACTCCCTACCTCAACACTTGAGTCTCAATCCTGACTGCACAATATTGGCTTGGATAATGACTCATGATGTTGTACATTTAACACTCCCTCTCAGTGAGGGAGGCATTCTCTGCCATACCAATCTTGTCTCAGAAGTACCTGAACTTCGTCACTAATAGAGGATTTGTTAACACATCTGCAATCTGCTCATCAGTAACAATGTACTGAAGTTTCACTGTGCCTTTCTGGACCATGTCTCTAATGAAGTGATACTTCATTTCAATGTGCTTCGACTTATCATGAAACACAAGGTTTTCAGAAAGATTGATGTAGCTTTGATTGCCACACCGAATTACTGTAGAATCAAGCTTCTTATCGAACAACCCAACAAGTAGCTTCCTAAGCCACATTGCTTCTCGAAAGGAAATACTAGATACAATAGGCTCTGCTTCTGTAGTACTTTGGGATATAGAGCCCTACTTCCTGCTAGACCAAGAGATCATAGCATAACCCAAGCTAAAACAATAGTTGGATGTAATCTTTCGGTCCACAATGCTACCACCCCAATCATAGTCAGTATAACCAAGTAACAACACCCCTCCATTGGAGGCATATCTGAGTCCATAAGCAATCATACATTGAAGTTACCTAATCACATTATTAGAAGCAACCCAATGTCTGTGTCTTAGATTAGACATAAATCGACTCAGAATACTCACAACATAACATATATCTGGCCTCAAGTTTATCAAGCACATCAATGAACCAATATGCTATCTATACAAACTGGGGTCCGCTTGATCTGATTCAGAATTTGACTCATGTAGTTTCCTCAAATTGGAAACTATCAGATTAATCATGGATTTGCAATCCAACATGCCAAACCTGCACAATATATCAACAATGTACTTCCCTTGAGAAAGAAATATCTCATCTTTTCTTTGCTAAATCTCAAGGCCAAGAAAGTAGTGCACAAGACGTAATTCTTTCATCTCGAACTCAGAAGTGATCTCCCTCTTGCACCAAGCAATCAGTTGCTCTTTTCCAGTAAGGAACACATCATCAACATATAGAACCAGTATCAACTATTGGTTCTTCACTACTTTGAAGTACAAAATTGGATAAACGTTTCTCTTAGAGAATCCCAGTCTTTGAAGATAACTATCAATTCTCGAATACCAAGCTCTGGCAGCTTGCTTAAGCCCATACAAGGCTCTCTTCAATTTGCACACATGGGAATCCTTCCCATGAACCACAAACCCATCAGGCTACTGAATATAAACCTCTTCCTCAACCTCACCATTGAGGAAGGTTGTCTTCACATCCATCTGGTGAAGCTTCTGTCATGACCCCTCCCATCATTCCAAACGATAGAGGGAACATGACTGTAACATGGGGGTGTCTGATTTTTCCCCAAAGCCATAAGACTGAATTTTACCATTTAAATAAAATGCATACTGAAATTACACAGTGGAATTAAAACATATTTGCACACACACAAACGGTAATGCATCATCCTATCTATCACAAGCAGAGGATGATTCAACATGCAGAGAATCAATCCCATTCCAATGCTATGCACAGATTTCATATCAACCCTATTAAGATAATCATTTCAATCCATTAACATGAATAATTATCATTCAGAATTAACACATTGCAGAACACATAATGCATATAAATTTAAACCACAGAGAACACTTATCTTTGAGATGAACCAAACAACTGGCTATGTGAGAAAAACGTTCTACCCAACCATAGATCTCTGTCCATCCTATATTCCTTCAGCTGAGAGGTCACCCCCGAGCTGGGTTGTGTATCCACTAAGGAGGAACTAAACAGGCTAATTCACAGCCATGGTTTCACTCAAAGAATCATGCTAAGCCAACACACAGTTGGTTTTATCAAGCATGCAATAAGCAAAGGAGGAGGATTCTAAGCCAGTGAGCTCAACCACAGAGCTACAGGCATCTCAAATGAACTCAACAACCATGGCACCCACAATACCTACCTCACCCAACACAAGGAAGGTCCCCTTCTCTGCTACACAGTCCCTCAGGCGTCACTTCACTCCAGTGCTATTCAGGGTGGGCATAGAAAGGTCCAACTGCTAATTCCTTGAGATTCCAGCCTTCACTGGGTTTATCAAGCAAACCCAACCTCTGTTCAATCATTCACACTTGGATTTCTCACAATTCTGTCATCAAATAACTCCATCCCGTCACTGGATTTCTGGGCTATAAAAACTGGGTTTTCCAATGGATTTAGGGGTATCTAATACTCTCAATTCTGCCCCAAGGTTCATATCTATGGATCCCCCATTGGAGTTCACCATCAATACCAAATTCTAGGCGTTTATGGCACTTCAAAACGTGGGTTCTTGCAAAATTGCGATTTCTGGTTTTTTTCACTGCTGGGCATGTGTAATGGATGAAAACTGAAGCTTACATGTTCCACAATGGAATGGGAATGGGGAAAAATGAATTCCCATGAGGTAGAGTGACTTGTGGGTCAAGGAAACAAAGCCCATACTCTGCCATACGAATTTCTGGGTTGCCCATGCTCCATTGAAGCCATGGACTGAATTCTTCAACAAATTTCTTACATAAAATTAAATGTCAGCAAAGGAAGTCAAATGGGTTCTCAAGATGACATTTGGTAGCTTATGGTTCAATCCCACAACCCCCTCACCACTCCCTAGTGGATTACACATGGTCCCTTCTCATTAGTTGCTTCCATAGCCAGTTCTGGGATTTTATTGAAATATTAATATTTACATCGATTACAATATCCCATGGCTTAATAGCACATGGATAACAAAATGCCAAATACTTGTCCATTTTAAATAAAATCCGAACATACACTAGCGGGGCCTTGGCCTTGAGCTCCACGCTAGGGAAACATACATCGCATGTATACAATATTTACATTAAAAGCCAATATTTCATAAGGGTCAAAATGGGGTATTACATTCCCCTCCCCCTTAGAACAACGTTGTCCTCGGTGTTCTCAAAACTGAACAAAAATGGGAATGCCTCCCTCATGGCATCCTCTAGTTCCCACGTAGCTTCATCGAGACTAAGGTGCTCCCATTGGACCTTTACCTGCCTGATGGCTCTGTTCTAGAGCAATGTGACCTTCTTGTCGAGGATGCGCATAGGCTCTACTTGGAACTCTTCCTCGGGATCCACCTGTATCACATTCCAATCAATCATATGATTAGGATCATGTACATACTTCTTAAGCAAAGATACATGGAAAACATTATGAGCTCTTATATTAGCAGGCAATGCAACTCTATATGCAACTGGTCTTATTCTATTAAGGACTTCAAATGGCCCACAATATCTTGGTGCCAACTTGGCACAACTCCCCAACTTGAGAGAAATTTTTCTTGGTTTCACTCTAAAATAAACATGATCCCCAATCTGAAATTCCTTATGCACTCTTTTCAAATATGCGTAACTCTTTTGATTGTCCTGAGCTGCCTTTAAATTCTGCCCGATCTTAGCAACTTCCTGTTCCATTTCCTTGATCATCTCTGGTCCAAGTACTACCCTGTTCACCGGGCTGTCCCATTTCATTGGATTCCATCATCCCTTGCCAAACAATACCTCAAATGGACTCATCCCCAATGATGCATGATGTCCATTATTGTATGCAATTTCTACCAAGTGTAGGTAATCTTCCCACTTGGATGGTTTATCTATCACATACATTCTCAGCATGTATTCAAGAACCTGGTTCATCCTCTCAATTTGGCCATCTGTTTGAGGATGATATGCTGTACTGAAATTCAATCTAGTTCCCAATTCCTGAAATAATCCTTTCCAGAAATTGGAAGTGAACTTCGTATCATGATAAGAAATTATTGCCTTGGGAAATCCATGCAATCTGAATATCTCTCTCATGAATATATTTGCAATGTTATTAGCCTTGTGAGTGGACTTAACTGGAATAAAGTGAGCTACCTTTGATAGCTTGTCCACCACAACCATGATTGAATCATGCTTCTTCACTGTCATGGGCAGACTTGTTAGAAAATCCATAGAGATCACTTCCCACTTCCACTCCGGAATGGGTAAGGGCTGCAAAAATCCTGCTGGATGTTGGTGCTCTGCCTTGACCTGCTGGCACTTTTGACACCTATCAAGGTACTCAGCTATTTCCTTCTTCATACCATGCCAAAAATATTGCTTTCATGCTGCTGTTATAGTTTTATGATATCCTGGGTGTCCAGAATATGGCATTTGATGTATTTCATCCATCACAAGCTTCTTCAAATATGCACTATTTGGAATGTACAGTCTGGTACCATGATAAATGAGAACCTCATCCTCACCCAGCTGATATCTTGCACTTGCTTCATCCATATTACCCTACTGCAACTTCTCTTTAATTTGAAGGTAAGTTTCAGCACTAGTTTGAGCCTCAAGGACTCTTGTCTTCAAATCTGATTTGCACATACTTAATGCTGCAACATGAAATTTTCTGCTAAGAGCATATGCAACCTTATTCTCCTTCCATTTTGCATGCTTAATTTCAAAATCAAATTCACAAAGAAATTCCATCCACCTAGCTTTCCTAACATTCAATTTTGGCTGGTCAAACAAATACTTCAAGCTCATGTGGTCTGTTCTAAGCTCGAATCTTCTCTCCAACAAATAATGCCTCCACATCTTGAGAGCATATACTATGGCTGCTAATTCTAAATCATGCGTGGCATAATTCTTTTCATGCTCCTTTAATTTCGTTGACTCATAGCAAATAAAAAATCCTTCTTGCATGAGCAATCTGCCTATCCCTTCAATGCAAGCATCTGTGCACACTAAAAAATCCTTCTTTGGATCTGCTATCTTCAAAACAGGAGCGCTGGTAAGTAACTCCTTTAACTGCTGAAAACTTTTCTCACATTTTTCAGACCATACAAACTTGATATTCTTCCTTTGCAATGAAGTGATTGGATGAGCTATCTTGGAGAAGCCTTCAATAAACCTTCTGTAGTAACCAACAAGACCCATAAAAGATCTAACATCTTAAACATTTCTTGGAGTAGACCAATCCATTATGGCTTCAATATTTTCTGGATCCACTGCAATACCTTCTTCTGAAATGACATGACCCAAATATTGCACCTTCTTTTGGTAAAAATCACACTTGCTTAACTTGGAATACAACTGATGTTCTCTAAGGACTTGCAACACCATCCTTAGATGCTCCTCATGTTCTCCTTCATTCCTTGAATAGACAAGAATCTCATCCAAGAACACAATCACAAACTTATCCAAATATTTGCTGAATACACTATTCATGAGACACATGAATGTAGCAGGTGCATTGGTAAGACCAAATGGCACCACAGTGAACTCATAATGACCATATCTAGTTCTGAAAGTCGTCTTGTGAATGTCTTCTTCTTTAATCCTCACTTGATGATAGCCAGATCATAAGTCAATCTTGGAAAACACCTTAGCTTCCTTCATTTGATCAAATAAGTCATCAATTCTTGGCAATGGATACTTATTCTTGACTGTCACTTTATTGAGCTGCCTGTAATCAATACACAAACTTAAAGTCCCATCCTTCTTCTTGAAAAATAACACATGTGCTCCCCAAGGAGACACACTAGGCCTGATATACCTCTTGTCCATTAACTCTTGTAGCTACATCTTTAACTCTACCAATTCTGGTGTGCTCATTCTATAAGGAGCTTTGGCATTCGGTGCTGCCCCTGGAACAAGATCAATGGTAAAATCAACATCTCTCTTTGGGGGTAGTCCCGACACTTCATCCGGAAATACATCTTGGAACTCTTGCAACAATGGAAAGTCTTCCATCCTTGGCCCTTTGTCCTGTGACGAATCTAACATATGAACTGCATATAATTGGAAACCTTTCTTATAAATTTTTTTCAACTGTAAGGCTGAAATCTTTCTTACTAAAACTTGCTTGGGAATTCCTTTTACCAATCTTGGCCTTTCCTCTTCATCAATGCATTCAAGTGCTTTCTCATAACAGTCCAACTTGGATCTATGTCTTTCCAACCAATCCATGCCAATTAAGGTATCATAAGATCCTAATGGTAGTACATTTAATTCAGCATGTGTGTGGAGTCCATTCAATTCTATGGGGCACTCCACCACTGCTTCACTAAATTTTCTCTTGGTCCCTATGTCTAATTGAACTAGCCAAGACTTATTGTGCTTCACTTTTCTAAGAGAACAACCTTCAACCACTTTTGGAGAAACATAACTATGAGTAGATCCTGGATCAATCAAAACAGAAATAGATTGCTTAGCAATCTTACCTTCAACTTCCACCACTGATGATTGATGGTCTACCTGATGATTATCCAACGCTGCATAAATTTGAGGTGTTTCCCTTGCCATGTCCTCCACTCTTGCCGCTCCCTTTAAGTTGTGCAACCTTCGGGGATTCTCCTTCCGATGTGGACAGTCCTTTAGCAGGTGGTTTTCTCCACATCCCCAACAATGAAGTGGCCCTTTTGATGTCTTATCTGTTGCTACTACTGGCTTGAATCCACTCCTTGCTTGCTGCCCCCGTGGAAAGGTTTTGGGATGACTTTTGAATGGTGGTTTGAATCCACTTTTCTTTTGATCAAACCTCCCTCTTGGATTTCCTTTCCATGCTGGTGAACCTTTGATTTTCCTTTACTCTGCTCATAGTTATGTATTGCCATCCTAATGGCTTCATCAAGACTTGGTGGATTAACAAAATCAATCCTATCTCTGAAACTTTGAGGTAGACTCCCAAGGAAGCATTGGATCTTTACCCTCTCATCTTTAATGTAATACACATACCTCAATAATTCCAAAAATTTATGGACATGTTCTTCCATATATTTTTGTCCCAACCTGAGTTCATTGAACTATTTCCTCTTACTGTCATAATACCTAGCAAAAAGGTATTTTTCCTTGTAGTACTTCTTAAATATCTCCCAGCTGATCTTCCTTTCACTGATCCCTTTCACTTGCAAGAGGTGCTCCCATCAAATTGAAGCTCTACAATTTAGATTGTAAATGGAAATTCTGGCCTTTTCATTTCCTGAGTAGTCCTGAATTCTGAAATATTTCTTCATTCCAAGAAGCCATGCCTCTGCCTCTTGGCCAGTCTTGTCTTCTCCATCAAATGTGGGAGGTCTTCCCTTCCTGAATCCTAGAACATATGCAAGTGATATCATAGCTCGAATAGTGGTGTACCTAGCCATAAGAGCGAATGTCTCCTCATAGTCTATGCCTTATTTATGAGAGAAACCTCGGGCAACAAATCTGGCTTTATAATTTTCAATACTGCCATGAGTAGCATGCTTGATCTTGTAAATCCATTTGGAAGTAACTATGGACTTTCCTTCAACTTTAGGAATGATTTCCCAAACATCATTATTCATAATAGATTTGTATTCCTCTATCATTGCATCTTTCCATACTTGCTTCTTTGCAACTTATTCATAGGTGGAAGGATCTGAATCACTGATGTGACTCATCTGTGAAAGATACCTTGGATATCTGTCAGGTCGCTTTCGCTCTCTAGAAGATCCTAATGGTGCTCCATGCCTCTTTGCATCTTGTAGTATATCTCAACACCATTCATACCTCCTCTTGGAAAGAGGTTCATCAAACAGTTCTACTAGTTCATCAGAAGCTAGCAAATCTGAGAATTATGCTGGATTCTCCTTCTGAACATCTGAATGGGGAGAATCAGTATCTGGGTCCTCCATCATAGGAGTCTCATGCTCCTCTATTTCGATATCATATTGAATCTCTTTTGATCACTTGAATGATTCCTCTTCATGGAAGGTCACATCTCGACTGACCCCAATGTGTCTTTCAACTGACACATATATCATGTAGGATTTGTATGATTCACTATAACCAACAAAGGTTCCCTCCTTTCTTTATGGATCCATATTTGTCCTCTTTTCTTTCAGAACATGAATGTATACAGGACTCCCAAAGATCCTAAAGCATGAAATATATATATTTTTTTTTCCAGGTTAGTGAACACTTCTTCAGGTGTCTTCTCTTCTAGAATGGCATGCGGAATTATATTCTAGATATATACTGCTGTATTGGTGGCCTCTTCCCATAATGAGGTAGACAAGTCTTGATCATGCATCATGGAATATGGTTCTATTCTTCCTTTCGGAAACCCCATTTTTTTGAGGATTGTAGGGTACAGTTAACTATCTACAAATTCCTGCATCACTAGAGAACTCATTAAACGCATGTGAATCAAATTCACCTCCATTATTAGATCTCAAAGCACAAATGTGCTTTCCTGTCTGATTCTTAACTAGGGCTCTGAATTTATGAAACTTGCTAAAGGTGTTGGCTTACAAGATGATCTAAAGGGTTTTCAAGATAGACCTAGGTTCTTCTCGGTTTTACTTAACCAACAAAACCCCTTCGCACCGGCCCTTTCGGCATCAACCTGCGAACAGGTTGAAGTCTCACCTGAGGTGTAATTCTGGGGCACTGCGGAACCAGGTTTCCACAGTGAGTGATGAGTTGTTTAACCAGACTAACCGCGCAATGCACCAGTGGACTGGCGCTGCGAACCTAGGACAGCGCGACAGATAGACTACGTCATGGTCTGCGGTACTCCGTCTGATTGCTGTGATATCCGCGAGTCCAAGGACTGCACGGTTCGACCACAACAATACTAAAGGGGAAATGTGACTAACTTACATGCCTGCACACTGGACTTGACAATTACTCAGTATCTATACTTTATATTCTTTAAGCAATCACTTACTATCTTAAGCTAAGTGACTTTACCAACACTACCAGTAGATAATTTATATAATACTGTGCGTGGTCTGTGTGTGTGTCACAAGAGTATACGATCACAAGAGTATACGATCCAACCTTTCATACACAACTGGAAGTGTTCTATAAGCTGATACTTGTGCAAACTCGAGTACTAGGCATTCAACATCCATTCATTCATACAATGCTTAACATATTATTCCCATCTCTCTTTCTTATGGCAAATACATACAAAAGCATTAGTATACCATAGGTAAATGAAGATCCAACACTCAATATAAGCAAATAAGTAACAACACATACATTCAATCACATTACACAAGATTTAACGTGGTTCACCCCCCAGATGGAGGCTATGTCCACAAGAACGGTTGTTAATATTGATCTTTTTGGGAAGGGTACAACCGTTCTTAGTCTGCGCACTTACTGCAGACTCTCTTCTCTCTCAGGTAGGTCTCTGCGCACTCAGCTGTGGAGCCTTTACAATAGTTTCTACCTCAACAAAATCTAATAATATGCAACAACGACAAAAGTGAAGAGTAACCATTCCCTTACAAAATCGTGCCTTACTTATAGATCATGCTCGTAGGTCATGTCTTTACATTCCACAGGCCAAAAACCCTTAGGGTTTACAAAACAGTTACAGTTTCCAACTCATCGAGCTAGCCGGTGCCTGGTAGCGAATCTTCCATCGTGGCCTACCCTTTGCGCATGCCCACGTTGCTATCGGCCTTCCTATCGCAGGTGTTCCAATAGGTCGCTTTCACCGAGCTGTTATTCCTCTAACAACCTCGTGCGACTGGCTCAGGTAGTGGTATCTTTCGCGTGTGCGACCAATCACTTTCTTTCCCAACTGCTCTTGCCCACCGCTTGGCATCCCTGGAGCATCTTTGCCAAAAATAGACCGTCGATGGTCTAACCGGAATATGTTCCATATTCCCTTCCAACACTCTGCCCTGCTAGATCCTTGTAGACTAGACACTTCACAGTACTGCATCCTCGTAGCACTGATCTTCACAGCACTTCCTCTACCGCGCTGCGTGCATCTTCGCAACACTTCTTCTACCGCGCTGCGCACATATTCGTAGCATCCCCAAATATGTAAAAAGAGTACTTTATATGAACTACACTTTGCTTCGCAGTTCCAAAAGTCCTTGCTCAAAATTGCCCCACTTGGGCCAGGCCCAACAGGCCCCTAACAATCACATGTGGCTCACCTCTGAGCCACTTGCAACTTCAGCTTCCCTGAGCTGTGCTACCTACTGTGGAGTTAGCTTTGCAACGAATTCATTGTATGTAGCAGTCAACTTATGGACTGCTTGCTTCATGTCTTGCTCAATCTGGCTAACTGTCTCCAGCATTTCAGATGTGATCTCCTCACCTATCTGTCCTTCCACCTGCTCATGATTCTCGCATAGCTCCTTTAATTTTTCCTCGATCTCTTGCGAGATCGTACTGGCATCTTCTAGTAATGGCTGCGATTTATCCCCTATTTCTGTTTCTTTTTCCCTCAATGCCTTCACTTCCTTCTTCAGTGCGCTGATTTCTCTGTACCTCTGCAACCTATCCTGCGGTGGCAGTGCCTTCACTTCTGTGTCCAATTGCTCTAATGCAGCTTGCTTTTCCTTCACCGCGTTCTTGACTGCTAGCAGTCCTGGGTCTTCTTCGAGGGCAGTGAATGCCTTCGACGCTGCTTCCAACAGATTTTGGCACTTAGCCACTTCGGCAGCAATGTTCTCTGCTGCAATCTTTACTACTCCTGCTACAGTTGCTGCTGATCTGGTGGGGTCTGTGGGTTTACCTGCTCCCTCAAAGTAGCCATGTCAGCCTCATGGAGAACCTCCATGTCTTGCATTTCTGTCTTCAGATGGGTCACCAGCTCGCCAATCTTGATAATAGTATCTGCTGGTACTGCTTGTACTTCAAAGTCGTCTATGCCATCGGTGACTGCGGTGATCGTGGATTCGAGTCTTAACCGACGATCATGTTCATCCTGCAGCTGCATAAATCTCCGCGAGCTATCTTCCTCCAACTGCCTGTTAGCTACTTGCAGTTCATCCTGTCCTTTGATTGCATCAATAGTTCTTTCATGCATCTCTTCTACGCACTACAAGTTTAAATAATGCAAGCCGGGTAATGGTATCTTCGCTAGATCTAGCTCCACGCGCTCTACATCCTTTATATCCAGTACTAGCTACTATGGCAATGGTAAAGTTATAGTACTTGTGTCCAAATGGACGATGCATTACTTTGCAGGAATGGTCATAGTCAGTTGCGGCTGCTGCGAAGTCCCTCCTGATTCCCTTCGGACTCTGAATCGTGCGGGGGGGGGGGGGTGGGGGGCAAATCTCTTGTTTACTTCGTCCATCTTCAGCGTGATGCCCTCCAACGCAATCAGATTCTTCTGTAGAGTATCCTATATGGCTTTATCTTTTTTGTCCTTGTCCGTCATCAAATCTTCTGTTATGTATCTAAATAGAACAATCATTTCAAATATTAAATGTAATATTACTTAGCTAATTGTAGGGTCACACCGTTCCTTTGAAACGGTGTGTGTAGACCTATAAAAAGGTCTTTTCTCTTATTGTAAACATCATCATTCAATTTCTACTATTCATTGTGGCTAATTCGAGTTTTGTGGGTTTTCGATTACGTTCGCTCCAAGTGGTATCAGAGCTGTGTGGCTCCTCGGTACCTTTCACAACTCCATTCATCTCCTCTCCACCTCCCACCTACTTCATTCTTCGTTATTTTCGTCATGTTCACCAACTCATCCATTCATCTCCTGCTACCCTCGTGGCCTCCGCCGTCCTGCCCTCCCCACAACTACCTGCACACACCTCCATACTGCCCTTCTGTTTCACTCCCGCCATTACGCACGTCCACTCCCTGTGCTCTTCACTCCCGACATCCATAACCTCCGCCATCCCTCACCTCCATCCACCCTCCTTCCTCAGCTCTCACACATCCATGCCTTCCCCTTGCTCCACTGCACGCTCCTGCCTGCGTCTAGCTTTGCGCCACCTCCGCTAGCACACCACCCTCGCTCCTTCTTTCACTCCCATGTGCTACACTCCTCTCCCTACCCTCGCAGCGCCTTCTCCGTCCTCCTCACCATGCCCTCGCCCGGCCTCCATTTTTCCACCTCCATGTAAACCTGCATAAAACAAAAAAATTTAACATTATAATATTGTATTATAATATTTCAAATTTTGTTTTTATTATTATTAAAAACAAAATAAAGATTATTATTAATATAATAATTAATTATTATATTTGAAATCTCACCATCTTTAGTAAATAAAAAAAAAATTCCTCCTTGTACAAGGAGTGTGACATAAATGAAGGAAATTAAGGATAGAATGGAGATTTTGGAAAAAAAACAAGCTCGAGATTCTAAAAATCTGGAAGGGTTACTCTCAAGGCTTGACCAAATCAAAACAGAGCTACACAAAGAACTATCAGGCACCGTAAAAAAGGAAGTCGCATGGGAGATGGAAGGAGTAAAAAGGAATATATTAGAAGAGTTCGAAATCAGATTAAACAAACTCAGGTAGTCCTTAGAAGGAACAGTTACCACATTAGTTGGCAATATATTAGTGACAGTTCAACCATCCTCAAGTTCAACCCATCCTCAAGTTCAACCCATCATAAGACAATTCCTATCGAAGAGATCGATCATGATCATTCTTCACATCCTGAACAACCGCTCTCTCCTCCAAAACCACCAATAGGTGGATATCAAATGAAACCTAAGTTAGAATTGTCAAAATTCAATGGCGAAACAAAGCATAGCGTGGCGTGGATCAACAAGGCAGAGGAATTTTTCTCCATACACAATATCAAATCCAAAGAAGAAATGATTAAGTATGCTTCAATGCAACTAGAAGGTCGGGCATACAACTGGTATATGTGGTGGAAGATTACAACAGGAAAACTAAGCTCAATTGGAACATTTTCAAAAATGACTTCTTTAAGAGGTTTGAAGATTTAAAAGAAAAGGAATTCTTCGCAAAGCTCACCAGACTATAGCAGAAAGGTGATGTCGATGAATACACCGACGAATGGGAAGCCCTAGCAACACGTGTTCTGGAACTCATAGACAGTCAACGTCTACAAACTTATATGTATGGACTGAAATCATATATCAAGGATGAACTAGAACTACTAAATGTATCAATCCTGGACAAGGCCAGATGCAAGGCAAAAATCATTGAGGAGAAATTCAAAAAAATGTGGAACCAAAATAAAGATTGTAGGTTCACCCAAAATGACACAAAATATCAGCCACCACAGCTAAGAAGTGACAACAAAACCAATCTAGAAGCCCAACGAATGAAAGAAGGAAAGTGTAAGTATTGCGGAGAGAAATGGGACCCAAGACATAGGTGTTTAAAAAATGAAACCACCAAAAACCTATATCAATGTGAAGCAGAAGAGGAAGAAAAATGCCACAAAGTTAAGCTGCAATTACAAAATTATAACCTTGAGTCAGAATTCTATACAGTACCCTTAGGGGGAGTTGATGTAGTATTAGGAATTCAGTGGCTGCAAACATTAGGTACCTACTCAACCAACCACCAAGAACACTTTATAAAGTTCACATGGCAAGGATAAAAATAGAAGTTGCATGGGTTCCAACCCCCTCGCACACAAATTGTTTCGTCCCACAAAATGGAGAAGTTAATTCGAAAGGGAGCACCGACATATGTCGTACAATTCCAAGAGATGGAATTATTAACTTCAAAAGTGGTTAAACCAAGTTAACCAGAGATCCAAGGACTAATCTAAAAGTACAGAAAAGTATTTGAAGATCTCCCCATGGAATTACCACCGGAAAGGAAGATCGAGCATGTCATCAAAATCAAGTCCAGATCAAGCCCCGTCAATGTTAAACCCTATATGTATCCACATCATCACAAGACAGAGATTGAAAGATTAATTCGTGATTTGCTAAAGTGTGGAGTGATTACAGAAAGTCGGAGTCCTTATGCTGCGCCAGTAGTACTGGTACGAAAGAAGGATGGGTCTTTTAGACTATGCATCGACTACAGAGGAATAAACAAGATAACTATTAAAGACAAATTCCCCATTCCATTCATCGATGAAATGTTGGATGAGCTTCATGGCACAAATTACTTTTCGAAACTAGACTTAAGGTCAGGATATTACCAAATCAGAGTAAGGCTAGAAGATGTGGAAAAAACAGCTTTTCGAACCCATGAAGGACATTATGAGTTTAAAGTAATGCCTTTTGGGCTAACTAATGCCCCAACAACCTTTCAAGCAACCATGAATAACTTATTTCAGCCATTCTTAAGAAATTTTGTACTAGTTTTTTTCGATGACATCCTCATATACAGCAAAACATGGAAGGAACATCTCACACATCTCGAACAAGTACTAACCATCTTAGAAGCAAATCAATTTTACGCTAAGATGTCCAAATGCATGTTCGGTAAGGAGGAAGTGCACTATCTTGGTCATGTAATATCCAAGGAAGGAGTCAAGGTGGACCCAGAAAAAATCAAATCAATCACAGAGTGGGCCAAACCCACTAACATCTCCAAGTTAAGGGGATTCATCGGGCTAACCGGATATTACAGAAGATTCATTCGAAATTATGCGCACGTAACTGCTCCCTTATCCAACCTTCTAAAAAAGAATGCATTCCAATGGAGTGAAGAAGCAGACAAGTGTTTTGAGGTATTGAAAAGAATTATGTCCTCCACACCTGTACTAGATACCCCATACTTCTCCAAACCCTTCGTAATAGAATGTGACGCTTCAGGTTATGGGTTGGGAGTAGTACTAATGCAGGATGAGAACCCGATAGCTTTTGAGAGCAGGAAACTAAATAAACGAGAACAATTGAAGTCTACATATGATAAGGAAATGTTATCCATTATACATGCCTTAGCAAAGTGGCGACAATACCTCCTAGGTAGCAAATTCATGATCCGCACAGACCATAATAGTCTTCAATATATACTTCAACAGAAGACACTATCCACAAAACAACAGAAGTGGATAGAAAAAATTGCTGCTTTCGACATGGAAATAATACACAAAAAAGGGAAGGAAAATGTAGTCGCAGACGCACTCTCCAGAAGAGATGAAGATATGACTTCTTATTCCATTTTAGTCATAATCCTAGAATGGCTAGATGAAATACCAAGCGAATATGCGAATAACCCAGAGACAAGCACTATAATTAATGATCCCAACCACAACACCAAGTTTGAATGGAAAAACGATATCCTTTGGTATAAAGGGAGGATCTATTTAAAATCAAACTCTAAATTCAAGGCTAAAGTAATGAAGGAATCCCATGATTCACCAGTAGCAGGACACGTAGGATTCTTCAAATCTTACCATAATGCAAGAAGGTCATTTTTCTGGAAGGGGATGCAAAAAGATATCCAACAATATGTGGTAGAATGTGACAAATGCCAAAGGAACAAAAGCGAAAATATTTTAACCCCAGGGTTACTCCACCCCCTACACATTCCAAACTAGAAATGGGAAGAGATATCAATGGAATTCATCGATGGGTTACCTCCTTCAGAAGGAAAGGAAAAAATACTTGTAGTGGTTGATCGACTAACCAAATTTGCACACTTCATGGAAATAAAAAAAACAGACACGGAAAAACAAATTGTAGATGTATTTTGCAAGAATATCTACAAATTACATGGCTTTCCAAAGGTCATTGTAAGTCACCGAGATGCAAAATTCAATGGGAAATTTTGGAGGGAATTTTTCAAACAAGTGGGCACATCACTCAATATGAGATCAGCTTATCACCCCCAAACTAATGGTCAGACTGAAGTCGTAAATAAATGCTTAGAAGCCTATCTACGTTGTTTTGTAACAGATAAGAAAAACCATTGGTCTCAATGGTTACATCTAGCCGAATGGTGGTACAATTCAGCATACCACACCTCTGCAAAAATGACCATGTTCCAAGCCTTATATGGGTATGAACCTCCAAATTGGAAGGAATTGGTTCTAAACGACACTAATGTTCCAGAAGTAAGGAACCAACTAGGGAAAACTCAAAAAGTAATTGAATTAGGCAACAAGCAGATCAACGCAGAACAGAGAGAGAATTTGAATTAGGAGACTGGGTGTTTGTAAGGCTCCAACCATATAAACAAATATCTCTTAAACAAAGAGGAAAAAACAAGTTGGCCCCAAAATTCTATGGACCATACCAGATCACCAAGAATATTAATCAAGTTGCATATGAATTACAATTACCCGCTAAAAGTCGTATCCACAATGTTTTCCACGTATCATGGATCAAGAAAATGTTGGGGCAACATCAAACAGTGCAAACAATACTTCCTATGTTAGATGACGAAGGAAAGGTCATTTTGGAACCAGAGGCAATCATTGCAACCAGAGAAAGAAGACTTCGTTCTCGAACACTCAAGGAATATCTCATTAGGTGGAAATTTTTTCTAGATGAAGACGCATCATGGGAGATAGAACAATTTCACCAACAATATCCGTCTTTACCCCTGCTTTGAGGACAAAGCATTCTAAAAGACGGTGGCAATGTTATGTATCTAAATATTTAAAGAAGAATCATTTCAAATATTAAATGTAATATTACTTAGATAATTGTAGGGTCACACCATTCCTTTGAAACGGTGTGTGTAGACCTATAAAAAGATCTTTTCTCTTATTGTAAACATCATCATTCAATTATTACTATTCATTGTGGCTAATTCGAGTTTTGTGGGTTTTCGATTACGTTTGCTCCATCTTCTATTTGTTCGCTGAATACTACGCCGATCATTTCGTAATCATCGGTCTTGAGGACAATGTCCAACTTTCCTTTATCAGCCTTTTGCTTGTTGCGTGCTCGCTTTTGCTTCATGGTGCTCTCTGCCGGCTCCTTTCTTTTCGCCGACTCTTTTTCTTCAACTATCGGGCATGGACTTGGAATCGGCTCGTCCTCCTCAGAGTCATTGGGGACATCGACAACCTCTACGTGGAAATCAACAGGCCATTCCTTCATTATATTGTCAATGTCCTCTTCATACATGTGGTAGCTTCCTGCGTACCACTCCGGCTTCTTCTACTGCGCTTTAGGTGAAATATGGATGCTGTGCATGTTAGCATAAAAATCGACAATGCGAATGTATTTGCTAGTTACCTGCTTTGTGATCCTGGGGGTTGCTACAATCGCATCGCACAGCTGGTGATAGTACTGGTAGAACACTTCTGTTGTTGCGTGCTACCTCTATGAGTTGAGGTTGTCCTAGAGGTTTGCAAAGCGGGCCCCCCTGTAGTCGTTGGAATCCGTGATCATGGCAACATAATCCTTTGGATCTTTCCATCTGACAAGAGCGATCAGTACTATAAGCCAAGTATAGTTAAAATTTTCGCCGTTGAGATGTGTATTGTTGAGTTCCTCTATGAACTCTTTCAGGACGTACTGCGACCAATTGAACTCTTCTCCTTCTGCTGCCGCGGTTCCAAGTAGCACTGTGCCCACGTTTACTTCTAGAGGCCTGCATTTCCTCAGGATTTTTCCTGCTAATAGCTACGTGACGAACTTCGTCGCCCGATACTCAATGTCTTCTGTTTGAAAACCCCTCTTCCCTTTGATCACAGACTGGGTTTTCTTCATCATGGCCACAACTTCTTTATCTTTTCTCTTCCCTTGGAAAAATATCTTTGGGTTTTTACCCCTCTTACTCAGGCCCATAACACAGTGGATTAAATCAATGTTTAGGTCCACGTTCCGGTCCAGGTCCACGTTCTGGTCCATCCACAAGTAGCCTTGATGCATTCTTGCCATCAACATCCTTACTACCGCGTTTAGTTCTGGTGTTCTATCAAAATGCGGCAGCCTGAGTAGGTTGAGTAGCCCAGATTGGACTACTCCAGACAACCAACTTTCAGCAACCAAGTTAAGCTCACCCTTCGCGTCCTTCTTCCAACACATGTATTGGTCGAGCTGGAACTGTTGGAACTTTGACTTATTAGGTTCCTCCTTATGAATTGCCAACAAATCATAGTCCTCCCATTTACAGTCTGGTATTTTTCCCAGTAGATTCTTATCTACCTAAACGTGCTTGGAGATCAGTGATAGCGGAATGTCATATTTTGCGTTCTTTAGCAACTTAAAGACTGGTGCGTCCAGTGCACGTGGCAAGATTTAATTTAGAGTCATGATCAGTGGTATCTCTTTATCTGCTACTAGCGGCTTCTGTACTACAGAACCCTTTTGGTGGACCTTCGTTCTTGGTTGCATAGAAGTTTTCCCTCTATCTTCCATAGCTGGACTGTGCCTTGGCGACCTTCGTGATGCTTGACCTTGTTCGAAAGCAATGTTCTCAGCTAGGGTTCTCATTAATGCTTCGATCCCTTCGTGCTTGAAAATCCTATAGTCTCCTCAACTGTGAATTCGTCTTCGTTTGAATAGCTCTCAGGAATCCACTGGTTAAAGCTCACACAAAAATATTTGTTGAAATTTCTAACTGTTTGGTAACGCCCGCGAGACGATATGCGACATTATTTATAGGCGCAACGGATCTCCTCCTCGCCCCTCAACGGCTAGGTGAGCATTAATGGTGGTATCCGTTAGCCAAATCTGGTGGATCCTTTGGTCTTATCCTTCAAAATTCGGTGCAAAACGACTATTATTGCGTTAATTATCCAAGCGGTTGCTGGCAACGGCTATATAATGGCTATTTTTTCGACCGACATTGTAATGGCTATTTTTGCGAACGCCGTGTCGAACTGCGCGGTAGGTCATTCTCGGTCCCGCGCAGTGACTTCATGGTGTCGGAACTCGGCCTTCTGAATTAAGTCTCAGCCTCATGTGACTTGATCCTCGCAGTTGCATTTTTGAGCTTCACAACTGCATTGTTCTTCTTTCCTTTTTCTTTTATATATATATTTTTTTTCACAGCAGCACATTCTGACCGTGTTATGCGGTATATACATATTCGGTAGTATACATTGCGTACAGACTCACTCAGCTTTCCAGTGCCCAATTTCAACTACACTTGGCACTTAGAACTTTTTCTTTTCTGGATCGTTACTGGTTCGACGGAGCAGGACTATCCCGATAGGGTTTTAGTTTGCTTCCATCGATCAAAGTAGGCAAGGTATCTCTGGCTAAGGTGGCTAACTGAACTGCGCCACCATTAGTAACATGGAATATAGTATATGGGCCAAGCCAATGCATTTTAAATTTTCCTAAAAATTTCATGAAATTGCTATCATATAGGAGGACTAGATCACCTACCTGAAAGCTCTTGTTTTTGATGTGGTGGTCATGCCATGCTTTTTCTCTGTCCTTCTGCACTTGTTGGTGGAATCCTACGATGAAGCGATCCTCCTCCAGACCAACCAAGTGTAAGAGCCTCTCCTGTAGTGCTTCTTGTCTGCCATGCCTATAAAAGCAACTATTCTCAAGCTGGGAACAATATACTCCATTGGCATTATGGCTTCCTGTCCATAGGCCATTCTAAACGGTGTGTGGCCAGTCAATTTCTTACATGTAGTTAGTATGCCCATAATACTGCTGGAATGTGCATGTCCCAGTCATCTCTGTTTACATTGCATACCTTAGTAAGCGCATTCTCCAGTATCTTATTGAATGCTTCCACGGTTCCATTCGCCTTAGGGTGGTAAGGCGTACTGTGTTGATGGTGAATGTGGAACTCCTCCGTCAATGCCTCAATAGTCCTGTTCAGAAAGTGAGTACCTTGGTCACTCATCAGAATCTTTGGGCATCCAAACTTTGTAAGGATGTTTTACAAAATGAATTGCGCTACTGTAGCTGCGCTACAATCTTTCACTGGCTTTGCTTCTGCCCATCTGGTGAGGTAGTCAAATGCAGTGATAATGTACCTTGCCCCAGTTCGTTTCCCTGGTGGGTTGATAGGTCCCACAAATCAATGGCCCATTTTTCAAAGGCCTGCAATGTCAGCTGTGGATTTAGTGGCATTTCATCTCTACGCGATGGTCTTCCTGCCCTCTGACAGACATCGCAGTTCTGGTAGTGTTCCTTTACATCTTTATGAAGAGTCGGCCACCATAGACCTGATCTTAGAATCTTCTGCGCAGTGGCCTTTCCTGCATAGTGACCTCCTGCGACTCCTGAGTGTGCATCCGCCAATATGAATGGTTTCTCGTGCGCTAGTACACATCTACGCAGGGCTTCGTCTAGTCCCAACTTGTATAGCTGACCTGCAATGATAGTGAAGTCTGCAGCATGTACTACCAGTTGCTTCTTCTGCTGCGTAGTGAGCTCTGTAGGTGCAAATCCTATGGTTAGAAAATCAATGATGTCCTCATAGTAATCATCTGTGACTTGTATAGCAAACAACTACGCATTAGGTAGGTTGTCCTCCAGATTCGTAGGCTCTTAGCCTGACTCAATTCTTGACAGATGATCAGGTCCCAAATTCAACCTGCTTGGCTTAACGACAATCTCAAAGTCGTACTCCTGAAAGAGTAGTAACCATTTGCATATGCGCCCCCCTAACACTGGCTTATTGACCAGGTATTTCAAAGCAGAATGGTTAGTGAACATGGAGAAGTGCACACCAAGTAAGTAATGCCTGAACTTGTGTAGCGCATATACCAATGCGAGTCCTTCCCTTTCAGTAGTGGTATAGTTCTTCTCAGCGGTTGATAGCTTTCTGCTGGAAACTGAAATGGGATGATCAAGACCTCCCTCTCCTGGCTGAGCGAGAACAATGCCCAATGCGATACATGATGCATCCACGTGAACGTGGAACGGCTTCTCCCATTCTGGAAAAACTGGGATCGGTGCAGTGACCATCTTTTCTTTCAGTGTATCAAAGCCTTATTCACATTATTCGTTCCAGATGAATGACATGTCTTTATTTAGCAGCTTATCCATAGCGCACATACCCTTTTATGAATTTTCTGTAATAGCCTGTATGCCCCAATGTAGTGCACAACTGCTTGACTGAATTTGGTGTAGGTAAGTTTACAATGGCTGCGATCTTCGCAGGATCAACCATCAAGCCCTGTTTGCAAACAATGTGTCCCAATAAGATTCCATAGGGAACACAAAAATGCACTTCTTTAAGTTAAATGAAATTTGATGCTGTCTGTACTTTTCCAACATCATCCTGAGGTTCGCGACATGGTTCTTTAATAGATTGAAAATGGTCCAATCATCAAAGTAAACCTCTAAAAACTTATGTATAAAATCCTTAAATGCTGAGATGACTACTCGAGAAAATATGGCAGGTGCGTTCTTCAAACCAAAATGCATTACTGTGTACTGGAACGAGCCCCATTTCGTAGCAAAAGTGGTCTTGTGCCTATCTGCTGGATCAATCCTGATCTGATGGTACCCTGAAAATCCATCCGTAAAAGAATATGCTTCATTCCCTCCAACATTATCTAACACTTCATCTGTAAAGGGTGTAGGAAATGGGTCATGCATTGAAGCATCGTTCATCTTCCTGAGATCTACACAAATCCTGATCTCACCCTTTGTTTTCTTATCCTGGATAACCATTGGGATTATCCACTCAGATTATTCAACTGGCTCAATGATCCCTGCATCTAGCATCTTATCGAGTTTTTCCTTAACTCCTTCTTTGTAGCGCGGGTTCAGTCGATATGGTCTTTGCTTAACAGTCTTTGCGCCAGGCTTAAGAGGAATTTTCATCACTCCTAAGTCTCCTAGAATACCTTTAATCTCGGTAAACTTGGTCAGGAATAATTCTCGATATTCCTGTAATATACCCGCGACCTCTTCAATTGTATCTTCATCCCAATAATCACCAATTGCTGTGAACCTTGGCTCTGCACTGGTACCAATGTTCACTTTCCTTGTTTTCATAGATCCACTAATATTTGGGATTTCCAGTGGAGGTCCTTCTACCTCGCGTGATCCTTCTGATTCAGTTATCTTTATGTTTCGCGGGTCCTCCTCATCACTATCTACCTGAGCTATAGATTCATCAGCGAGGTTATAACAATCAAGAGCAGGCTCTAATTGCTCCTCCCAGCCTGTATGAAGATGGGCAGGTATGCTCTCTACACCAAGGAATTCTTCTAGGGTTATATTTCCATCAGCGCAGTTTGTTCCGAATATTTTTTTCTTAAGAACCTGCAATGCATCATTGATGCTCGGATGTTCATCTTCGAAACTAAAATCTGTCTGGAAACTCACGGTCAGTGTAGACCAATATGTTGTGCCCCTCCGCAGTTCTAGGTCTAGGTACCACTTCTTTGGAATTTGTTCTCCTAGTGTATGCACAAACATATGCACCCATTCTGTTTTTGGCCTCTCCACCCAAGCTTGTGAAAAAAATTCAACATGATCCCTTGGATTTGTCTGTCCATTATATTTTGCAAAAGGTAATGTAACCTTCTTAGCAAATTTGATTTCCATCTTAATTATGCATTGATCCCATGTAGTCAATGTCTGCTTGTGCGCATCCCACCATCTAGCAAGTGTCTCACGTAGTGCTACATCTAATGCTTGTAAGCGGTGTTCATCCGCAACTGCTGTAGTATAATCCTTGATGAAAGAATAAATGTTAGATGAACCATCATATGTGGGGATCAGGCTTACCTACTTCCCAATCCAGTGTATCGTCTTCGTGACCTGCGCGTATCTCCTTGTAGATACTTCATGCATGCGGCTTTGCCAGTTCTCCAAACCTGCATCTAAGTCTGAAATGTAAGAGCTGTCGCATCTCCAGCTGAGTGTACCATTTGTAGTAGGAGTGATATAATATTCCTGGTTCGTGGTCATGTTGATGCCTCGAAAATCGTAGCATCAATCAGAAAGGGATTCTCCCCGAGAGATGGTCCCAATTAGACTATCTCCCGTTTGGTGTAGGGAATCCGTCCGGTTAGCGGTTCCGGCAACCGTGGGTTTGGAGTTTAAATCCGATTCTACCGGTTATGGCCTGATCCACCTTTCTTTTGGGTTTTATGTCTTTTAAATGAGATGCAAGTGCCTAAACTATACTTGATCTAAATGCAACTAAAACACGTCTAAGTCTACCTATCCCTGCAGGGAACACGCTTAAGGGATGAGCAATCAGCTGTAACAAATAACGTAAGGAAAGAACAGATAGCTGTTAATTCTCACAAGCAAAGCTACAGCAAGATAAAGATCTTTAGAAGATAGCTTCTAATCCAACATGGAACGCATCTATTGCTCATAAAACAGAAAAAGCAAAAAAATTATTTAATCTACGTAGCAAGAATAAAGAAACAGATCTAAATGTGACAAACTGAAATTAAACTTAAAGATCCCTGCAAGGAGCAATTTAAAGGCATGAACAATGAGCCACATGAGTTATCCTGAAGAAAGAACAGTTAGCCATTCGATCTAGAAGAGAAATCCACAGCAATGATAAAGACATCAGCAGGTAGCTCCTGATTTAATGTGAAACGCATTCATTGTTCACAAAATAGAGAAAATCGTATGCATAGGGAGGAGCAAAATCATTAATACAAAGAAATAGTTCAGATGGTAAGAATGATCTCACATTACAGAACAACAGTCATTAGAATAGTCCAACATACAGCAATCCAACATCCCATGCAAAACGTCCATCTCCCGTGGCTTCTATTAGAAAATTCAATTTTATAGGCCCGATACAAGATAGCTCGTATGGGTTTCAAAATTTCCTTCCCTGCCAAAAGTCCTTCTCTATTCTTCCTAGCTACTATTTATAATTACAATTCTGCCATTTGGGTTGCCACCTAGCACCTTCCACCTGTCAATTGCAGGAGTTTCTTCTATAACCGACCACCAAAAAATGACCACTTCTTTTACAAAATTGTTTTGACAAAAAATAGGGACAGCTGTCCCATGGCTCACGCCTTACATGTTTGAAAATTTAACAGAATATACATAGCAGAAATAATGCTAACACCCACGCTTTCCCTGCTAGACACGTGCTTGGCTGAAGAGGGTTGCTCAACTGAATTCAATTTATTTCATTCCTGTGCGTGAGCTTCTGCTGGCAGAGGGTCGCCCAAGTTGATTGTTGCTGATGCTGCCTGGGAAGAGACCCTCGAATCCCCTGCTGATGCTGCTTCTAATTGGGAAGGGGGAATTGAACTGGCCAAACTTTCTGCCAGGGATGCTTTTGCCGTTGCTACAGCTGCGAACGCCATAGAAAAGGGATCTTGATCCGTATTCTGCATTATAGTGACCTCTTGGTGGGTAACGATGTCTTCATGGAAGGGACTTTTGATCCTCTCTTCTGATTTGAGGACCATTGCTTTTCTTTTCTTGTCATAGACAAACTCATTCCACTTGGACACCGTACGCTTTCCTGATGGAGTGTATGGGACAATTGGTCGGTTTATGATGTCTATGTCTTCTTCTTCCGGTGGGGTCCGGACTTCCTGAGCAGGGTCTCCTCCTTTATTTTGGGCACCAGAGCCCCCTGCTTGAGAGGTGTCTATTTCCATGTCCTGTATACCGGACCCACCTGCCTTGGCATCTTCCCTTGTCTTCAATTCTTCTTCCGCCCTCTTTTCTGCCTCAGCCTGCTCAGCTTCAGCCTCTTTCTGATTTTGGGCTTCCTCAGCCTCTTTCTGATTTTGGGCTTCCTCAGCCTCTTTCCGCAGTCTTTCATTTTCAGCTTCTTGCTGCTTTCTTGCTTCCTCAGCTTCCCACTGTAACCTTGCTTCCTCTCTTAATCTGAGCTCTTCCTGAGCTCGGGCATCCTTAGATTCTTTCTCCTTTTGCTGGCTGGTCTTCTGGGCCTTGGTTGAGCTAGAGCTTGCTCCAGTGCCTTGGCGACAGATCCGTAGCTCAGCCATGTTGCTGATGCCTCTGAATGCCTCTTCCTCGGCATCAAGATAGTGGGAGTACTCGAAGTGAGCATAGATATCCTTGCAGTGCTCAGCAACTCTTCCCTTTCGGTCATTCCTGTGGAAGATTACCTCACCAAAGTGGAAGGCTTTCAGCTCTTGAACAAATTCGTCGGCCGAGGCAACCCCTGAAAACTTGTAAGCACCTATGCAGAAAGGTAGGGGGGGAAAGGAAGCCTTATGTTGTTTATGGAGCATTGCTCCAATCCCATCCAGGAAGAGTTGTCTTACTGCTTCTTTGAGAACCACATAGTCTGTGGCATACTGCGGCAAGATGTATGGGGCCCTAGTCCCTCCAAACATTTTCAGGTAGGTACCTTGCTCCGAAAAGTAAAAGTCCCCATAATCCTCAAGGACTTCCAAAGCATTCTCTGATAGGCAGTTTGGTTCTTCTTTGAACATTTTCTCGTATAGGGGCATGATGAACCCCTCACAGATTAGTTTGTAGCTGGGCTTGTAATTCTGAGCCCACAACATCTTGAATGCGATATAGACCGGGGCGGTGGCCCTCTCCCATGTACAACCCAATTTGGGGAACTCTATCTTGGCCAAAATACAATCTATCAGATATGAAGACATGAAAAATTCAGCCTTCTTCAAGGCTAGTCCTGGCTTAGCAGCACCTATCATCGAGGCCAAACTATCTGACAGGATAGTGGCCCATTCAAACACAGTTCCATTGAATGCCACGTAGTGGATGATAGGGATCCACTGGATTTTATACACCGTGCCATCGGGCATGCCGAAGATTCTGCACAGCATTAAAGCGATCAATCTGAAAGGAGCTCTCAGGTTCTGTACGTCATATTCATCACTTCCTTTCTTTCTCAAATGCTTCCCTGCCATCAGTAGCCTCTTGGCCATCTCGATGTTGTTCATCTGGCTTAACCATTCATCAGTCAGAGCTTGTTTGACACGGGGAAATTTGTAGGCTGCCGCAAGATATGCGGGTTGAAATGAGGCAATAGCCACTTTCCCGCTATCATTTATCACTCTCCCTTCAGCATTGGCATGTTGGAGTATCCATCCGATTACTTCAGCACAGGGGAACATCTCAGGGCGGGTAGCGGCTCTAGTTATGCTTGAGGCTTTGATATTGAGATAGATTGGTGCTTCCTCTAGCAACATATCTGGGATTTCTTGGTCCCAGATCATTCTGTAGATGTCACCCCATCTGATTTCAGGAGGGACACCGGTGGTGCACCTAGTGTCCTGGAGTGAAGTTTCAGTTTTGAGTGGCGCAGGCTTCTTTTCTGTCATCTTAGTTTTCTTCTTACCGGTTTTCGGCATCTTGACTTACCCCTGATAGCACCCATATACAAGTCATCATGATATTGAGCAACATACTGTGAGATTTTAACAGAGAGCATCATTGTTTTGATATATGAATGAGATAAAGAGTAATGTGAAGTTGTGTACTTAGGAGGCACAATTCATCATTTCAATTATGCAATACAAATTTAAACATTTGAATCTTTTAAAGGGGGAAGCTTTGGGGTGTTCCTGAGAGGATAGGTGTGTCGCGGTGACAGTTTGCTCTCGGCCCGGCCCAAGGAGAAACGATGATCTTCGTTTTAGCAGGGATATGATTATAAAATTTAGCCATCCTCATTCTTTAAAGGGGCAGGTTTGGGATGCTCCTGTGGACATAAGTGCGTTGCGGAAGCAACGTGCTTTCGATTTAGCTCTGGGGAAAGGGTAGCTTTCGTCATTGCTGCGGTTTGAAAGGCCAATGGCGGGTAAGCTCGGGTGGGCAGACTTTGTGACGAAAGGGAAACCCCTTTTGCACTTACGACTCGGCGAGGGCATTCGAATGCTAATGTCATTTGCAGCACTTGCCGAAGTGTTCCATGGGAAGTATTAGCTCGAGCGAGGGCAATGGCGCCGGAGACATACCGATGAAACGGCTTGGGTGGCCATAGTCTCGGGTTTCAGCTTGCGCAACTTGAATGTTCACGGGGTTTGAACAGGGGCAATGGCGCCGGTTTCTAGGTTTTGACTTAGGTAGAGGGTATGTTGGAACTAAGCTTTATGAACAGGCCCGGGGTTTTGCGTCTCAAGCTTTCGGCCGGGGATATAAAAGGTCCATGGGGCTTCGGCCGTTTCCAAAATAACAAGGCATGCGGCCCGGGGAGGAAAATGGAAAAACTTAACCGTCCAAACTAGCTGTCTCCACCCACAAAACATTTTATCCTGTCTCTGTGAGCAGAACTCAATTCAAATTGTGTTCGACGGACAAAAATCGCTCATGACGGGCGTTTTGTCCGTCAAAACACACCAATGCTCATCATTTTCAAACAAAAGACAACCTAAAAGCACTATGACGTGTAGAAGGGACAAATGTAAGGCTAAGATCCTACCTGGCACGGACGGAAAACGCTAACTGAGGTGGCCGTGAACGTGGTTGCGCAAGACGAGCTGGAACGGTCGCGCGGCGTCCAATGATTTTGTCTATAAAACAAATTGACAATGGGTTGGCTCGTACCCCGTCGATTATTTAAATGGGCCAGGCACGTGTGGGGCGTTAATTCGGTTGGTGGAGTTTTAAACCAGTTTTAAATGCATCGTACGCCGGCGTCGAATCGGGTCACCTCGGTTTGCGTGCGACCGCCTCTTGCGGGGCAAACTGGAGAATCTTTCCCGCCGTTGCGGGAGGATGTAGCGGAAGCTTTCGCTGTGCCGGGAGGAAAAGGTGGACCTCTTCCACACCGAATGATCGTGCGCAAATCTTTGAAAACGGGCTCCCGCGGTAGCGGAGAGAAAAAGGTTCGGCGTTTCGGAAGGATTCGGGAAATGTTTCCGCACGAGGCTTCCACGGTTGCGGAAGGCTTTGGTGAATGCCTTCCGCGACGTCCGAGACTTCATGAATTTTCGAGACTTAGATGCTTAGCGGCCCCGGGGAAGGTGAACGGATGGCTCCCGCACGTTTCGGGCGGCTTCTTCAAGTTCCTCCGCGATCTTTTGGAAAAGTTTCCGAGCTCTTTTCACGCATTTTAAACAAGCGGCTTCCGCCACTGCGGGACGACACGGTGAGAGTTTCCGCCATTTCGGGAGGAAATGATCAAGGGTTCCGCAGCGTTCTCCTTGCGCGTTCCGCAAAGTTTCTTCCTTTTTTCGGAAAACTTATGACGAACACCTCCGCTGTTTCGGGGAGAAAACTTGAACAGCTCCGCCGCTTCGGAAGCAATTCTTCAGCGGCTTCTGCGATTATTTAACGAAGACTTTTCTAAGTCTTTTCGGCGGTTTTAGACGAATGGCTCCCGCAGTTTCGGGAGCAAATATTAAACCCTTCCGCTGTTTCGGAACGAATTTGCCAATTCTCTGTTTCGAAAGGTAGCCCGAGATCCTCCGCGGTTTCGGGAGAAAAAGCTTGAATTGCTCCGCCGTTTCGGAAGCAGAATCGTTTCGGGAGGAAAACTTGAATTGTTCCGCAAAAACAAAAAATGAAAAGTTTCCAAGTGTTATTTCGGAAGGCTTAGACGGGCGGTTTATGAGATTGGCCTCCGCCATTTCGGAAGGATAGCCCGAAAGCTTCCGCGGAGTCGGGGACATAGGCTGAATGATTCCGCATGGTTTCCCTGGGTTGCTCCGCAACTTTTTCAAAAAGGAATCTAAGTCATTTTCACAGTTTCGGAAGAAGCTCGTGAATTTCTCCGTGGTATTTCGGGAAGCTTTTGTGAATGGCTTCCGCCGTTCTCGGGAGGAAAACCCGAAGGTTTCCGCAGATTTTCAACAAAAAAAATCCAAATCCTTTCGGGCGTCTTTCCCAAGTTCTCCCGCCGTTTCGGGAAGAAAAACCCGAAGGTTTCCGTAATTTTCTTTCTCACGGCCTACGATTTTGACAAAGAAAATCTAAGTCCTTCTTTCGGAAAGGTTGGACGTTTGGCTTCCGCACTTGCGGGGAGATAGCCCGAGAGACTCCAAAACGTTGGGAAAAATTCTAAGTTCCCTTTTGGTTCTTTGGGGGGGAAAATGGAAAGATTGATGGCAAGATGTTCAGTTGGGAAACAAGATTTTATGTTGAAAACACAGCTAACGGCTGGGATGGCTTCTTAGGCAAACTTTCTACAAAAATGAAAGTTGGGGCCCCAATATGTACAAATTTTTTTTTGGGGGGGGTTGCTGCAACAACAGGTCAGTTTGTACAACTGGTGCAAATCCCGAGCTTGGGATTCCTCTTAATCAACTCACTGTATCTGTCTCTGTCCGCAGGGTCCAGTGGCGCAATCACCCTGAGATGTTTTCCTTCAAAGATCATTTTCTTGGTCTTGAGATTTATGATTGCAAGGTTATCAATAGCCCAGTCAATCCCCAATAGTGCCGGGAAAGGATGGCTATCATCCACAATCTCAATAACCTCGAAATCGGTGCGACTCTGTACTCCATCAATGCCATCAACCACATTGGCAAGCCGTCCAAATAGAATGAATTTTTCCTGATTGGCCATTTGCAATTGGATAGGTGACCATGATAGCTTTGGTCGCCCCATCTGCTGCCATGTCTGCTTAGTCAAGACATTTACCTCTGATCCCAGGTCAAGAATGATTTCATCCATTTCATAATCTCCTATCTGCGCATTGAGTCTCATTTCTCTTCCTGTTCTCTTGTGTTTCTTGATATGATGAACTGTGCGATTAGTACTGTCCTCTCCACTGTGTGGTTCGTACTAGTCTATAACCTTTTGCAGTTCTGCTATAGCATTTGGGTTCTTTAACAATTTCATGCAGTTCTGCTATAGCATTTGGGTTCTTTAACAATTTCATGCAGCTTCGGGCCTCTTCCTCTTCCGCGGTATCCACCACCATGGCCTCTATATCCCCCCTGGTCATACTGTGTGTTTTCTTGCTTCGGCTGGTTTTCTTCTTGGATACGGTATAGTCTAGCACCTCACATCGCTTCCATATCTCGCTTCCTTTCATTCATGAGCTCATATGCATGGTAGTTGGATTCATCATGTCCAATTGATTTACAAAAATTACAATACAATCTCTTAGGTGTTTTTACATATTTCTGTATGAGATAACAGTCCTCTGGTTGGTGTCCTCTGCTTCTGCGGATTTCACACCAGGGTGTCTAGTTCTAATTAATCGGGTTAGGTGCACCATTGTTAAGATAGTATTGAAATAAAGGGCAATGTTCTCTGGTGTGGCCTTCTCCCTTTCAACTTGTACACCAGATTTCATGTCTTGGTTCATACCTTTGTTCCTTTCCATTCTTCATGCTTTGCAGCTCTAGTGTCAATGTGGTCAACTGGTTCTGGATCTATGACATCCCAGAGCTAGTCTCACCGATCGGCAAAGCCTCTAACTTCATGGCAATATCTAAGGCCTCTGCCTGCGATGCAACCTTCTACTGCATCAATGGTTGTCTGATGTGGGGTAGCAACGCAACAATGAGCCATTCTTTATGCTGTTGCTGAGCTATCACAAATGTTACTTGGTCTAAGAGTGTTTTGAACTTCTGGTCAAATGCCCAGACCGTCTCATTAGGTTTCTGCTTAATCTCTTTCAGCTCTGTGATACATTGGGATTCGTATTTTGGTTTCTTAAACTCTGCTACCATCGCAGCCTTTATCTCTGCTTAGGTTCTTGGCTGTGCTTGAGAATATTTCATAAAACAATGAAGGGCTCTGTCTATGAAAGTAGTGACGAGCTGTGCTCTCTTCATAGCATCATCCTGAATTTGCTTTACACTCCAAATGGATTCACATAGAAACCAATGCTGATCAGGGTCTTCCAGACCTATTCCTTTGAATATCGACCGTTTTATGTCGTTATCTGTCATTGTCCTTGCCGGTGGTGTATTGGTGTTCTGATTCTGGGGAGGGTTGTGAGTGGAAAAAGTCAAGGGGGTATTCATAATAGTGCTAGGGATACCACTTTGCGGACTATTATGTGGCTGGGTGTTCTGGACTGGAATGTTCTGAGTCGTATTGGCCTGGGCACCCGCGCCTGTGGCGCTTCCAGTATTAATATTCTTTGGGGTGGGTTGCGCGACGTTCGAAGCAGGTGGGTTCTGAGATAGGGGTGGGTTCTGAGGTGTAATAGGATGGATGGTGGCGGATGGCGGTGCGGTCTGATTATTAAGGTCACACGGGAGTTCGATATTCATGCGGAGTCTAGGTCCTCCAGGATTCTTTTCTTAATGAAATTTATACATCTTTCCACTTCTCAGGTTATGGGTTTCTTCGTCAGAGTCACCGTATATACTTTCTACCATGACAGATGCAGAAATATTACTGCATTCTTAAAACGCCTTTCTCAGCTAAGAGCATTTTAATGTATAAACTGAGATTGTTTAGAAACTTAACTCTGAATCCTTCGAAAAAGTATGCTTCGGCTTGACTGTAGGACTTCAACGTGTCTATAGCAAATTCTGTTACAAATCCTTCAAGTATGCTATCAACCCAGAATTCGATTGCTCGTGTCAGTGGGATGTCTATTGCTTTAAGCTGCGCCATGAGCTCTGGAGTCCACTCTATAGGAACTCCTCCTTGGAAACAGGTTTTCTTTTCTACAAGTCGCGATATCCACGCGTGTAGCTCATTCGGAAATAAAGCCCAAAAGATTTTGTGAATATCTCTCCACAAATATCTGTTCAACCACTGTACGTTGGTAATACACGGATGTCTATTCTCTTTTCTTGCAAAATCTCTTTCGATCTTGTCGCACCAATCCTAGATCTCTTTCTTTTCAGGATGCCAATTGTCTGAACCCAATGGGAACTGGTATTCTTCTTCGCACATTACTGTGTCAACTCATCACGGATTCTTAACGCGGTGACAGAACCATTTGTTGGCTTGCAAGCTGATCTAAAGGGTTTTCAAGATAGACCCAAGTTCTTCTTAGTTTTACTTAACCAACAAAACCCCTTCGCACCAGCTCTTTCGGCATCAACCTGCGAACAGGTTGAAGTCTCACCTGAGGTGTAATTCTAGGGGCACTGCGAAACCAGGTTTCCACAGTGAGTGATGAGTTGTTTAACCAGACTAACCGTGCAACGCACCGGTGGACTGGCGCTGCAAACCCAGGACGGCGCGACAGATAGACTACATCGCAGTCCGTGGTACTCCGTCTGATTGCTGTGATATCAGCGAGTCCAAGGACTGCGTGGTTCGGCCACAACAATACTAAAGGGGCAGCGTGACTAACTTACATGCCTGCACACTGGAATTGACAATTACTCAGTATCTATAATTGATATTCTTTAAGCAATCACCTACTGTCTTAAGCTAAGTGAATTTACCAACACTACCAGTAGATAATCTATATAATGCTTTGCGCGGTCTGCGTGTGTGAAACAAGAGTATATGATCCAACCTTTCATACACAAGTGGAAGTGTTCTATAAGCTGATACTTGTGAAAACTCGAGTACTAGGCATTCAACATCCATTCATTCATACAATGCTTAACATATTATTCCCATCTCTCTTTCTTATGGAAAATACATACAAAAGCATTAGTATACCATAGGTAAATGAAGATCCAACACTCAATATAAGCAAATAAGTAACAACACATACATTCAATCACATTACACAATATTTAACGTGGTTCACCCCCCGGGTGGAGGCTACGTCCACAAGAACGGTTGTTAATATTGATCTTTTTGGGAAGGGTACAACCGTTCTTAGTCTGCGCACTCAGTTGCAAACTCTCTTCTCTCTCAGGTAGGTCTCTGTGCACTTAGCTGCAGAGCCTTTACAATAGTTTCTACCTCAACAGACTCTAACAATATGCAACAATGACAAAAGTGAAGAGTAACCCTTCCCTTACAAAATCGTGCCTTACTTATAGATCATGCCCATAGGTCATGTCTTTACATTCCGCAAGCCAAAAACCCTTAGGTTTTACAAAATAGTTACAATTTCTAGCTCATCGAGCTAGCTGGCGCCTAGTAGCGAATATTCCATTGTGGCCTTCCCTTCCCGCATGCCCACGTCGCTATCGGCCTTCCTATCACATGCATGCCAATAGTTTCTACCTCAACAGACTCTAACAATATGCAACAACGACAAAAGTGAAGAGTAACCCTTCCCTTACAAAATCGTGCCTTACTTATAGATCATGCCCATAGGTCATGTCTTTACATTCCACAGGCCAAAAACCCTTAGGGTTTACAAAATAGTTACAGTTTCTAGCTCATCGATCTAGCTGGCGCCTGGTAGCGAATATTCCATTGTGGCCTGCCCTTCGCGCATGCCCACGTTGCTATCGGCCTTCCTGTCACATGCGTGCCAATATCTATTGGCCTTGTGTGACTGGCTCAGGTAGTGGTATCTTTCGCGTGTGCGACCAATTGCTTTCTTTCCCAACTGTTCCTGCCCACCGCTTGGCATCCTTGGAGCATATTTGCCAAAAATAGACCACCGACGGTCTAACCGGAATACGTGCCATCTTCCCATCCATTACTTTTCCCTACTGGATCCTTGTAGACTGGACACTTCACAGTACTGCATCCTCGCAACACTTCCTCTACCGCGCTGCACGCATCTTCGCAACACTTCTTCTACCGCGCTGCGCGCATCTTCGCAGCATCCCCAAATATGTACAAAAGAGTACTCTATCTGAACTGCACTCTGCTTCACAGTTCCAAAATTCCTTGCTCAAAATTGCCCCACTTGGGCCAGGCCCAACAAAAGGTTTCACTCTTATCCTTCATGAAATAAATCCTTGACTTTCTAGAGAAGTCATCTATAAACAATATATAATATAAATAACCACTCCAGGAAGGGGATGACATGGGACCGCATACATCAGAATGTATTAAATCTAAAATCCCTTTAGATCTAGTAGTACTGCTAGAGAAACTCTTTTTAACATTCTTCCCAAGTGCACCACCCCTACATACACTATAATGCTCAAAATTGAATACTGGCATACCTTTCACCATTTTCTATAATCATGGTAGTGCTTTGTAGTGGAGGTGACAAAGCCTCATGATGGAGAGTTAACATTTGAAACATTAGGTGCATTTAGGATCACCGAATTGGAGAATAACAATACTGGTAATCCTATAGACAATCTGGGAAGATTCAAAGTGGCAATAAAGGGAGGACCAATATCTATGACTGGAGGAAGAACAAAAGGAATATCTTGAAAATGGGTCTCTTGATTGGTAGTCCCAGAAGAGGTTGCCATATATAAACTCTCTAAGGCCTTCTAAATTCCACACATGACAAATGCTACTCAAAATAAAAGAAACAAGCAAACTGGTGAATATGTGGGATATAAAAGTAAGAATCCTCATGTGAGTGTCAATATATCACAACTCGCGATATAATGTAGGGTCCAACAGTTATACTCAACCCAATTTTTCATAGCACTAACCAAGTAGGATTGGGACCGCACCCTTGGCCATATAACCCGACTACCTGATAGTATGTGCGTAGTAATATCCCCGAGTGTTGTTCTCGGTGTATTGTGACAACAAGACGGATATAAGGTTTACTTGGATGGTTCCAGGATTCTATAGGGGTATCCAAATATACACGAGGTACGTGGGAGCTCAAATCCGTAGTAGTGTTTTCTAATGCACAACCATTCGAAAGGGGCCTTCCGATATACTCTAGGTACATGGAAGAACCACAAAGTCCCCAGATTGTAGCACTGACAAATAGCCACAAATCCTACGCTTAACGACGCCGGAACACGTCTATAGACTATCACATAATGTTTCTAATTTTTTTAAACTTAACTAGCCTTGATTTTATCTTATACGGTTAAATGGATAGTAAAGTGATGACACGACTCAAAAAATGCAATGAATGAGTATGCAAGTCTTCTTTTAGATGAAGTCATATTTAAGAAGGAGAGATATTTTTCCTTTTCAAATGAAATATACCCAATGTAAATGCAATTCACTTTTCCAATGAATGCCAAGAAATCCAAAACAAGCTCAACTCATGCACATGAAAATGAAATGCAAATTTTCCAATTTCGATGAATACTATCTACATAAAGGAGCAAGAGGTTTCAAGAAAAGAAACAATCATGAAATTAAATGCAAGAAACATAAAATCTTCTCAAAGAGATTGCAGAATATACGATTCATGCCCCCCCCACCCCCCCCAACCATGAGGGGGGATTTTTTTTTCAAAAATGCAATTCATTTCGCTTAAAAATGCGAGCTAGATGGTGAAAAGGAGATCAATTAGAGTTCTCTAATGATCAATCCAAGATCAATCAGATGGTAAGGAAGGATTAGGAGAGGGTCCCAAAATTCTGTACTTGTTAGGGATTGATAACTCCACCAAAAACAAAGAAAACAAAAAATTGGACACAAAAAACCCTACTCAAAGCCTGATTCCCAAACACCACCAAAGGGTCCCAAATTTTTCCAAAAAGGGATTGAGGGTAACCGAATCAACCTAATAGAGGTCTATATACCACTGTCCAGGAAAAATCAAAGAAGGTAAGTGGCTAGATCAACAGAGAATCAAGACAACCTGTATTGACTCCAAACCTTCATGAATTTAACAAAATCAAGGAGAACACAAAAGATACTTAAGAGGAACCCAAAATACGGATCCAAGAGCAATTACAACTCCCAGCACACAAAAAAAGGTCATGCAAACAAACTTGAACCAACATACCAAGGAAAACCCCACAAAAGAGCTCTCAAAATACGTAAAATAGGGGATTTTCACCCTTGAACAGTCATGCACAAAGCGAAAAAGTGGGATTTTTGCACCTTGAAACACTATAGGGGAGCGAAAAAGAGGTGATTTTTTCCCTTTGGTATATTGTGTGGGAGCTAAAATCATAAAATTATCGTGCCAAGGGCCACTATCAAGGAGCGAAAAAGGGAAAATTTTGCTATGTAACCTATTTTGAGGGAGAGAAAAATTCTCCTGTAGGTATAAAAAATGAATTTTAGGTGTAAAAAATGATTTTTTTTGCCTAGATCTAAGTAGGGATGAAGTCCTGGGTTCAAAATGGTCCTCAATGATGGCCAAAGATGATCTAAAGTGATGATAAATAATACTTAGAAGAGGATTTGATGATCTAAACAAGCAATCAAAGGATACAAATAGGGAAAATTTCCCCAGTGGAGTCGCCATTTTCTGTATTAGGAAAACTTCCTACTGATAGGTTGTAGTCCTCTTGGGAATGAAAATATCCCTAGTTTGTCTACCCAAGACATAAAGGAAACAAATGGTTATCTACTCTCCTATATCTAGCACAATACACAATCATGTAAGCATAGAGAGGGAGAGAGGTAGATGCCTAACCTCCAATCTATAGGCTGTCCTAGCTCTAGCTCCAAGCTTGATGTCCAAACTTGTAGATATGCAAAAAAACATAGGAAACAAACCTTCCAAGCATACAAATGTACTTAATATAGCTCTAAATACAACATATCATACATCAAACGAACAATAAAGGTAATATGGGGAATATGCCAAGTTATCATATTAAGAAAGCTAAAAGTAGCTATACAAAATGCTATACCTGATGTCCAAAGTAGTAGCACATTATTCCAAGCTCTCAATCACCACCCTTGAAGGACTTATAAGAAAAATATGACCTCCTCATGAGTGTTCTCCAAGTATTATAGGACCATAGGTTTGGTGTTTCCAAGATCACCCCCATAGCTCATGGACGACCCTCCTTAAGTAGGATTTGGGGAGGCCAACCACTAGGAGAGGGTTTAGGATCTGATGAGGATCATTAGGATAAAATATATTCATCATACAAAGAATGAAATGATAGTTTGGATAAGGTAGGATTCGAAGGAAAACATCCCTTAAATATCTCCCCAAAATCTAAGATCCAAAAACCAAGGAAAGCTAGTCAAAGAGGGATTTTCGCTCCCTTTTAACTGAGCACAGAGCGACATTACAATATTTTTGATCCTTAGGACACTATAGGGGATACAAAATTAGGATATTTTCATCTGTAAGACTATTGGGAGGGGGCGAAAATGTGTTTAGGAAGCCAATTTGGGGGTTGGTTAAGTGGGTTTTCGATCTCCACATGTCATGGAACTTTCCAATGTTAACCAAGGGATGGAAGGGTGACATTGTGGAGGGTCCTAACACCAAAAGGAGGAAACTAAACTCATGTTTCTCATGGTGATATGACATGAATACCCTCAATATTACTAGGTGTAACGCCCACCTCTACCTTGCATGCAAACTTCTTCTCGTTGAGATTAATGATGGCGCTCTTATAACTAGTCATATGTTTGGATGCGCCACTGTCAACCAACCATTTTTCTTTGCTTATGATGACAAATAAGGAAAGTGATGAGACTAGGTAATAATCCATCCTCGTCTCCTTTTCTTTGGGTGCATTCTTCTGAGTAGTTTCATCTTGTATAGCGGTAGAAGCATGAAACCTTCCTTTTCCCATTTTCTTTGCTTTTCACTCCCTTGCATAGTGTCCCTTATTTTCACAGTTGTAGCATCTAAGCTTAGACTTGTCAAAGTACTTGTTTTATACCTTCTTATTCGAATGGGAAAACTGCTTTTGAGAGAATTTCTTCTTGCCTTTCTTCATCCTTGCCGTGAGGGCAAGGTTTTCTTCTTTGATGCACACTGACTTGGTCCGGATTGTCCCCTCCTCTTGGAGGCAATCGTGCCAATTTTTTTTGAATTTAGTTGTACCTCTCAAACATTTACTGCAGCTAATAATGTCTCCCATGAGGATGGGAGACCATCAATAATTGTTTGGAGAAGATCATCTTCATCCACCACTACTCCAATACTAGCAAGTTGATCTCTTACATGAGAGATCTTGGTAAAGAAGGAGGCCATTGTATCATCCTTCTCCATATTTAGGTTTCAAATTTTATTCTTTGATGCCCTCTTTTGACTCAGGGCCTTGTTCTGATATAGGTTTTTCAATGTATCAAAACACCCCTTTGCGGTCTTCAACGGAGTGATCATGGACATCAAGTTGTCCTTTACTGAATCATAGATGATTCATTTGGCTTTAGCTTGGTTTTTATTGAAGTTGATGCACCCTGCATTATATGTAGGTTCCTCCACCACAGTGGATAGGTATCCATCCAAGTCATGTTCCTCCAAGATGTTCAACACCCTCGCCTTCCAAGTGTTGAAAGTCGAAGTGCCCTCAAGATGGTCTTCTGGTCGAACAGAGATCGATGCCATGGCTCTCAAGTATTGTGCTCAACTCCTTAGTATCTACATAGGATCAAGTTTGCTTGAAAAATATTAGCTCCTTCATGCCATGAGATCTAATACCATGTTAATTTTTGAGCAAATATGATGAGCTTTGAACTTTAAAACTTGAAGTACGGAAATACTGAATACTTGAATCAATGAACCATTTAATCTCATGAAACATTCAACCATAACACAAGATGTACCTTGGGGAAAACCCTCAAAACAATGAGGATGAAAAACCCCAGCAAATATTCGGAGTATAATTATGATATATATAAGAGAATGTCTTTTACAAAATAGCAAATTGCTTTCAGCACCCCAGGTGCTAGATAAAAGAGAATACTGAGCAATAGAGAATAGAGATAAACTATATCAATTTTCCATGTGACCAACACATTACTAACAAGAAAGAATCACTGCCATGCAAGATGTAGTGAATGGTTGCATGGGTAATGGTGCATCACATGCAAAAACTATGAATTTCCTTCTTGGAGAATTATCCTGCACAAAGAGAAGTGCCTTACCTTCAAGGAAGAAGACAATTCACTTCACACTGAATTCATAAATCCTGTATAACATATTTATACATTCTTCACATGCATCAAATTCTATTTTATCTTTTGAATTCATGATGAACTCGCCCTCCATCTGGATGTCTCAATCTTGCATGAAGAAGAGCACCTCACTTCTCATACAATGCATTAACTCACTGAACCGAGTCTTAGGATGAACTCGCCCCTTAACTGAAATCTTTCCCACTCAGTTAGGTGGCTAAATTAAGTGTCATCATGCAAGCGTCACAACTCAAGTGTCGTATTTTAGTTTAACATAAATGCCATATTTTAGTTTAACATAAATGCCATATTTTAGTTTAACATAAATTTTGTCATGCTGTTAACACCCAAAAAGTGCTCACTACCTCATCTCCCTCATTACATGACTCATTTGTCCATATTTCCTACCATATTTGCCTCCAAAACCTTAAAAACCCTTTAAAAAGCCTCCAAAAGGCCAAAAAACCCATTAAAAAGCCTCCAAAAGGCCAAAACACCATTACAAAGCCTCCAAAAGGCCAAAAACCCCCTTTTCCCCCCCAAAATAATGTAAATTCCTCCAAAAATAATAAAATCCCTCTAAAAAGGGAATAAAAAATACAAAAAAGAGAAAAAAGAGGGAAAAAAGGAAGCAAAAACCCTATGCAGCTGACCTAAACCATATGGTGCCCAAAACCATGGGTCAGCACTCCACCACTAAAAACCTATAAATAGGTGATGGGGGCTCCCCATTTTTCATTCACTGTCATCCATATCCTTACTCTGCCAAAATCACTCCTGAAACCCTAGCTCACCCTTTTGAGCTATTTTCACATTTGAGTGCCCCTTTGGCCCATTTCCAAAACCCTTTGGAGAAGGAGAAGGAACAAAACTGGATCTTGGAAGCAACCCTCTTGGACTGCTACAAAGGCTCCACCAACCTCACATTGGAGGTATAATTAATACAAAAACCTTCTTTATTATCTTTCTGTTTTTTTTTATGCACATGCTTAGAGTAGTTACTGTTTTATTTACTGTCTCATTTTACCATTGTTATTGAACTGCTACTAAGGAGTCCCTTCTCCTTAGTAGGTCCCCATTTGCACAAGCTAGGGTGAAAACCCTAGCTACAGTTTTGGCAACTCCCCTAGTGTTCCTTTGAATTTCTGGTTATAGTTTTAAACGTTTTTAATTTTCTGCAATATTTTTCTGTTTTTCCTTTCGGCTGCCGTAAAACGCATTTTTTGTCCCCGCAGTTGCGATCCGACCGCATCTTTCAGACTCTTACCTGCGATTTGACCGTGGCTCTTAGACTGTTTTCGACCATCTGCCTGCGGTTTTCAGTCTGTTACATGCGATTTGACCGCGGCTCTCAGCCTGTTTCGTGCGGTCCGACCGCGGTTGTTCACCCATTTTCCCATGGGCCGCCTGCGGCTTGCAGCCATTTTCCTGCTATCCACCTGCGTCTTTCGGCCCTTTTCCCGCAGACCGCCTACAGCTTTCAGCCATTTTTCTGCTATCCACCTGCGTCTTTCGGCCCTTTTCCCGCAGATCGCCAACAGCTTTCAGCCATTTTTCTGCTATCCACCTGCATCTTTTGCCCTTTTTCTCGTGGTCTGCTTGCGGCTTTTAGCCATTTTCCTGCTATCCGCTTGCGTCTTTCGACCCTTTTCCCATGGTCTGCCTGCGGCTTTCAGCCATTTTCTTGCTATCTGCCTGCGACTTTTGGCCTTTTTCCCGCGGTCCGCTTGCGTCTTTCAGCCAAATTCCCGCAATCTGCTCGCAACTGTCGACCTGTTTCCTGCGGTCCGACCGCGCAGATTTGCCATAGACCCGCGGTCTATTTTCTGCACTTTTTTCCCTGTTTGAACCCATCACTTTGCTGCAATATTTTCTGCACCTGCACAGCCATCTGTCCTATCTATAGCCTTACTTCCCTACAACTTGTTTTCTGCAGTATTATTTATGTTCCATTTACAACATTTTTTAAAATTTAGCATTTTAATTGAAAAGAGAAAATTTTGCATTCAAAGTTTAATTTCTGCATTGTTATTATTAGTTAGAAAGTTGCCAACCCTGTGGCACTTTTGTTTGGGTTCATTATCTCACACGCACACACTCTGTCACCTAATTCAAGTGAGCCCTAAAATACTGCTTAACACAACCAACATTCTAACCCCACTTGGGGAACACAAAAGAATATTGTAGTTAGATAGGCATCCAAATAACACCCCTCGGTCGCTTACACTTGAGACATAGTTGTTGTCCATTAGGGAACCAAAATCCCCTAGTATTTTTTGACACGGTTTAAAACCAATTTATCGGGAAGGCCTCTCCCTTAGGAGGGTTGAAGTAGCCATACTGGTTCCAGAAGCCTGAGTGGAATACCGCAATCCATTCAGTAACCGAAGGATACCTTTCGTAGTTCTTGGTGTACTACCCGTATGGGAGTATAGCGGCGATAGAACCAAACTGCAGATTCACCCAACCGAACGTGTCATGAACGGGGTATCTTAGTTTCCTTTCTTCTAGGATTGACTACCCAGTGTCCCTCTCGGTAGGGGGATATCTTTAGCCACTTAGCTCTACTATCCATATTGTCTGACTTGGATTTCATCACCTTGTAGAGGATATGTCTGGTTGAGTCAGAATACTATTTAGCTAGGTGTTTGCATGCTCCCTTACCTCCTTTTGGTCTATCGAGTCCACTATTTTTATTTTCTAGGAAACCTGCTGCTTGTTGGTATTCTGACCATTTTTGTTGATACTCCACTTATTGTAGCACAGCTGTTACAGTAAGTGTTTTGAGTTGGTTGTTGGCCTAAGTGCCATATTTTTTGTGCTCTCCTTCTGCACACTCGGTTGCATTAGGGTTTTTGAGCTATTTTTCACTCAGCAAAACCCCCAGATACTTGACACCATCTGTCACCATTGAGTCCCCGAGACATTCTCGGTGCCTCCGGGGTGATCCCCCACAGCACAGTTCACTTGACATCACCCGTCATAGACGTCGATCTTCATCACTTGATACCACTCATCATAGATCTCGAGCTTTGTCACTTGACTCCACTCGTCAACGGCATAGAACTCCGTCACCTGATCTAGACGCCCCTTATTTTACCTCTGATTCTGAGGCAGAGTCCGAGAACCCCACTTACACTACACCAACCAGCCCCATGGCTGGCATGACATCCAACCCTTTCTTTGTAGGGACCATTGGTGGAGCATCCACCACCACACCAGCTACCACACCCGCTCTGGGTATGCCCTCGATGGGGCCCACATCTACCATTCCGATCACTGTACCCATTCCAGTAGCTAGCATACCCATCCCAACTCCATCAGTCACTCACACTACCCTTGGCGGTGCAGGACCATCCCATAGCACTTTCATTCCTCCACCTGGGGGCAACATCCCAAACCCAGCCCCTCCACTCGGGGGCATTGGCCCTAACATGGTCACAACCACTAGTATGTCACATCCTTCTACTAGTTTGCCATTCATGGCTAGTCTCAACCTTCCTGACCTGGCCAGACTGACTAACGATCCCATCAGACACGACTCTGCGTGGCCTCACATGCCCACCAAGCTCCCCTCCGACATCCCTAAGTTTGAGGGAAAGGCAGGTGAATACCCCCAGAACCATATTATGTCCTTCCATCTATGGTGTTCCTCCAACTCCATAGTGGATGACTCTGTCCGCCTCCATATGTTACAGCGCACCCTCACTGGCTCTGCAGCTAAGTGGTACATCAAGCAGCCCCATGGGACCCATGCCACATTTACTTCCCTTGCCTCGAATTTCCTGCAGTTCTTTCAGTTACCTATCCACTATGACGCGGGAGTTGAGATCCTACTGTCTTGTAGACAGAACACAGCTACCCACATCACTGACCACATTCATGAGTGGCGTCGACGCTGCAACCTCTGCAAAATCAAGTTAGACGACCGTATCTTCTTTGATTGGTTTCTAAAATCTCTCCTTCCTTTCATTGCCAAGGATGTGGCATCCGAGCGACCCCAGTCCGAAGAAGAGGCCATCCTCAAAGCCCAACAATTTGACCTTATTTACGCCAAGTCTGGTTACCTATATTCCATCATCCCTGATGCCCCCCGCAGCGATTCCTCCCGACACAATGCGCTGGGGGAATCCCATGCCGCAGATGGCATCATTGGCTATATAGCCTCACATAACCAGTCCTTTTCCATAGCACATCCTAGCCATGGCCCTGACCTTTTGCGGGCTACATCTCAGTCTGGAGCAACCAATTCATATGCTCCCATGGCACATCACCACCATTCCCATGGACCCTCATGTCCACCTCAGTGCTTTGGTCATGCATCCCCCGCTTACGCCCCCCCGATCGCACCTCAGCCATATTACCACCCACAGGCTGCACCAGCTCCTGTATCCTCTCAAGCCCAACCTGCTTATTACCCACCACAGGAAACCCCTGCGGCAAACCCACAACCCGTTCCGCAGACATATCAGCAACCCCCACAAGGTTCATCACCTGCGCCCCTCCACCTACTTATTATCCACCACAGCTTGCTCCCGCACCTGCACAACCCCATAACCCACCTGCTTCCTAAGGGAAAGTGTATGCCCAACAGAATCCATAGCAGAACCAAAATAACCAGTGCCAATAGGGCCAAAAAAAATGTGGCAAAGGCCGTAACCGTGGGAACAACCCCCCTCCAGACCAAGGCGGTCAACCTCCTAATCCCCCAAACAACAATAACACGGCACCTGCCAACCAAAACCCTAACTGGCCGACCAAACAAGCCAAAAATCCTAATTTGCGAACAAGCCATCATTGTTCTATTTGCGGGGTTTATGGCCACTAGACATATGCTTTCCCACATTTGGAGCGAGCTTGGCAACTCTGGATCGATGATGCCCACCGCCAAGGGCACGCAGCTCCTTAGGCGTCGCCCAACTCCCCACCACCTCAGAATCAACCCTTGGTGCTACAAAATCCTTTTCCCATCCAAGGCGTAGTGAACACTCAGCCATTGGCTCCCCCTCAAGGAAACGCGCCACCACAATAGCAAATCACTTATGACGCTCCTGATCAACCCATGTTAGACTCTGGTACCCATCACTTGTTAATGATGTCATTCGCTGATGTCAACCTTCAAACCCGTCGGAACCAATATGGCTGCACCCCTGAAGACCCTCCCGCCGACAAAAACACTAACGCTCATCCCACTGATCAGTCGTTACGTATACCTTCGGCTCCTTCGGCTCCACTAGATGGCGCCTCCAAAGCACCTCACTTCCCACTTCGTCGCATTAACAATAATCCCAATGCTTGCGTTGCGTCTAATTACAACATTGTAGATGACTTAGCCCAGTCCCCCGCAGCCATGTTTGCGTTAGAAGTCTTAAAACACTGTCCTACACAGTGCAAGACTTTGCTTTTAGCCATTGGTGCTATTGACCCAAATGATTCACGAATGATGGCCTTCGATTTGGACCAATCCGAACCACACCTGCCTTCCACTTTAGCATTCCAAGTTTCTGTGTCCGTTCGGAATCTTGTCATCCATCGGTGCATTATCGATGAAGGTGCCTCTACATGCGTTATGTCCGCATTCGTTTGGAAGAAGTTGGGATCCCCTACTCTCCAACAGTCCACCACTGCGTTGCGAGCCTACGACGGTCGTTCGGCTCAACCCCAAGGTCTCTTAGCTAATGTCCCCGTCCATTTGGCTGGTAAAACAGTGCTCATTGACATAGAGGTCATCAACGCCTAGCTTGATTATAACCTCTTACTTGGCCGCAGCTACATGTATGCCATACGGGCGGTTGCCTCATCCATTTTTCATACCATGATGTTCCCCCATGATGGGCGCGTGGTCAAGATCGATCAACTCACCTATTACGATCCCAATGCCCCCGCTGCACCCGAAAATGTTCTCCCCATGGTTGAAAAACCTGTTTGTGGTGCATCTACCTCGTTGGTTTCCTCTGTGGGACCCAGAGTTTACTCAGATATGCCGATGACCTCAACATTCCAATCCATTCCACCCCCGTCACCAGCGATCGAAATATCTGACCTATGTACCCTTTCCCACAATGCACAACCACCCAACAATCAACCGCCCTTGTTACCCAAACCACCATTGGTACCTCGTCATATTGGTGTTACACCCATCCACACAATCCCCTTCCTATTCCCTCCCTCGGGAGTAGTAAGCGCCCCAGTTATGGATACTCTCAGCCTCCCCGGGTTAACCTTAGGACTACCCGTGTGGTATATTTCGCCTCCCGTTCCCCCACCGACACCAAATTTGTGTCCTACAACCGGCGCAACCCATCACCACTACTAGTCAACCACCCCCCGGTGTCTCTACTCCTTCCTCATCCACCAATCCATCCCCTCTTATCAAGCACACTGGGGGCAGAGGCCCACAACCATACACTGCTGTACCCCTACCCAAAACAGTTAAAAACCCCCTCGTGTTTCGTGCTCCTCCTAAATGTTCATTGTGTGATGAGTTAGGCCATCCTACCCATCAATTCCCAAAATTACCTGCATTACAAGAACACATGCAAATGCTTGACGACGACCCCAACATCCCGGTTGTCCAACTCGATCCAGCCCCTAAGCCTCGTGATAAATCACTGTGTACCAACCACCCTTGTGCAATATGCGGTATTTACGGCCATTACTCACATCACTGTCGTGATCTCCCAAATTACAGAGCAGCTCTCTACGAGATGAATAATTTGGACCTTGAGACGGCGCCCCCCACAATTGAGGAGATCCACCCCCTAATATCACCCTCATCCGGCGAGATTAATACCATTTATATGATCTCTTCTACTACCACTCCCTCGTCAACCGATTTGACAACTCAAAGTTTCTGCAATGATGAGGAGATTCTAGAGGCTCTCACTGCCCCGGATTACCCCTGGGAAGACATGCACCATCGTTCCTACTTCCTCCCAGAAGAGTCCTCCTCCACCACAGCCACCCAATTTGCGGTTGAGTCCAAAGATTTCCTCCCCACCAAAGTCGACTGGTTTAAAGATCCCATTCCCACTCCATATGCCTTTGAGGAAGGTACATGGCCAACATCTCACCCGTCATCCACATCGATATCTCTGCCCCAGCTAGTGCTCCTGAAATCATTTCGTTAGGAGCTTCTTGCACCGAGCATGAGATCTTAGAGTACAAGAAACTTTTCCAAGAGTTCTGCGATGTCTTTGCCTGGTCCTATACCAAAACGCCTGGTCGTGACCCTACTATCATAGAGCACCACATTGCCACTTGGCCAGACGTGCCCCCCGTTCGCCAAAAACAACGACCCACAGCCTCATGGTACACCCCCCCGCCAGTAGTTGCTTGATGCCCCGTTGATCCTTCTCTGAGACAACATCTGCACCACGTTGGCACCTCTGAGTTAGGGGGCATAATAGATTACCTCAACCCTGGGATAGGGGTCATGATCAATCATTTTGAACCTTCCCCATCCCATTTATCTCAGTGTTTCAATTATCTCATTGTTCAAACCAACACATATGTGATCCACAATCACAAACCCTGAGATAGATGGGATGGGGAAGGTTCATTAACCCTGCTCACTTTTTCACATGCGTGATCTCAACCATTTTTGAGGTCACATGTCACTTGTATATATGATTTGATTCGATACACCTAGTATTCTGCCCCCGCGGGTCATCATTTCTCCTCACCACTGCATCCTTGGCTTGGTGGGCTCACCTTTATTTGCAACCATTTTTTAACCTAGTTATTTCCTTTGACCATTTCGGAGTTCTTATGACCTCTATTTTTCGCACCATTTGCACCGCCGGATTCATATTTCCGTTCCCGTGATGATGCTTGAGATCATTTCTCGCTCTCACCCTCAGATTTTTTGGGTATTTTTTCCAAAATGCCCCCCGTCGCCTCGGTTCGTGTGCGACCTCGGTCGTTGTCCGTTCTGACGTTCCTTATATCGCCAGATTCATATTTTCATGGTTGTGATGATGCTTGAGATCATTTCTGGCTCTCACCAGAACCTTTATTGACATCGTGACATGACACCTTGCTACCTCGGTTTGCGTGCCACATCGACTGTAGCCTGTTTTTGATATACCTTATATCATCAGATTCATTTTTTCGAGCCCGTGATGATGCTTGAGATCATTTCTCACTCTCACCTCCAGATTTTTTGGGTATTTTTTCCAAAACGCCCCCCGTTGCCTCGGTTTTCATGCCACCTCGACCGTTCTCCGTTTCTGACACTTTTTATATTGCCGTATTCAGTTTTTCGAGCACGTTATGATGCTTGAGATCATTTCTCGCTCTCACCAGTTACAATTTCAACATTGTTCCCGACACCTTGCTACCTTGGTTTGCACACCACATCGACCGCCATCGGATTGTTCCACATTTTTACATGAGCCAGTCACTCCTTTCATACTGCAATTATGTCGTTATTTTTCCACCATTCATTATCCCGCAAGGAGGCCCACTAGTGTACCCTCCTACCCTCATTCTTGGTCATCATCAATGTTCCTTGATTGAGCACTTCCTCCTTGCCTGACCATTCCTTTTGTTCGGTATAATTTTATCCCTTTTTCGGGCCGGACAAGTCCTTTACGAAAAAGGCACTCAGGGAGTTTCTGTTAAGCTCTTTTATGACTCCTAAAGCAATGAAAATATCGCCGAGCAATCTTGCTTCCTTTCATGCTCGTTAAAGTACCTGAAAGGGCGTCTATCTGGTATAAGTTTAACCCTTTTCCGGACCTGGTAGACTAATTACGAAAAATGAATACTCTAGTCACACCGGCTAGAAGAGTTCTTCATTGCATCCTTTTATGCTTCTTCGGGCCTTGGAGACTAACACACGAAAAAGCAACCCCTTGGAGTCTTCTTATCACTTTCAGACTCTCTAAAATTGAAAGCAACCACGAGCATGAACTGTCCTGGGCTCGTACAAATACACACGACAGTACCATTCCATTATTTCAGAGTCTTCTTATCGCTTTCAGACTCCTTAAAATTGAAAGCAATCATGAGCATGAACTGTCCTAGGCTCGTACAAATCCACATGACAGTACCATTCCATTATTTCAGAGTCTTCTTATCGCTTTCAGACTCCTTAAAATTGAAAGCAATCATGAGCATGAACTGTCCTGGGCTCATCTAAATCCACACGACAGTACCATTTTGAACACATTTCTTCTAGTTCCTTAACCCATGAAGAAGTTCTCCCCGTGCCTCTTGGCACTATGATCGAACATCTCAGCAGCACCCCCAATAAGGTCGCCTTTGTTCAGAGTATTCTGCAGTCTCCTACCATCTTACACCAACTTGAATATCACTCATCCCATACATCATCCTTGATCCATTATAGCTATGATCCCTTTCCCACCAGTCAGTTTCATATGCTGCCCGATCATCCCCGCCATCATACTCTGAACAAAGGAAGTTTGAGTCCACCTACCCTACTTTCCCAGTTATTCCATACCCCCACAATATGTTAGTCCTACCATTAGTACTCTCACACTCCGGTTCTCCACCTCGTGCTCCTATCAAGGAAACATCATTTCCTTGCTAGTTGTAGGTCTCTCTCTGTCGACGACAGCCCATCTATTCCAGAGGATAGACCCAGAGGTCCCTGTGCCTTGGACTCATCACCATCTGTGGTGCATGCCTACGGACCATTTTGAGAGGAGTCATCATTGCCCCTCCGAGTGGTTGTTTCTCACATGCTCGACTTCAAAACCTTGATCGCATCGTTGAGAATCATGCATGGTATATATCCCTTCAGTTATTGGTTGAAGACCCCAAATTTCCCCCGACTCTAGCACATTGGTGAGTCACTTCGGAACGCCCAGTTATATGTTCCCGTGGATGTCCGGGTTGCGTTGGCGATTGTATTCAGAAGCCATACAATTATATGCTTCCTTGAGTACCTAGTTCAATTCCAGTTCAGTGTACCATTGAGGGTATGACTCCCCGTCACTATGATCCAACATCTCATCAGTTCCTCTGGTACCACACTCAGCAGCACTGTGGTTATTCCAGTGTATCAGTTCTTCAGCTCAGACATGGTCAGCCCAACAGTATGTCCCAGATTTGTGTCCCCTCTGGACCCTTATGATGTACACCATGGTTCTCCATGTATCCTTCAGGCCCCCCACTTTTGGGCCTCATTGTTATTTTTTATATATATCTAGATACGAGCATGGGTATGCCCACCTCGTCCATATATTGAGATTCTTCCTCATTTGAGGCCATGTATATTTCAGGTCCCCATTTTTTGGACCCCCTTGTTATTGTTCTATATCTTTATACGAGCATGGGAATGCCCACGTCGTCCATATGTTCAGATTATCCCTCATTCATTATTGAGGTCATGTACTTTCAGTTTTTGTAGTTTGTTCGGGACCGTTGTTCCGAGCTCTAGTTCGTTTCTTCTCCTCTCCAAATCCCAGGAAAACCATAAAAGACTTATCATGTCTATCGGCCATACGATGAGCTCCTGCCCTCACACATCAGGGGGCAATCTGTTAACACCCCAAAAGTGCTCACTACCTCATCTCCCTCATTACATGACTCATTTGTCCATATTTGCACCATATTTGCCTCCAAAACCTTAAAAACCCATTAAAAAGCCTCCAAAAGGCCAAAAAACCATTAAAAAGCCTCCAAAAGGCCAAAACCCCCCTTTTCCCCCCCCAAAATAATGTAAATTCCTCCAAAAATAGCAAAAACCCTCTAAAAAGGGAATAAAAAATACAAAAAAGAGGAAAAAAAGGAAAAAAAGGAAGCAAAAAACCCTATACACCTGACCTAAACCATATGGTGCCCAAAACCATGGGTCAGCACTCCACCACTAAAAACCTATAAATAGGTGATGGAGGCTCCCCATTTTTCATCCACAGTCATCCCTATCCTTACTCTGCCAAAATCACTCTTGAAACCCTAGCTCACCCTTTTGAGCTATTTTCACATTTGAGTGCCCCTTTGGCCCATTTCCAAAACCCTTTGGAGAAGGAGAAGGAACAACACTGGAGCTTGGAAGCAACCCTCTTGGACTACTGCAAAGGCTCCACCAACCTCACATTGGAGGTATAATCAATACAAAAACCTTCTTTATTATCTTTCTATTTTTTTTATGCACATGCTTAGAGTAGTTACTGTTTTATTTACTGTCTCATTTTACCATTGTTATTGAACTGCTACTATGGAGTCCCTTCTCCTTAGTAGGTGCCCATTTGCACAAGCTAGGGTGAAAACCCTAGCTACACATGCAATAACACTTGTTAACTAGATATTCTTTGTTATCACTTAGTTAAATCTCTTTAACATAAGTGTCGTCTTTTAGTTTAACATAAGTGTCGTCATGCAATAACACTTAGTTAACTAGATCTTCTTTGTTATCAGTTAGTTAACTCTCTTTAACTGAAATCATACTGATTGATTTATTTGTAGTGACCACTGTGAGTTCTTTAATTAATTAAGGCATACATTATGGTTTTAATTGAATCTTATCAATTTGAGTTCACTTAGTCATCTCATGAGTAATTCGAATTCTCTTTTTCTCTATCATTTATATTTATCTCTTATATTTACTACATGGTCAATATGTGTTAAATTTAATTATCTATCATATCATATTATACTCAGAATATTTGTTAGATGTTGTGATCATATTATATTACTCTCATACCAAATGATCAAATGCTAAAGTAATTCACAATAGAGGTGGCTAGTATCTAAAGGAGACTTAATAGAAATTAGTGACCATGGTTAGTAATACATCACACAACATTCATGCTTTCAACATGCAAAACATATACCTCTATAACTGGAGGTCCACATGAGAATCTGACTTGATACACAAGTCCCGAGCCTTGTCCAACAAGACTTTACAACCTCATCACTTTGATACATCAAAGCATTCACCTCAACACATGAGTGATAACCTTTTACAACTGAAGGCTTAATCATTCTTAAGTCCAATTCAAGAATCTAATCCAAGTTCCCGAGTCTAACTCAGGCTCCCTACCTCAACACATGATGCCCAATCCTGGATGCACAAGATTGGCTCGAAGAACGACTCATGATGTTGAACATTTAACAACTGTAGCTTCTTCTTCACTGCATTTACTGATTCTTTGGTCTTCAATGCTTCAATTGGGGTTTAAAATTTGTTTTTCAATAATCATGCTGCATGCTCATTCATTAACTGACATAACTGGGTCTGCAATGTGTTCATTATCAATCACTGTTAGCAGAATACACATCTCTTTCACAAAAAATATATTACGATTCCAAAACACAAACACATAGCTATAAATAATTAGAAGGCCCAATAGTCGTAGAGTTTAAACCTAAGCTTTGATACCACTCTGTGAAGTCCCCAACCTCTAAACCAAGGCCAAGGTCACCTATGAATACAAGAGGAAGATTGAATAAGGGTGATTCACAATGAAATAAGGGTAATTAAGGCTATGCCAAAATGCCCAAAATCCCATAAAATAAAACATTCAACCTTTTTTAATTTGAAATGCAAGAATAAAATCCAGATCATTCCCCAACACACATGTTATGCAAAGTAAATGCAAGCATGAAATGCAATCAGATTTGAGCAAGCTATTAGCATGAATTCAAACATTAAATATTATGTCTATTACGACCATTTAAACTTTAAAATAATCATATCTATAACCCACCCTAAACAATGTAAAAAAATAGATCTACAGGCTGCCACAATCAACCATATTAATAGTGTTAAAAATCAGATGTACTAATTTCCACCTACAACCATATTAACATAAACAAAACCAGATAGGAAGGATTCCATATGCAACCATATAAATGATAAATAGATCAGATCCCATGGTTTCCACCTATAGCCATGTAAATGACAACAAAATAATATCCATGAGCAGATATATATTGGAAATTGCAATAGATAAACATATAATAAAATACTCATCTTAATGAAAATAAACTAGCTTCAATAGGACAACATTCCACCCATCCTTAGACATGCCATGCTCATGCATCTTTCAACATGACAGTCACCCCCGAGCTAAGGCCAAGATCCACAGGAGAGGTACTCTCAAACCAAAAACAAAAACAATTGTATCTCAACACTGGGAACACTGCCACACAAAAACAATTGTATCTCAGTCAAACAAAAACCTTTTTTCAGTGAAAAAAAATATTCGTCACTGGAAACAATGCTCTAGATGCAATGGAACAAGTATCACAACCCAAAAATGCTCATAAATATTTTAACTAGAACATATGGTTGAGCCCTTCTCAACACCATGAGAATACTGCAACTACTCCTTTCACCATATCAACTTTCCCTTCCATATTCTACACTACTTAGTGGGTTGTGACTCCCCTCCCTACACAAGCCCTCTGGATATAACCACCCTTACCCAGGATTTCTGAGCTAGATTGGACAAAGACAAGCAATGGGAGGAGGAATCATGTTGTGTAAGCATAGATCAATCTTCAATCCCCATTATAGGGTCTTCAAACCTCATTACAAGGCCTTCAATCTTCCTGCAATATAATGCATATCCTACTCGAGAGCATGCATTTACCAGACAAGAGAGAATTATTTACACTAGAGAGCTCAGAGAGAGAGAATAAGAGTGAAATATAGTCAATTTGAATCCTTTTATAGCCATTTGAATTCCCAATGGAGTGACTTGAATTCCAATAGAGGTATCTCAAATTCACTAGGGGTTACTCAATTCATGAGAGAGAGGTTACAATTAAGGATTCCCTTTCCCAGAATATGAAAAGGTGAAACAAGAGGGGAGTTACACTTTTTTTCAAGGAGTGCAGGCTAAAAATAGCTAGTGAGGGCACACCAGCACATGAAGATCATCAAAGGAGGCTTGGAATAGACAAGGACTGCACACTAGCCAAGTAGGCCCCAATAAACATCAAAGAGGGAGTAATAGTACCTCCATAAACCAAAATAATAAAAAATAGGGTCCAAAGAGTAATGTTAGGGAGAGCAACAATTCCTAGTCCCCAACCCATTCACATGCGGAATCCATGCCCCCCCATTCTCGTTAGTTGTCCATGTTGAAGCTAGTTAATTAATTAAATAATAATAATAATAAATTCCATAGTCCTGGAACCTAGTTCCCAATGATAAACAAAATAATAACATAATGTCCGGGGCTTAACAACTGGGATATTACAAATATCACTTACTCAAGGGTGATAAGTGTTGATTTTTAATCTTAAATTGCAGAATTACAATAGTACCTAGAAACAATGAATAATCATAAGCATAAACATCCATAAATTTACCCTTGGGAAACCCTCTATAACTTGAGGGAGAAAACGCCAGTAAAATCTTCCTTAGTATATTGATAGATAGCATAGAATGTTTCCTTTACAATGAGTAGATTACATCAAGCACCCCTGGTGCAATATTAGTGAGAAATACCAAGCACCCCTGGTGCAGTTACAGAGAACAAGATATAGATGAAAATGGTAGAACTCAAAATAATATTCCTCACTAAACCAATTCGTTAATTTGGTCACATGCAGAAAAGTTGCGAATTGCCTTCAAGAGAGAATTCACTCTAACATTGCCTTCAAGAGAGAATTCACTCTAACATTGGTTTCATCAATCCTGCATAACACATGTACCATACTTCTCATGCTTTGGATTTTATCTTTGTCTTCTAACTTCAGGATGAACTCGCCCTTCAACTGGATGCTAGATCACTTATTTAGGTGGCTAACTCAAGTGTCGTAACTCAAGTGTCGCAACTCAAGTGTCATCTTTTAGTTTAACTCAAGTGTAGACATGCAATTGTCATAACTCAAGTTTTGTCTTCTAGTTTAAATCAAGTGTCGACATGCAAGTGTCGTCTTTTATTTTACCTCAAGTGTCGTCATGCATAACACTTAGTTAACTAAATCTTCTTTGCTAACACTTTAGTTAACTATTTTTACTAAAGTCTTTTTTGTTAACACTTTAGTTAACTCTTTTAGCACATTGATCACTGAATTCTTTCTTATTAGTTGCTTAGTAGCTTCCTCATAGGTGGTGGGTTTTGAATCACTAATGTGACTCATTTGAGCTACATATCCCGAATATATTTCAAGTCTCCTTAATCCTCTGAATGTTCCTGTTGGTGCTCCATCTTTTTCTGCCTCTTGCAGAATGTCTCGACACCAAGCTCCTCTTAGTAGGAGTTTCATCAAGAGATCTTTCTACTAGTTCTACTGTCTCTTTAGGATCAAGCAGATCTAAGGAATATTCTGGATTCTCCCTCTCAACATCTGAATAGGGACAATCAGAAGCTGGATCCTCCATCATGGGAGTCTTATGCTCCTCCATATCTGAATCACACTGAATTTATTTAGAGCACTTGACAAAAGCCTCTTTGTGAAATGTTACATCTCTATTGACTTCAATGTGCCTTTGTCCTGGAACATAGATTCTATAAGCTTTGGAGGATCCACTATATCCAACAAATGTGCCTTTGTTTCCAATTGGCTCCATATTTGTCCTCTTCTCTTTTGGAACATGAATGTAGACAACAACCAAAAATATTCATGTGTCCAACATCTAGTTTTTCACCAGTGAAAACTTCTTCAAGAGTCTTTTCTCTCAGGATAACATGAGGATTTCTGTTCTATATATAAAAAATAGTGCTGGAGGCTTCTTCCCATAAGGAAGTGGGCAAATCCTGATCACACGTCCTAGATTTTGCATCCTCACAGATTGTTATGTTATTTCTTTCATCAACCCCATTCTGTTGGGGGTTGTAAGGTACAATCAAATGTCTTCTTATCTACGCTTTTCGACATAAGTCGTTAAAGTAATGAGACTCAAACTCTCCTCCATTATCAGATATCAAAGCATGAATGTGCTTTCCATTTTGATTCTCAACCAGTGCTTTAAACTCTTGAAACTTGTTGAAAGTTTCACTCTTTGCCTTCAAAAAATTGATCGAAGATTTGCGAGAGAATTCATCTATGAAAATCACATAGTACAAATAACCACTCAAGGATGGTGCTGGAATAGGACCACATAGATCATAATGTATCAAGTACATGATCCATTTGTATCTTTTGGTACTACTTGAAAATCTCTTCTTGGTGTTCTTACCAAGATCACAACCTCTACAAATACCATCATGTTCAGATTGAAACACATGCATTCCTTTTACCATCTTCTGCAAGCTAGGCAATGCTTTGAAATGAAGATGGACAAACCTCCTATGCCACAGTTCAAAAGGATTGATTGTGTCATGGATCATGGCTTGAATGAGATTTCCAGGAACTTTGTATAGAGCTCCCTCTCTAACTCCAATTACATATGCAGAGTTCAATTCTGTATTCTTAGGCCACAACATCACTTTATCGTCCATAAAGATTACTCTGAATCCTTTATCTTTTAGAACTGATAGACAAGATTTTCTTCTTCATACCTAGAACAAACATAATTTCATCAACATGTAGTACATCTATTGAATCCAACTGAAAAGAAGTGGATCCAACTTCTTGGATTGAATAGGTGGTATTATCTCCAAGCTCCAACTGACAGGAGAAATTATTTTCCTTCAGATGTGTGATATCGCTCCTATATCCAGTCATGTGATTGGATGCACCACTATCCACCAGCCATGTATCAACACTAGTGGTAATGGATCCAGTTAGGAATAAGACAAGATAATACTCCTTCCTTGTCTCCTGATCATAGGAAGAATTATTTCTTGCAGTTTAATCTTTCGTAGAAGTAGAAGCATGAAACCTATCGTTGAAATTTCCTCTTTGCCCTTTGCATGACAATCTCTTGCAAAGTGACCCTTCTTATTGCAGTTGAAGCATTTAACTTTAGACTGATCAAAGTTCTTGTTGTATTCTTTTTCCTATTGATGAGGAAAATTCTTTTGAGAAAAGGATTTCTTTCTTCTCTTCATCTATTCCGTAAGAGCAAGGTTCTCTTCTTTGGAGGAAGCATTTTTTCTTTGAATTCACCCTTATTCTTGTAGAAAACCGTGCCATAGTATTTCAAAATTTGGTTGCACTTATTGACCATTTAAAACGGCCAAGAATGTCTCCCATGAAGATGGAAGACCATCGGAAACAATCTGTATGAGATCATCATCATCAACAGTTACACCAATACTCAAGGTTTTATCTCTTACTTGAGAGATCTTTGTGAAGAAGGAAGCAACAAATTCGTCCTTCTCCATCTTCAGATTACGAAGTTTGTTCTTCAAGTATCTATTCTGGATGGGAGCCTTCTCATAAATATTGGTCATAGTGTCGAAGCATTCCTTTGTAGTATTCAATGGAGTAATAACTGGCATCAAATTGTTTTTCACAGAATCATAAATGATTCTCTTTTCTTTGGGTTGATTCTTCTTGAAATTAGTGTACCCAACATTAGTAGTACGCTCTTCAACAACACTGGATACATATCCATATAGATCATGCTCTTCCAGGATATTCATAATCTTGGCCTTCCAAGTATTGAAGTTCGAAGTTCCTTCAAGTCTGTCTTCTGATCTTACTGAGATTGAAGCCATTATTCTTCAAGTACTGTGCTCAACTTAAACCATCCAGGATCAATGTAGGCTCAAGCTTGACTACTAAACTTATCTCTTTCACGCCCTAGTCTATGATACCATGTTGATTTTTAATAGTAAATTGTAGAATTACAATAGTACTTGAAAACAATGAACAATTAGAAGCATAAAAATCCACAGCCGACACATAAATTTACCCTGGGAAAACTCTCTATAACTTGAGGGAGAAAAACATAGCAAAATCTTCCTTAGTATATTGATAGACAACATAGAATGTTTCCTTTACAATGAGAAGATTACAACAAGCACCCCTAGTGCAATATCAGAGATAAATACCAAGCACCCATGGTGCAATTACAAATCAAGAGAGATAAATGAAAATGAGAGAACTCAGAATAATATTTTGCACTAAACAAATTCGTTGATTTGGTCACATGCACAAAAGTTGTGAATTTCCTTTAAGAGAGAATTCGCTCTGACATTGTTTTCATAAATATTGCATAACAAGTGTACCATACTTCTCATGCTTTGGCTTTTATCTTAGTCTTATGACTTCAGGATGAACTCACCCTTCAATTGGATGCTATATCACTTAGGTAGGTGGCTAACTCAAATGTCATCATGAAAGTGTCGTAACTCAAGTGTCGTAGCTCAAGTGTCGTAACTCAAGTGTCAACTCAAGTGTCGTATTTTAGTTTAACTCAAGTGTCGACATGCAAGTGTCATAAATCAAGTGTTGTCTTGGATTTTAACTCAAGTGTCAACATGCAAGTGTCGTAACTCAAGTGTTGTATTTTGGTTTACCTCAAGTGTCATCATACATAACACTTAGTTAACTAAATCTTCTTTTTTAACACTTTAGTTAACTCTTTTTACTGAAGTCTTTCTTGTTAGCACTTTAGTTAACTCTTTTAGCACACTTCATAACTGAAGTCTTTCTTGTTAACACATAGCTAACTCTTTCAGCACACTGATCATTGAAGTCAACAAATTTGAGTTCTCTCTTATCTTAACTTATATTATCTCTATCTGTTGTCTTATCTGCATGGTCCACTTGTGCCAACTTAATTATTTATCATATCAAATACACTAAGGATATTTTTCCAATGATGTGATCATCTCGTTCTACTCTCGTTCCAAATGGTAATATGCTAAATTAATTCACTCTAGAGGTGGCTAGTCTCTAGAGGAGACTTAATAGATTATCCATCTCTAATACCATGTTTAGTAGTACGTCACACATCATTCATGCTTCGACAAGCAAAGCATTACCTCAACACATGATGCACCACCTCAACACATGAGGAACTATCTTGACACACAAGACCTTAGTCTTGACAAACAAGACTGTACAACACCATCACTTTGACATACAAACCACTTACCTCAACACATGATGATTTAACCTTTACACATAAGGCTTAGTCATTCTTGACTCCAACTCAAGATTCTACTCCATGTTTCCTGAGTCCAACTTAGGCTCCTATAAGGCACTATCTCAACACATGGGACTCAATATTGGCGCAAAATATTGTTGATGTATATGTAACTTCGGAATGTATTTCACATATATGTATATTGTATTCCTATAGAGATGTTATTGTTCCTCTATACGGAAGTGGTTGTATTCCTATAGAGATGTTATTATTCCTATATATGGAAGTGTCATCATTTATATTGTAAGTGTTGTAACTTATACTTGATGGGTTATTAGACCACCTTATTGGGGTCGGCCCTGTATAAGTCATGTGGGTCAAAGGGTTATTAGACCACCCTATTGGGGGTTGGCCATGTGGGTCAAAGGGTTATTAGACCACCCTAGTGGGGGTCGGCCCAGTCATCATTATGTTAAGTGGTTAAGTTGAGGCCGACCTAGTTGAGTAAAGGTCAAGTCAAGTTAGTGTATAAATAAAGAGTGTGTCTCTCTCATTTTATACATTCTATCCTCTCACTCACACTCGAGAGAGTGGCGCACTTGTGGAGGAGGAGGCTTTGCTTCTAGGAGAAGACTATCTCTTGTATTCTGGTTGTATCATTGCTCTATCTATCTCTGAGGAAGTTATTGGGGTTTTTCACCTTTATGGTTTTCCCCAAGTAAACTCTGTGTCTCTTGTGTGCTTGCATTATTGTGTCCATGATTGATATGCTGTAGATTTGCTGTACATGTTGTTTTCTCAGTTAATATCCTAGATCAGATTGAAGTAAATTCTGAAAATTTAACATGGTATCAGAGCTAGCCTAAAAGAAGGCATGATATGGCATGTATGACACTTGTTGCACTTACGATGCTAGGGCTTGATATAGCAAAAACCAGTCATCATAGCACTTTCGCTATAAATCCATTTTGGTGAAGTTTTCGGATCTGAACATTTTAAACGTCGAAGATCAGATCCCCATGTACCTTGTGTCCAAAGGACAACCTCTAATTCGTTGTACTTTGTGATTTATGATCTGTACAATATAGAGTTTCTGCCTCTTCCAGATCTGAGTCAAAATCAGGTGACCTTGGGAAAAAGGTCATAACTTGTGCTGTGAAGCTCCAAATGAAATTTTGTAACAAGTGACAGCTAGTACACAGACTGTACTATCTCAGGAAAAGTTTTAAGAGGTCGAAGTTGAACCAGTGACACGTGGCACGCCGTACAAGTTCTCTCTCCTGTATTATCCCATAAAAAGGTCACGTTGCGACACTTGGCATAACTCTCTCCCAGAGAATCCAATTGAGGTCAGACTTGTCAGGATGGAAAGATAAGAGGTCGGGCTATCTCAGGAAAATGTTTTAGAGGCTGAAGTTGAAACAGTGACACGTGGCACTCCGTACAAGTTCGCTCTCTTGTATTATCCCATAAATAGGTCACGTTGCGACACTTGGCATAACTCTCTCTCAGAGAATCCAATTGAGGTTAGACCTGTCGGGATGGAAATATAACAGGTCATGCTATCTCAATAAAAATTTTCAGACCCTGTGGATCAAAAAGTTTGGAGTTACACCAGAAACAATCAGGTACATATTTCTGTCAAAACATAATTATTTTTGAGTACCTTCATTCATGGCTTCCAGAATTTAGGGCTTCAGAGAAAGTTGAAATTTTTGTAATCGGAGACCACGGATGGATGCTACTCATCAAAATCGAAATTTAGAGACCAAGATCATATTTTTTGGTTGGGAAGATGGCTGGGCTTGATCAAACCCCAGTTCGGGACTTTGATTGGAAAGATGGAAAATTAGGGCTTTTGCAAAAATTAGAATTTTGGAAATCTGTGACCACGGCTGGAAGCCCCTCAGAAAAATCAAAGCTTAGAGTTTTGAATCAAATATTTTGGTTGAGTGAAGCTCCGAGAAACTCAAACCCTAATTCAGGGTCCTCCCTAGTGAATCCAGAAATCTAAAAGGTAATTTTGAGGGGTGAAACTTTGTAGTTTTCAAATTTTGAATATACCAACTTGATCAGCTCATCAAGGCGCATATTTTTATCCTTTCGGAAGTTTGAAATTCAAAGTTTGAATTTTTGAGGTTTCTTTGACAAACCCTAATCCAGCTCCAGGTCCAGTTCTTGCAAATCAAGTGGATTGGGTTAATCCTAGAAGAAGATGGATTGGTCACCTGCATAAGTGAAGAAGTTATTGTCTCAGAGGGAGATGAGGCTAAGGCCTTCCATAAGAAGATTACAAGCAATCTTGACAGGTATGGCTTACAGGTATGTTTCATGGTTAAGTTTATCATATGTTTGTCTTCATATCATTACAGTACAATCTTGATTAATTACTGGACTTGTCATATCACCTTAATAGAAGATATTCATTGATTAAGGTTTTGACACTTATGATTGTACTAATGCATTGTGATGTTGTATGAGGTTTATGTTGTTTGCTAACACAAAAGGTACACCAAGAAAGTCAAATCATGTTCTACTTCAAGAACATATGCTCATGGTGACATGAAGACAAAGATTCATCCATTGTCATGGATCACATAGAAGATCTACTTTCGAGGTATGTATAACTTGGTTCTACAATGGTTAACTTATGAGACATGCAGGTTACTATCACAAGTCACTGAAGAGAACCAGAAGACATTATGCGGGTATGTTAGACATAACTAGCTAGCATGCTAATCCAGGTATGTTTTTCCTATATCAAGCTAGAATCCTACCTTGTGTTAGGATCTTATACTATTGTGTTGTTCATGAAGTCATAGGTTTGAATAATCATGGTTGTATGCATATTATGTTTCTTACCATAATTGATGATATGACTAACTAGAAGAATCATGAAGGTATAGGTTTGAATAATCAAGGGTTTTATGCATATTATATCTCTTATCTTGATTGATGATTCAACTAACCAGAAGAGTCCTATGATCAAATAAGAATGTGTATGAGTAAAAGAAGACTTCCCTGAAACCTTGAATACTAATGTTTATTATCTGTGAATGATCATGAATTTACATGTTTAAGATTATTATGTTTTGATAGTATTAAGATTATACTAATAAATGTGTGATTATGTATGAGACCTCAAGGATAACACAATGATGATACTAATAAGCATGCATAGTGATTAAGGATGGATGTAAGTTCAAGGACAGGTAATCCAGGAAGCAAAGATCAAGAGGGAGCACACTCCAGTTGTTCCTGCAAGAAAGCAAATGAGCACACTTCAGTAGTTTCTGCAAGGATGCAGATATTCAGAGGGAGTTGATCACTTGTCACAATCCACATAAGAATGGAGTTGCAGAAAAGAAGCAAAGACTGAGAGGGAGTCAACCCAACAAACAAACAAAGATAAGTATTTGAATTGTCATTACTTGCATATTTTATTGTTTAAATAATACTGTTCAATAATGTATATACTGATGTTCCTAGAATTAGGTTGTGTATTATGCATATTAGAATAGTTGCATTGATGAATAGTATACTACTAATATGCATGGGTAAGTGGCCTATGGCACTGTACAACATTCCATTGCTACTTATCTAGAATGAAACCTCTTTGCTGACATGTTAGGAGTTGTGCACACTCTTAACAATGTTCTGGTAGAGATTGGAAGGCATCTAGAAAGTTACGGGATATGGATAAATGTTGTATTGAAGCATTGGCTAAGATAATTGCATGACTATATGACATTTCTTTATGTGTAAGAATTTGTTCTGAAAACTATGAGATGTTTTCTAATCATGCAATTTAACTTGTTGTGTAGGAAAGATCGTATACCATCACCTACAAAAGAAGGACTACAACATTTGTTCAAGCAACAAAATTATCTATTGAAGATATTGAAGTTCCCATGATACGGGAAGAATGCCATGATCCATTGATCATGAAGAATGATGTTTGGGATGTGGTCCCAAGAGCTGAAGGGAAGTCTGTTGTGACTTCCAAATGGAACTATCAGATCAAGCATGCTGCAGATGGCAGCATAGAGAAATATAAAAGTGATGAAATAGAAGATACACTAGATGAATTTCAAGACAGCTTTCTTGAATGGTGTAGTCATATATGTGTGCAGAACTTGGTATGGTAGGATAGACAGCTTTCTATCCAGTTTGGGCTCTACCAAGAATAAAGTGGATTCCAACCTTTACTACAAGGTTGAGGAAGGCAATCCAGTGATACTACTATGTGGATGACTTGTTTGTAACAGGTGAGGATAGATTGATTGCCGAAATGCAGCGAAAACTTGCTACCGAGTTCAAGTTGAAGAACTTGGGGATGATGCACTATTTGTTTTTGGCATGGAGGTGTGGCAGAGTGTAGATGGAATCTTCCTTGGACAAGGGAAGTATGCAGTAGAGATCCTGAAGAGGTTCGGGATGATGGATTGCAAGGCCATGGCCACACCTATGGCATTGAATCTGAAGCTTCTTTGTGATGCTTCATCTGAACTGGTTGATGTCACTATGTATTGTCAAATGATTGGGTCCTTGATGTACCTAACGAACACGAGACCAGATATTTGCTTTGCGGTGAACACATTGAGCCAGTTCCTAACAAATCCGAGGAGTGTTCACCTGGTTGCTGTAAAGCATATTCTGAGGTACCTGAAGGGTACAATTGATTATGGGCTCAAATATGATGTGAATCAAAAGTTTAACTTGCAGGGTTATGTTGATTCAGATTGGGCAGGCAGTGCTACAGATAGGAAGTGCACTTCTGGGTGCTTCCAAAGTATGGGATCAGGTGTGATCTCTTGGTTTAGCAGGAAGCAGTCCTGCGTAGTGCTGAGTACAACCGAAGCAGAGCATGTTGCGACAGATGAGAAGGTTGCAGATGTATTGACCAAGCCATTGGCCAGAGTGGAGTCTGAGTACTTCTGAGAGAGGCTTGGTGCACTTCAGATCGAGGTTCCTTCCAAAGGGAAGTGATGAGTCCGAAAGATGCAGATGCACATGAGCTTTTCTGACATGGTTGATGTGTTCTCCCTTGGTCATGATGTAATTGCTGAGCCATTTTTCACATGGTGGTAGATGTGTTCTCCCATGGTGAAAAAGTAAGGGCTGGAGCCTTCTCCGAATGGTGGTAGATGTGTTCTCCCATGTCGGTGGTGTAAGTGCTGGATGATGTGCATCTGGGCTGTGCTTCGTGGACGATGAGATGATCTGAAGAGGACAATGCTATGATGATCAGGAGGATCATGGATGATGAGCATCAGGACGATGCTCCAGTTACTACTCTGTATATGTCTATGCATCATGTTGGATGCTTGTTATGATCAGTTGGATCATTTATGTATGTATGCATCATGTTGGATGCTGGATATGATCAGTTGGATCATTTGTATGTAATTTGTATATGCATCATGTTGGATTCTTGGATCATGTATTTGTATTTGTATCAGGTGGATACACTGTATGATCAGGTGGATCATGTATGATGATATGTATCAGGTAGATACTTGGTATGCATCAGATGGATGCATTGTATGATCAGGATGATCATGATGACGAGCTTCAGGGTGTTGCTCTAGATGATATGTATCAGGATGGTACAGTGATGATGATCAATGTGATCATGAGCATCAGGATGATGCTTTGTGCGATGATGATCCGTTGGATCATGAGTATCAAGTTGATACTTGGAGGTCAGAGATGATATGTGGCAGGTTGTGTAAATAGCATGTAATCAGTCCTGGGAGATCTTGCTAGTCGTGTTGCGGCACATAAATGTTCGTGGGATACTCTTTCCGGTATTTCTATATAGTATGTAATTAGTCCTCAGATATCCGATAGGTTGAGCTGTGTGCTCGTAATCAGTCCTGGGATGAGGTATTACTACGGAGACATGTAATCAGTCCTGGAGATCCGAGAGGTTGAGCTGTGTGCTCGTAATTAGTCCTGGGATGCTCTTTAGATATCTTTCCGGTCGTGCTGCGGCACATAAATGTTCCTGGGATGCTCTTTAAAGTTTTTGTCTATCCACATGTAATTAGTCCTGGAGATCCGATAGGTTGAGCTGTGTGCTCGTAATAAGTCCTAGGATGCTCTTTAGAGATCTTGTTGGTCGTGCTGCGACACATAAATGTTCTTGGGATACTCTTTCCGGCATTGCTATGTAGTATGTAATTAGTCCTCAGATATCCGATAGGTTGAGCTGTGTGCTCGTAATCAGTCCTGCGATGAGGTATTACTACGAAGACATGTAATCAGTCCTGGAGATCCGAGAGGTTGAGCTGTGTGCTTGTAATTAGTCCTGGGATGCTCTTTAGAGATATTGCCGGTCGTGCTGTGGCACATAAATGTTCCTGGGATGCTCTTTAAAGGTTTTGTCTATCCACATGTAATCAGTCCTGGAGATCCGAGAGATTGAGCTGTGTGCTTGTAATAAGTCCTGGGATGCTCTTTAGAGATCTTGCCGGTTGTGCTACAGCACATAAATGTTCCTGGGATGATCTTTAAAGGTATTGTGGAGGAGATGCAATTAATCAGTCCTGGGAGATCTTGCCGGTCATGCTTAGGCACATAAATGTTCCTGGGATACTCTTTCCAGTATTGCATCCGCACATAAAATTAGTCCTGAGAGGCCACCTCTATCAGACCGTTCGCACAGATGATGAAGACCTGCAGGTGGTGGGCCTACATCCAGTATGAAAAAGGACTGGCTCTGTAGAAATTCCTATGACGAGTAGATTCAGAGATTGATTGAGATAGTAGCAGCAGTGACGATGATGACGACTCGATGATGATTATCCAGTGACGATGATCCAGAGAAGATGACTTGTGCTAGAAGACCTGTGTCGAGAAATACCTTCCTAGTTAAGAGGGAGTGTTGATGTATATGTAACTTCGAAATGTATTTCACATATATGTATATTGTATTCCTATAGAGATGTTATTGTTCCTCTATACGGAAGTGGTTGTATTCCTATAGAGATGTTATTATTCCTCTATACGGAAGTGTTGTCATTTATATTGTAAGTGTCATAACTTATACTTGATGGGTTATTAGACCACCTTGTTGGGGTCGGACCTGTATAAGTCATGTGGGTCAAAGGGTTATTAGACCACCCTATTGGGGGTCGTCCATGTGGGTCAAAGGGTTATTAGACCACCCTAGTGGGGGTCGGCCCAGTCAGCATTATGTTAAGTGGTTAAGTTGAGGCCGACCTGGTTGCGTAAAGGTCAAGTCAAGTTAGTGTATAAATAGAGTGTGTGTCTCTCTCATTTTATACATTCTATCCTCTCACTCATACTCGGGAGAGTGGTGCACTTGTGGAGGAGGAGGTTCTGCTGCTAGGAGAAGACTATCTCTTGTATTCTGGTTGTATCATTGCTCTATCTATCTCTGAGGAAGTTATTGGGGTTTTTCACCTTTTTGGTTTTCCCCAAGTAAACTCTGTGTCTCTTGTGTGCTTGCATTATTGTGTCCATGATTGATATGATGTAGATTTGCTGTACATGTTGTTCTCTCAGTTAATATCCTAGATTAGATTGAAGTAAATTCTGAAAATTTAACAAATATTGACTTGGATAATGACTCATGATGTTGTAACTTTAATGTTAGGGAGAGCAACAACTCCTAGTCCCCAAGCCCCTCACATGTGGAATCTATGGCACCCCATTTTTCTTATTTGTCCATGTTGAAGCTAGTTATTTAATTAAATAATAATAATAATAAATTACATAGCCCCCCAAGACCTTGTTCCAAATAATAAACAAAATAATAACATATGTCTGGGGCTTAACAAACGGGGTATTACAAATATCACTTATTCGAGGGTGATAAGGCCTACCTCATCAAATAACATAAAGGGAGAGAGGGAATATCTCCTCTATCAAAAAAGTAGGGGAAAACAAGCAAGCAACAAGCAACCTTTTGCAATGATGGAGTGGTGGATAAGGAGAAGCAAATGGAGGCCATATGCTTCCATCTCTTGCATGGTACAAATTTTGGGGATCAAAAGCCTCCCAATGGGGGGGTGTGATCGAAATTTGATCTGCAACAAACATGAATGGTGTGTGACTCAAGTCTATGTAAAATAATCAACAAAAGAAGAGGTTTCAAAATAGTAGTTCAAATCTATGGAAGTGGATGAAGTAAGGAGCTACGAGTGTTAGTGTGATGGCCACACATTGACTCAGTCAGCTACCGAATCACAAAACCATAATTTAAGTTGCTAATGTAAGAGATGAATAATTAACGAAATAAAAATAAGGATGGGAACCTACAAGGGAATGCTTCCAGCAAGAAGACAAAGGGAAAATATAGTGCTACAGAAGGGGAAACAAAAGGGAAGGGATGAATGGCCTTCCATCTACCCCAACATACTCCCAATGTTGACTATATCTTCTTGCACAACAAAATCGAAGGGGTTCCTTGGATGAATTTTGTAGGTTTTGGGTTTGTTCTTGTAAGAAAATCATTGAAGGCCAAGATAGATATATATACTCTATAAATACCTCTATAAATTGTTGATCAATAAATACTGAGCATCACCATTCCAAGCTAGTTTTCCCAAGTTGGGTTTCCATGGTAGATCGTTGTCTATTGCGATGGTATTATGCATATGGTTTCAATTCCGTGCGTTTAACAATTGTTGTGGGTTTCTATTTGAATGCTATCATAGGGCTATTACACATTCTCTGCTCTAATTTCACTAATTGGTAATAGATTCCAAATCATTGTTATTATCTAACAATCTATTGAAGAAATTAAGTGCAGCCAATACAGAAAAATAGATTTCCATTTGAATGAATGAGCATCAAATTTGTGTGCAAAATTCATCCCTCTACCATGCTTGGGTTTTGGTAGCCTTCAGTGGATGGTTGTAGTGTTTGGGGCAATTCCCTTTACTCCCATTTCATCCCCCATGTAGATGGGAACTATTTTATGCATTCAAAGACCACAAAATCCGTTTTTACACTCATATAAATCCATTTATTTCTCTCACATACATCAATTCCTCTTTTACACTTAGCCATATGATAATTTGTATTTATATTGGCACACCTTACATCAATATTTTTTATTATTTGCTAGAACCCTTTTCTTCAATTAGTAATAAGAGGTTCATTTCTGATTTTTCTTTTTACTATTGTGATCAAAATTCAAAGAATAACCTTCTTTAACAATTTGAGAGTATGAAGAGCTATGTATCTTTATGGTCAAAATTAATGAATTTGCATGGCAATGTTTGATTTTGTCATTGTATAAATAGATGATTTGTAATAGTAGCTTGTTATTTCTTTGTAGATTAAGATTTACATTTGTTGGCGTGAACATATGGAATTTTCACTATGATAAATACTCCATCAAAATTGTTGAGGTTTCTAGAGAAAACACCATATGAGCAATGAGATAACAACACAAGCAACATCTAAGTGTTTTCTTTGTATATAAAGTCTTTCTCTACCCTCAGTTTATGCCAAGTTAGATATACTAATAACTTGTGACTTAGCAAGAGTTGAGATGTCTTAGGCACGCCCGAAGTGGAATCTCTATATGATAGTGAGCCAATGTCTCATTGAGGATTTGAATTCCGATGGAGAGAGTGTGAAACTTACCTCTTCACCATTCAACCTATTACCCTTTGATAAAAGATGAAAGTAATTATGGTGATACAAAATTAAATACATGGTATCACAATGTGAATCTTAGCCAATCCATCTAAGGGCCTATTACTTAATTTATAATGTAAATATTGATCATCTTATTTAAAATATATTTTAACCTTGAAAATGGAATGTCTTAACTTTTTTCTAATTATAACCTTAATTACTAAATTCATAATATACACTTTCAAACAAAAATCAAAATTATAAAGCAATTACATTAGAAATGATCACATAAATAAAAATAAACTCTTTAGTTAATGTCAAAATTATAAAAAAAATATATTAGAAATAATCACATAAATAAAAATGAACTCTTTATTAGAAATAATCACATAAATAAAAATAAACTCTTTATTTATTACATTAACGTGTTAGATATCTTTTAGTTAAAATAAAATAAAATAAAATAAAAAACTTTTAAATCAAGAGAAGGGTTTCATATTTACAAGTTTCTCATACAAAGTCAACTCAATCAACAATATAAACTTAAAAAAAACCTTAAATCAAGAGAGCTAGAAAACATATTTACATCGATAAGTGTTAGCATAACTTATCGATGTAATTCTCTCCACTTTTGATATGGAATAGAGGTTGACCTCCATGGATCCTAAATTGTATAAGGATCAGACAAATGTACTGTCTAGATTGATTTCATGGTCGTCGCCCCAAACTAGAAATAAACAATTATAAAAAAATAATATAAAAAATAATTGGTATATGATCCATGGATAACGAGCACTTTTTGGCACACAACCCATTTAACTAGAAGAAGGCAGGTGATAACATCTAGCTAAGTTAGAGCACCATATTGGGCATAATGGTTAATAACATGTGTTATCTCCGTGGAGGTCACAGGTTCAAAACTGGCAGGGGGTAGGGTTTCTCATTGGCCTATTGTTACAAGGCTTGAAGATTAGGTGACCCCTGAGATAGAGGCTCACCCTGGTGGGATTTGGGACGTATAGACCCCTACTGAGTCACAAGTTACTAGTATATCTGGCTTGTGTTGATGTATATGTAACTTTGGAATGTATTTCACCTATGTATCTCATCTATGTATATTGTACTCCTATAGAGATGTTATTATTCCTCTATATGGAAGTGTCATCATTTGTATTGACAAGTGTCGTAACTTGCCGATGGGTTATTAGACCACCATGTGTGGGGTCGGCCCTGATTAAGTTAACCATGGTTTATTAGGCTAAGCTAGACAAGTTGGCCCCATTGGTTTATTGGGCAGGACAGGACAAGTATAAATAGAGATCGGGAGATCTCTATTTGATCATTCACTTACTCACTCTTCCATCAATCGGAAAGTGGCGCACATGTGAGGAGGAGGATCAACTGCTTGGAGAAGACTATCTCTTGTACTTTGGTTGTATCATTGCTCTTTCTATCTCTGAGGAAGTTGTGGGGTTTTTCACCTTTATGGTTTTCCCCCGTGAAACTCTGTGTGTCTATTGTCTCATGTGATTGCTTGGTGTGATTGATATGCATTGTTATACTTGATATGTTGTACATGTTATTCTCTCAGTAAAGATCCTAGAGTATATTGAATTAATGCTCAAAATTAACATGGTATCAGAGCTAACCTGAGAAGAAGACATTATGCAGTGGCGGAAACTAGGGTTTCTTGTTTATTGGGTTTCTCTCCACATATTTTGGAAAAGAAGTAAGGTAGATTGACTCTACTCATCAAGGAGAATCTTTCTGTCCAATCAGAATTCAATTCTGAGCAGTTTCAGTTTTGGCCCTAAAACTTAGGGTTTCCACAAAAATAGGAATTTCTAAAATTTGAAGACATAGCTGGAAGCTCCTTGGAAAACTCGAAGTTTAGAGCTTTGGATCAAAATTTTTGGTTGGGTGAAGCTCCTGGAAACTCAAACCCTAATTCTAGGTCCTCCCTAGTGAATCTGAGAAGACTAAAAGGCATTTCTAAAGGGTGAAGCCTTGCAGATTTCAAATTCTGAATATAGCAGGCTGATCAGCTCATCAAGGCACATCTTTCTATCCTTTCAGAAAGTTGAAATTCACATTTTGAATTTTTAGGGTTTCTTTGACAAACCCTAATCCGGGACCCGATCTAGTTTTTCAACAAATCAAGTGGTAAGACCTAAATCTTTTATTTCCATTTGAGTTTCTCATTAAAATGTCTCACCACACCAAGCTTGAGGATAAGCTTGAAGGGGCTGATAACTTCCGAGCATGGAAGTATAGGATTGGGTTAATCCTGGAAGAAAATGAGTTGGACACTTATATAAGTGAAGAGGTCCATGTCCTAGAGGGAGAAGAGGATAAGACTCTTCACAAGAAGAACTTGGTCAAGGCAAAGAGGATTATTGCTGACTCTATCAAGGATCATCTCATCCCACATGTGTCATCTCTGAAGACACCCAAGGATATGTTTGATTCCCTTACCAAGCTATTTGAAGGGAATAACATAAATCGGAAGATGACCCCGCGGAACCAATTGAAAGGGGTGAAACTTCAGAATGGAGAGACCATTCAATCCTATTTCTCTAAGGTCTCTCAGATCAAGGAACAACTTGAAGCTGTGGATGAGGTAGTGGATAATGGTGAAGTTGTTATGACCACATTGAATGGCCTACCTAGGTCATGGGATTCCTTTATCCAAGGAATATGTGCAAGAAAGAAACTAATCTCCTTCAGCAGACTATGGGAGGAATGCTCTCAAGAAGAAGAAAGGCTTGTGGCCCGAGAAGAAAAGATGGGGAATGAAGATCAAGCTCTCACAGCACACACCAAGAAAGAGAATCCCAAGAGAGAGCCATCTCACTTCAAGAAATCTTCACACCACCATCATAGTAGAGAAAGGAGAATATGTTTTACCTGTAATGAGAAGGGACATATTGCTGTAAATTGTCCCAAGAACAAAAAGGACAACAACAACTTCAAGAAGAAGAAGAAGGGCAGCAAAAGAAGGTACCATGCTCATGCCGCTGAGGATGATGAACCTCCAAAGAAGAAGGCTAGGGCAGAAAGTGATGATTCATCAAGTGAAGATGAATATGTTCTAATATCTGCTCTCATAGGTACTATCTCTCATGGGTGTAATGATTGGCTTATTGATAGTGGGGCTTCCAAACACATGACTGGGTTTAAAGAATCTTTTGCAAATCTATCTGAACATGAGTCACCCCATAAGGTGAAACTTGGGGATGACTATCAATATACTATCAAAGGAAGTGGTGAAGCCTCCTACAACCTAGACTCTGGGAAGTCTTTGAAGATGAAAGACGTTCTATATGTACATGGGCTCAAGAAGAACCTAATCTCCATATCTACATTGGATGCAAAAGGCATGAGGGTTGCATTTGTAGATGGCCAAGTACTAATGTGGCCAAAAGGTAAAACTATTGATGATGCAGTAGTGATTGGAGAGCAAGAGGGAGGATTGTATAAATTAAAGGGACAACCTGAACATGTCATGGTACATGAATCCATGGAGCCAAGTGAACTTTGGCATAGAAGGCTTGCACATGTGCACTACAGGGCACTTCCAATTGCAAGTAAAGTAGTATAGGGTCTTCCTGAAATCAAGACCAAGCATGAAGGTGTTTGCAAAGGTTGTGCAAAAGGAAAGAACATAAATAAGACATTTCCAAGCGGTGAAAGCAAATCAAAAGGAATCTTGGAAATTATCCACTCCGATGTATGCGGTCCAATGTCATCCAGTTCTCTGAGTGGGTATGTTTACTATGTCTCTTTCATTGATGACTTCTACAGGAAGACTTGGGTTTATTTCTTGAAAAACAAAGATGAAGTGTTTGATAAGTTCAAGGAATTCAAAGCCTTGATGGAAAATCAAACTGATAAGAAAATAAAGACATTCAGATCCGACAATGGCGGAGAATTCACTTCAGGTGATTTCAAGAAGTTATGCAGTGATTCAGGGATTAAGAGGGAGTTGACTGCTCCCTACAATCCACAACAGAATGGAGTTGCAGAAAGGAAGAATAGAAAATTCATGGAAGCAACACGAGCAATGCTGCATGACCAGGATCTTCCTATGCATCTATGGGCAGAAGCATCTAGGACAGCTGTATATGTGCAGAACAGAATACCTCACAAGATTTTGGACAACAAGACACCAGAAGAGGTCTTCTCTAGTAAGAAGCCTAAAGTTAGGCATCTCAAAATATTTGGTTGTCCAGTATACAGTCATGTTCCAAAGGAAGAGAGGACAAAACTAGATCATTCAGGAAAGAAGGGCATCATTGTGGGGTACAGTGAAATCTCGAAGGCTTACAGAATATACTTTCTAGGGTTCAAGAAGATTGATGTCAGCAGGGATGTAACATTTGATGAAAACTTAGCCTTCATCAAATCAAGAAAGACACCTGTTGAAGATCATGAAGAACCAAAGGAAAACAGATTTCAAGACACTACCATGACTGAATAAATTCCAGAAGCAGATCGTGAAGTTGAAGATCCACAAATACCTGTAGATCCACCTCGTGAGAATAACTCTCACAAGAGGAAACCTGCATGGGCTAGAGAGCTCATTCAAGATGCAGAAAGATATGGGATTCTAGAAGAAGAACACAAAGCAAAGAAGAGAACTAGATCACATACCAGCTATGTTGCTTTACTCTGTGATATTATGAACAAAGAACCTTCCAGTTATGAAGAAACAGAGGAAAAGAAAGAATGGAAGGATGCCATGGTCGAAGAATACCAGTCGATCATGAAGAATGATGTTTGGGATGTAGTCCCAAGACCTGAAGGGAAGTCAGTGGTGACTTCCAAGTGGATCTACAAGATCAAGCATGCTGCAGATGGCAGCATAGAGAGATACCAAGTGTGATTTGTGGCTCGTGGCTTCTCCTAGAAAGAAGGGATTGATTATGAAGAGACTTTTGCTCCTGTGGCCAGATACACTTCCATTAGATCAGTATTTGCTCTGGTTGCAGTGATGAAATGGAAGATACACCAAATGGATGTCAAGACAGCTTTCTTGAATGGTGTAGTCGAGGAAGAAGTGTATGTGGAGCAACCACTTGGTTTTGAAACACATGACAGGGAGTCATATGTGTGCAGGTTGAAGAAAGCCTTGTATGGCTTGAAGCAAGCTCCTAGGACTTGGTATGGTAGGATGGACAGTTTCCTATCCAGTTTGGGCTTTACCAAGAGTAAAGCAGATTCCAACCTTTACTACAAGGTTGAGGAAGGCAATCCTGTGATACTGCTATTGTATGTGGATGACCTGTTTGTAACTGGTGAGGATAGTTTGATTGTTGATACCAAGAGGAAGCTTGCTGCCGAGTTCAAGATGAAGAACTTGGGGATGATGCACTATTTTCTAGGCATGGAGGTGTGGCAGAGTGTAGATGGGATATTCCTTGGACAAGGAAAGTATGCAGTAGAGATCCTGAAGAGGTTCGGGATGATGGACTACAAGGCCATGGCCACACCTATGGCATCAAACCTGAAGCTTCTGTGTGATGCTTCATCTGATCCGGTTGATGTCACTGTGTATCGTCAGATGATTGGGTCCTTGATGTACCTAACGAACACTAGACCAGATATTTGTTTTGCAGTGAACACATTGAGCCAGTTCCTGACGGATACCAGAGGTGTTCACCTGGTTGCTGTAAAGCATATTCTGAGGTAGCTGAAGGGTACAATTGATTATGGGCTCAAGTATGATGCGAATCAAAAGTTTAACCTATAGGGTTATGTTGATTCGGACTGGGCAGGCAGTGCTGCAGATAGGAAGAGCACATTTGGGTGCTGCTTCAGTATGGGATCAGGTGTGATCTCTTGGTTTAGCAGGAAGCAGTCCTGCGTAGCACTGAGTACAGCCGAGGCAGAGTATGTTGCAGCTTGTTCAGCTAGTTTTGAGGCAGTATGGCTGAGGAATCTACTGTCTAAGTTATTTGATCTCCCGTAGGATGCTATTGGTATCTTTTGTGACAACCAGAGTTGTGTGAAGCTGTCTGAGAACCCGGTGTTCCACGACAGGTCGAAGCACATTGAGATCAAATATCACTATATCAGGGATATGGTGTAGAGAGGAGCAGTGAAGCTCTTGTATGTTGCAACGGATGAGCAGATTGCAGATGTGTTGACGAAACCACTAGCCAGAGTGAGGTTCGAATACTTCAGAGAGAGGCTTGGTGTTCTCCAGATTGATGACACTTCGAGGAAGAAGTGATGGACACATTTGCTGGAGCCATTCCAAGCATGGTGAGAGAAGGATCCTTCCCATGGATGTGGATGTAAGCACTGGATGATGAGCATTATGATGATACTCTAGTTATTGCTCTATATATGCATCATGTTGGATGCTTGATATATTTGTATATGCATCATGTTGGATGCTTGTTATGATCATTTGGATCATGTATATGTATATACATCATGTTGGATGCTTGGATTATGTATATGTATATGCATCATGTTGGATGCTTGGATTATGTATATGTATATGCATCATGTTGGATGCTTGGATTATGTATATAAATATGCATCATGTTGGATGCTTGGCCCATGTATCTGTATATGTATCAGGTGGATACATTGTATGATCAGGTAGATCATGTATGTTGATATATATCAGGTGGATACATTGTATGATCAGGTAGATCATGTATCTGTGTATGTATCAGGTGGATACATTGTATTATCAGGTGAATCATGTACGATGATATGTATTAGGTAGATACTTGGTATGCATCAAGTAGACGCATTATATGATCAGGATGATCATGGATGACGAGCTTCAGGATGTTGCTCCAGATGACATGCATCAGGACGATGCAGTGATGATGATCAGGATGATCTTGTGTACATCAGGATGATGTATGGTGAGTATCAGGTTGATACTCTGTGGCTGTGGACAGGTTGTGTAGATGAGCATGTAAGTTGACCTGGGAGATCCAATAGGTAGAGCTGTGTGCTCGTAACATCCTGGGATGCTCTTTCGAGGCATTGCTTTGGGAGGACATATAATAGCACCCTGGGAGATCTGACAGGTAGAGATGTGTGCTCGTAACAGCCTGGGATGCTCTTTCGAGGTTTTGTCATATGGCATGTAATATGTCCTTGGGAGATCCGACAGGGAGAGCTGTGTGCTCGTAACAGCCTGGGATGCTCTTGCAAGGTTTTGCCATGACCACGTGTAATGTGTCCTTTGGAGATCCAACAGGTAGAGTTGTGTGCTCGTAACAGCCTGGGATGATCTTGCAAGGTTTTGTGGTGAGACCACATGTAATATGCTCCTGGGAGATCTGAAAGGTAGAGATGTGTGCTCGTAATAGCCTGGGATGCTACAACCAAGTTTTGTGGTGGGGTCACATCTAATATGCTCCTGGGAGATCCGACAGGTAGAGCTGTGTACAGCCTGGGATGCTACAGCCAGGTTTTGTGACGCACGTAATAAGTCCTGAGGATTCCACAGTATGGCCAGTATGATGAAGACCTATAGGTGGTGGGCCTACATCCAGTATGAAAAAGGACTGGCTCTGTAGAACTTCCTATGACGAGTAGATTCAGAGATTGATTGAGATAGCAGCAACGATGACGATGATGATGATTCGAGGGCGATGATTTGATGACAATGATCCAGAGAAGAAGACTTGTGCTAGCAGATCTGTGTCGAGAAATACCTTCCTAGTTAAGAGGGAGTGTTGATGTATATGTAACTTCGGAATGTATTTCACCTATGTATTTCATCTATGTATATTGTACTCCTATAGAGATGTTATTATTCCTCTATACGGAAGTGTCGTCATTTGTATTGACAAGTGTCACAAGTGTCGTAACTTGTCGATGGGTTATTAGACCACCATGTGTGGGTTTGGACCTGATTAAGTTAACCATGGGTTATTAGGCTAAGCTAGACAAGTCAGCCCCATTGGTTTATTGGGCAGGATAGGACAAGTATAAATAGAGATCGGGAGATCTCTATTTGATCATTCACTTACTCACTCTTCCATCACTCGAAAAGTAGTGCACATGTGAGGAGGAGGATTAGCTGCTAGGAGAAGACTATCTCTTGTACTTTGGTTGTATCATTGCTCTTTCTATCTCTAAGGACGTTGTGGGGTTTTTCACCTTTATGGTTTTCCCCCGTGAAACTCTGTGTGTCTATTGTCTCATGTGATTGCTTGGTGTGATTGATATGCATTGTTATACTTGATATGATGTACATGTTATTCTCTCAGTAAAGATCCTAGAGTATATTGAATTAATGCTCAAAATTAATAGCTTGTGGGATATTAGATATACCCTTGGGAGGTTTCTAAGTTCCCATGCTAAAAAAACCAGCTAGCTAAGGAATATACAATGCCAATGGGTGATTACAACTACACATGGAGAACAAGTAACATATTTAATTTGTTCATGGAACTTAACTTTTGGCCTAACCCCACAAAGAGCATATCTTCTAAGATCGGGGAAGAATAAAGAGGGATTCCTACCATGGAGTGGCCTTGTATCATATAAAAGGAAACGGTTCATGTGGATTATTCCCTATAGCTATAAAATCAAAGTCACATCCAACTAGCTTCCGCCTCAAAATTCCATGGCATCACAAGGTCCACACCAAAAATGAAACTTGAATATTTACTCTGTCATGAATCTGATATTAGAAAATTAGGCATATTGTGGTAAATAGACAACAATTTAAATCTAAATAACCAACAAAGCTTTACCTCACCACCAAAAAATCTAGGACGAGCCCTCCTATTCACTGTAGTTGTCAATGTCACATAATTAAGTGAACATAGGTATGCATCTAGATACAATGATCAAATGGAATTTGCATTATAAATTGAAGCCTTCATTCCACCCAAAGATCGATGTCCCTTAAGCTGCAACATACCCTCTCTTGTTTCCCGTTTGATGAAATCACTCTCAAGTTCAGACTTCAATGTCACATAATTAAGTGAACATAGGTATGCATCTGGATACAATGATCAGATGGAATTTGCATTATAAATTGAAGCCTTCATTTCAACCAAAGATTGATGTCCCTTAAGCTGCAACATACCCTCTCTTGTTTCCCGTTTGATGAAATCACTCTCAAGTTCAGACTTCTTGAGTGTAAATGGCACATTCACCAGAGACTTTAATGATTTCTTCACCAGGCACCGATAAAATCCATTTCTCACATCGATCACATCATAAATAATCTTATCCTTTTTAACATTTTTCTTCTCTATTTCCTTCAATCCCCCTTATGCAAGGAGATACTCAAACACCAAGCCACACATATATATTGTAAAGCAAGGGGATGTGTTGTACAAAGACATATTCTCAACATGAATTGTGTAATCCATCATGAGAGGAGTTCTATGTAAGGCCTTGCTAATAAGATCATTACTGATTATAACAATGGTTACAACTGCTGGCCCTACATTTTTCTAAGCTTCAACATAGATGACCCCAAATTTAGAGACATCCACAATCTTGGAGCAAAAGTTGAAGGAAATGTCAGTAACTATAATGGTAGCATCCCCTTTGGGTTTAGGGTAATCCTTAAAATCAACACCATGAATTCCTTACCTCTCTATGTCATCTCCATAAAGCTCATTCCCGAGCCCCTCCAGTTGTAGAGCTTAGCCTGCAATGCAGAAAACTGAACCGAATGGATCTCTAATGTCTGTTTAGAGCCGAAAAATCAAATGTTGCCTTGTTAAAAGCCAAAATTTTACCAAAACCCCTCTAGTTGTAGAGCTCGGACTGCAATCTAGAAGACTGAACCAAACAAATATCTGCTATCCATTCAAAGCTGAAAAATAAAATGCTGCCATGTTAAAAGCCAAAATTTTACCAAAACCCCCAAAACCAGTCTAGTTGTAGAGCTTGGCCCACAATCTAGAAAACTAAATCAAACGGATCTATAATGATTGTTTAGAGATGAAAAATAAAATGCCGCCCTGTTAAAAGCCAAAAATTTACCAAATTCCCCCAAACAGACCTTCATTCCTCTGCCATTCCTGCACTCTTGCCTACCACATGATGGTATGCATCGTTTTGTTTTGTTTTTCGATCATTCCTGCTCTCTCGCCTACCACATGATGGTATGCATCGTTTTCTTTTGTTTTTCGATCATTCCTGCTCTCTCGCCTACCACATGATGGTATGCATATCTTTGTTTAATTTGTTTTGTTTTGTTTTATTTTTATTTTTATTTTTATGTGCACACACACACACACATAACAATTACAAAGATACCCTAAGTAAAAGAAACAAAAATAAAACACAAATATATAAGAAGGTCTCATAGAACTATGACACGGTACCAAAAAAATTGGCCTGGGGTTTTTTCCCATGAACCCCTATGCACCACTCTAAAGGAGATCTAGGTATTGAATTCATCCTAGGGACATGATATATTATAAGTTAATCAACCTTAAAATAATTGATTAGAAATGTTAATATATCCATCGCATAAGTCATGTGTCCTAAGGGGATTAAAGTAATCCATAGGATTAATTTATCAATGGCTAATATAATTAGATTGATGATACACTAGTTATTTACATCTAATGTCAAATGAACAAAAGCATATCAATGGGACCGCTCATGTATATATCATATTGAGTCAAGGATTGATGATTAAGTTCCAACTAATAGCTAGCTATATGTATAATATAATATGCATAGAAGTCCCTTAGTCATGCTATACATCAAATTACATGCCCATTGGCCACCCGGTTGGAATATGATAAATCTTATCAGACATATTTCACATCCGTGTATATAATTAATATATGCTACAATGTTAAATTCAACATTAAAAATCCTAGTCATTTGTCTTGTAGTTGTTATTTAGTCATTTTTTATCGCTAGAATAAATAAGTCGATTAAGTTAGTCATTTTAGTTGTGTCACTTTCTATATAGTCATATTTTTTATCCCATGACTAAATAGTAATTTATGTCAGTCATTTTTAGCCGTGTCACTGAAAATTGCTAAAATTTGGTAGTATTTAGCCTAAAAAAACTATTGCGTCTAACGTTTTTGGTCGCATAGTCACAAATTTGTCAAATTGTACTAGTGTTCACTTAGACCAACTGATCCCACCAAATGGAAGCATTACCAGTTGATCTCATTGCAGCTAATCTCTATGAGATCCTCTTTTCATCGATATGTTTCACTTAGACTAGCTGATCACACCAAGTAGAAGCATTACCCTACAAATTGTAAATGACAATTATAGCTTCCATATTAGAGGATTAGTTATGTAACTGGAGATAATTCCTCACCCCCAATAACCAAGCTTCAACATATTCTCCCTTACTATGCTCACCATCAATAGTGGGTCGATTAATCTTCCTAAGCTCCCCTTGCAACTCTCCCTTCATATGTCTTCTTTTATGATGGTTGATTGAAAACATTTATGGGTTGCTCCTTGATCCCTCAGATGATCCAAATTGGATTTGCAACAAACATGAATGGCGTGATGGACACAATGGCACACTGAGAGGGGGGGGGGGTGAATCAGTGGGCCAACACTTAAGACCAATTTCAACTTCTTCAATACTTAAACATATATATCATTCAACAATTTCACTTCAACACTTTCATCATTCACTAAGCTATATAACAATAATCATCAAAATTAAACATGTCATTCATAACATCAATTCACACCATTAGAGACACATCAAAATATAAGCTTTGCAATCTTTTTATATTTCTTCAATCGGTTACAAACGTTAGGATGTACCAGCTACAATTGATTGAGAAACAACAACTTCTATTCCAAGACACAACTTGGTCTTTTCTTAGATCCAACTAAGAAAAATATGTACCAGACCTAGCTTGTATTTACATACAAATTCTTATCACATTACATTTAATCAATCACATGTCATCAACTAAACACATCTTGAGCACATCATCACTTTGTCCACAGTCATGTCATCAACCTGTCATATCATTTTCCATCCCACCAGAACCTCATTCTGTCCACCAACACATCATTCTATCCTCAAGCACATCCTCATATCATAAATCATAAATATGTCCACAGTCATGTCTTCAATCTGACCATATCTTCATAAATCATCGAAATTTAGAGCTTCATTATGTCTTCACCAAAGAGAGAGAAATTATAGAATAAAAGTCATTTGCTGCTCCTTGGATCTGTTGCTACCTCTATACCCCAAAAATATCAGACCCCCGAAAATCAGAGCTCCTCTACTCCACTGAATATCTCTTCCACACAATCCCCTCAACAAATGAGGCAGATGGCCTTTATTTATACACATCTTCCTATCAATAAATTATGCTAGGTCGACATATCATTTTATTTTTATTTGATCATTTAATAATTCAAATAAATCAAATAAGATTTATTTAGGTGGCCAACTTCATTACACTATTTACATATTATCCTTTTCAAATATATATATATATTTTAACCATTTTTTCCACATCATCAACACTTCAAACCATCAAGAGTCGGTTCCAAAACCTCTGCTCCATTTGCCCGCACATGCCCTTAGTTATGTCCGCAATTGGCTCTTAAATATGCCCACATGACTTCAATAAAATTCCTGCAGGGGGGCCTTTTCAATATTCCCGTAGGCTCCTTTCATATCCCTGCAGTTTCTTTAGAAGATGCCTGCATAGTCCTTTGAATATGCTCGCAAGAGCCTTTGGAAATTCCCGCAACACTCCATAGAAATGCCCGCAGGCTGCTTTTGGAGATGCCCTCATAGGCTATTTGAGGATGCCCACAGAGGCCCTTAAGAGATGCTTGCAAGGGCTTACTGTGATTCCCACAAGTGCACTAAAGGATGCCCACAAGGGCTCCATCATACACCCGCATGGGCACTTTGAAATTCCCACAAGGGCCTTTAAGGAATTCTTGTTGTTACACCTAAATCTTGTCATCATGAGACCCTTGTCAACTCAGTGCCTGAATCCCTGAAGTTTCCTTGATCAAGAATTCATGTAGATCAAGTTGATGCCCTTTTCCCACAGTTTCTAGTTGGGTTGGCGCATGTTGTCTTTGAGCAAGAAGCGCCCAACTAGGTCCAGTGCAGAGTGTATTCTGCCAGACTGTGCTGGTGGCGCAAGTTGTCTTTGTGCATCCTGCATTTCCTCTCTCAGGCATAGGTTTCCTTCATGCAGCTTGCACCGGGGTTGTTTAATTTGGATAAAGGTGGCTTCCGAGCGATTTCTAGAAGTTGGATGAGGTGGATCCCTATCCCTAACTCCTAGGTGAGCTGTCCTACGGTTCCCTAACCTCAAGGGAGGATCCCTTAGCCCTCTCCCCATGATCCTCAATCTACTCTATCCACTTGGTCCTATAAATACAAAGCTCCTCTCCATGCCAAAGTGAGGAAGTCTATAGCACTTACATGCTAGTGGAATTAGCCTAGGCTATCCCTATCCATCTCTTGGGAGGCTTACATTTCCTTTGGAGGCTTTGGCTTGGTTTGTTGGAGGAGGATTGCAACATTAAGGATTGGGTTGTAATCATCTCTCTACTTGTATTTCCCACTTTTTATACAGTAATATAAACTCTTTCCATAAATGTTATTGTGTTGATAATGTTTATAGTTTACTTCCTTAACTGTTTACTTAGATCAGTTAGTGTTTAGACATGTTTTACTGCTTGTATTGTCTCTACATGTTTTGACAGGTCTTGTAGCTACGGATCTGATGACCGTGGAGCTTGGAGCAATAACGAGGAGAACGATCTACAAATATGAAGGTAAGACGTCTAATTACTCGATCTCTAACTTGATCTAGGAAAGTAACTTTATGTTCTGTTCCTATTTGTTCTAGATTCACATTGAACTAGGGAGATTTGGCTCGCGTCTGCTCGAGTAGATTGTCCAATAACAAATCTGGCGATCGTACTGGGGAGTACATTTGTTTTGATTTCAAGTTTGAATGTGTTATTATTTGATTTCTTGATGAGCCATTGCTTTGCCTCTTGATCCTATTTTCACCATCAGTTTCTTTTCTTTAAGAGTTTGCTGACTTTCTTTGGGTTTGTTGAACCATTTTCAATCCATTTACTTAGTCATTGTTTGGATATTTTTCATTGTTTGCATCGAGTTATTCGCTTGACGCACCTGGGTAGTGCATCCAGTGCACCTATCCATCTAGAGCGGATCTTTCCTTTAAGCATACTGCGCCATCGACGCATCTACCAATCTGACAGTATTCGCCACTGACGGTTAACCTCTGCACACAACCTGCGCTGGGCGCTCTGCGCCTAACCATATCCCGCGCCGAGATTTCAAACTTGATGCTTGGGTATTTTTCTCCATTTTGATTGTTTTTAGGTTGATCAAAAAACACCTCTGCACTGTACCTTCCAGGCAGAGACCCTTTTATTCAGTATTGTTTGATTTGGTTTGTTTGTGTTGGTTTTCTGGTCATTTTGGTCAAGTGAGAGTTTGATTGAAGTGGTGGGAAATTTCAATCCCCCATGGTCATCCACTCCATATTATTCTTCCTAATCACCTCACTAGATCTATCCAGCATACTAGATCTGCTTCCAAACCATTTTCGAGTTTAGTCATCATTTGTTGGCTTGCATTTGATTGTTTTTGAGCGATTTTTTGTGTCTTTCGGTCATTGGAGTGCTTGTCATGTTTCTTTGAGAATTTCTTAGTGATTGGAGTGCTGCAAGTAATATCTTCTTTTCAGCCATTTACATTTGAAAGCATTGTTGTTATCAAGTTTTGTCTTGGTATATACTTCGAAAAAAATCAAAAGTGCTTCGTTTTTACCATTTTCAAGTTCATTTGAGAATTGTTGTAAGAATTGTTTCATGCGTTGGAATTCATCATTCATTGATCTTTTGGAAAGTTTGAAAAAGAAATTAATTGTTTGTGTTTTCCATGAATTATGAGTCACTCATCTTCTTGCAAAATCCAAGCGAAGTCAAATTTTTGCAAAGTGATCCCAAGATTGAAGAAGTTATATGCATTTTTGGTTTTCATATGCCTTGAGGCCATCATTGTGAAAATTGAAGAGTTAGTGTGCTCTAATTAGAGATTCTCCCCTTTTCATCATTTAGTTCCATTCTAATTGAAAAAGACAAAAAATAAAACACTTTGATTTGTATTTGATGGGTTGTTGATTTTTATGTTTTGCTTAAGAAACGGAAAAGAGTGTTTTCATGATCATTTTTGGTAGATTTGCAGTTTTATTGAAATTTACTGTTTTGTGAGACCATTGGAAAAAGATTTCTCCTTTCCGTACATAGATTTCATCAAAAGAAAAAGTGAATTTTCATGTAGTTAGGGTGCATTATGTTTACATTTATGTACTCACCTCATGCATTCACCTAACCGTTGAGATAAAATTTACCGGTAGAACTAGGTTAAAATTTACTAGTAACTTGTGTGTTAAGTTAGAGATGTGTTCCATTGTCGTAAAACATGGCAGCTGTTGTTACTTGCCTGCACTGCATCCCGGGGGCACTGTAGTTCTTCCACGTACCAACTGGTATATCGAAGGCTCTTTCACGTACCTTAGGGTATATTGAAAGGCACTTCACATACTCAGTATTATAGAGGAAGGCTCTTGTCGTATGGTTGTGCATTAGACAACACCACTATGGATTTGAGCTCCCATGTACCTTGAGTATATCGGGAGACACTCCTAGGATTCCTAAGACCAATTGAGCTAACCATTTGGCTGTCTTGGCAGAGAAATACATCGAGAACAACACTCAGGGAGCTACTACGCACGTACTATCAGGTAGTCGGGTTATATGGTCAGGGGTACGGTCATAATACTCCCTGGTTAATGCTCTGAAATATTGGGTCGAGTATAACTGTTGGACCCTAGAGTATATCACGAGTTGCGAAGCCTTGACAATCCCGTGAGCTTCCAGAATTTTGAATCCACACATGTCACACAAGTTTGCTTGTGGCTTTAGTTTGTGTAGATTTTTTTGGATTGATTTTCTTTTGTTTAGAACACACTAAGGAGAAATTCTTGTTCGGTCATTCTGGCTAAACAACCTTTGAGAAGGTCCCGCAGAATTTTAAACTTACCACCTGAATATCCCCTTAATCAGGAAGTAAGTTCGAGGGTAAGCATGGATCCACAAGTTACGGTCATGTCACCTGAAGCAGAAAACTCCACTATGGAGTCCGGAGCGAATATGTTTCCTCTTGATTCACCAACCTCTAACCCACCAAGGGATGAAGAGGCAAAACCTTCCACTTCATGAGACACAACCTTTCACCGCGTGATGGTAGGAGAACCTGGATCTATAGAATGGTTAAATCCATCCTAGGACGACCCTGTATCTGCAACATTTGGTCCTTCTACATCCTTTTGGGACACCTCTCTAGGTCAATAATGGGCCCACCTGGCTATAGAGTTGGAGGCAGAAACCACCCCTTTTCATTGGGATTCTCATGCTCAATGCTTGGCTCCAGTTTATGCACTCATGGACCAACTACGCCAACGTGGTGATGAACTTCGGCGCTTGAGCCTCACATGAAGAAGAGACACTTCGGAGACACCCATGTTTCAATATACTCCCATTCGTTCATTATATCTTGCTTCACCGGAGACACCCACACACAACGTGACCACTTACGAACCTGGTCAACCTTCATCCCCTACGAGTACGCCTCTCTATCTGGAGACCAATTCTGCACATCAAATGACTCAAAATGTTGAAGGACAACAGTCCAAAACCCCTCCTACTGCGAATGGAACACTACCTATCCCTCCCCCACCTCAAAATTCGAGGGGAGACTACATTTTACCACCTAATTTATTTACAAGTACTGTTCCTCCATCAGTAAGTCAAGATCAACCTATCATGAGTCAACCATCCACTATTGGGTAACACGTTGTCACTGGGGGAAACCCCTAATTTCTAGCCATAATACAAGTGGAGGACTACCAATTGGTCATTCCCTTGGCAACTCCTTATTTGTTGTGGGATCCACCATGGGATCACATCATGGTGAGGGACCGTCCAACCCAACCCAACCACCATGGAGTCACACGTATCCAGGTCACTTTAATCTTGTGTTCGGATAATTTAATCCCGGAAACATACTCCACAAGATACCTTATCCCAGAAACCCATACACTCCATGGGGACATTTCAACGTTTCACTGATTGGACCCCCACCAACATTTCCCCATGCCCCACCACCCCCACCACCATTTGGTCCACCTCCTTCCGGAGGGGGAGGAACTCCACCTTCTGGTGGAGGTGGGGGCCCTCCCCATTCTAGCAGTGGAGGTCCACCCCATTCCAGTGGAGGAGGAGGACCACCCCCTTCTAGTAGTGGTAGACCCCCACCTCATGGAGTAGGCCCACCTTATTCTCTAGGCAGTGACCCACCCTATTCCGGTGGTGGAGGCGGTGGCCCACCTTATTCCGATGGCAATGGAGGACCACAACCTTCTGGTAATGGAGGAACCCCACCTTATGGAGGAGACCCATATGATTCTGGAGGCGGTGGCCCACCCTATTCCAATAGTGGAGGCAGTGGCCCACCCTATTCCGATAGTGGAGGCAGTGGCCCACCCTATTCTGGAGGCGGAGGGGGTGGCCCCCCTTATTCCGGCGGCGACGGAGGACCCCCACCTTTTGGAGGAGGTCCAACTTTTTTCGACGATGGAGGACCCACACCTTCCGATAGTGGACTACCCTATTATGGAGGAGTACCTACCTACGGTCCACCGCCCAACCCTGGGTTCCCACCCCCTTATGGCCAATTCCCGATGGGAACACCTTACAATCAGTCGATTCAAGGTCCTACTGGTCCATATATGCCATATCAATACTATCAATATCCGTAGCCAAACCAACAGCTACCACTTTGGCTACTTTGGACCTACCCGACCTGTCTCGTCTAACAAATGATCCCTTCTTACACGGTTATAATTGGCCACCCATTCTGGTCAAGCTACCCTATGATATTCCCAAATTTGATGGCAAACCTGGTGAGGACCCTAAAAACCATGTGATGAATTACCATCTGTGGTGCTCATCCAATTCCTTGATGGATGACTCAATCCGTCTAAGGATATTTCAAAAGACCCTCACCGGCCCAGTTTCCAAGTGGTATATTGAATTACCACTGCACTCATTTCCCGATTTCCTCTCTCTTGCTATGTCTTTCCTGACTCATTTCCAGTTACCCATATGCTACGAAACTGGTACGGACTTACTGAATTCGCTCCGTCAAACCACCGCAACTCATATCTCTGATCATATCCATGAGTGGCGGAGGAGATGGCGTCTCATTAAGTCTCCCATTCCATACCAAATCTTAGCTGACTGGTTCATGAAGTCTCTTTTACACACCATAGCTCGAGACATGGCCATGGGAGGGGCCGTCACCGAGGAATAGGCTATTTCCCGTGCCCATCACTTAGAACTTGTCTATGCTCAATCCGACACGTTATATGGCATTGTTCCTGATGCACCCCGCCCTACGTACGATCCCGCAAAACCACCCAAGGGAGCTTAGGCCGATGACATTATCGATTCCCTTAACTCCCAGCCTTCTACTCAAACTAGTGGATCGTCGAAACTCCATGGTTCTTCCCCACCCCCACCACAGGCTAGAAACAACACCACCAAGTCACCTACTCCTGCTTCCACCGAGGAGGTGAACTCTGTTCAATCAGCTTCACCTCAGAAGTCCAGTGGCAAGAAGAAAAAAAAGAAGGTAAACCTAAGAAATCTTCCACCTAGTAGGAGCACAAGAACCCCCCTGAAGACACCAAATAGAAGAGGAAGCTAAAGTATCCTTGTTTACTGTGTGGTGGTGACCATTTCTCCAAGGAATGTCCCCACCGCGACAAAGTGCAGAAGTTTCTTAAGGGAAACCCCACACCCACAGTTCTCAATGATCCCTTCCCCACTCAGAACCAACAATTGCTCGCTCAACCCTTCCTTCTCACGGAGAGGAACCCTACTGTTGACACTCTATTTTCACAGTTGGGTGAAATCCAAAGAGAGCTAGAAAACACCAAAAGAAACCAAACCTAGAAAATTGTTCTAAAAGGAAAAATGTGAAAAATGAATAAACAAAACCCAAAAAGCAATAGTTTGAAAGAAATATCCTGAAAGGGTTAAAATATGACAAGATCTAACGGTGAAGGAGCGGGGAAAAAAATCAACGGTGGTAGTTGATTATCGCATTACCAAAATGTGTGTTTGGAAATGGTATTGAGTGGTTGCAATGGGGAAACCACCTTGCTACGTGGCAGATGTATATTGCATCGCATTGGAATAGTAGTGGTATCGCAAACCACTTATGAGCCATGCGAAAATAGCTGGAAGTTTATCATGGAGGACATGTGGGTCAGGACACGTGGCAAGCGGAGAAATACATTGGAGTGGGTCCACTCATCAAAAATAAGCAACGGTGGGGATTTAATATGAAGGATCGAGGGTGTGAAATTGTTCACGCATCGAGGAAAGAGCACGCCCGATAACATGGAAGGTGATCGCGGAAACAAAACCGCCCAACTGGTGTCAGCGGGTGGTTGGACCGCATGGAAAGAATCCAGAAAAGGAAAACCAGTACAGGGGATTGTGATACTACCATGAAGATAAAAGGCATGAGATCAAACGGCCTTGATCTTGACACGTGCGATCAACGGCTAAGAACAATCAACACTTGGAGATTAGCAAGGGAGAAAAGCGAAGATGTTTATATATAATAAAAGGGTGGTTAAGGTTGACATATTGTCTATGTGTCATTGTTTTTGGAAGCTTCGAAGACGTGTGGAAGCTGCCAGGAGTGCCAAAGAAACAAGGGACATGTCTACAACAGGTAGGGCCTGGTGAACCCAATTTGTATATTCTGAAAGGTCTTTTTATAAAGAATTCGAAATGGAAACTGTACATGATGTAGACCCTGTTAAAGCTAGAGAATCCCTAGAAGACAGAGATAAAGATGTTTACGATACTTTAATTAGGTGTTCAGTCGCCAAAATTAAGCTTAAGTTGAAGAAATTGCAAGATGAAGGCGTAGATGTTCATAGAGTCCACCAGTCTTCCTTGTTGTCTTTTTGCCCAGACATAACCGCATCTTTTCTAGAATTTGTGTCCTAGTGTGTCTGTAATTACTCCAGAGATGAAAGAACCATTGTAAATGCCCAAAAGACCAGAGTTGTTTGCAAAATAGAGCCGTCAATTGTAATTGATGCCCTAGACGTCCGTTTACCCCAAACCCTCGAACCAGAGAGTTTCTCCGAGACCACAATTATAGATTTTTACCGTCAATCTCCTCCAGAAAGCAAAGAAATGTTTTTATCTACCTGCCTTAAGCCAGAATTGACGATAGCCGACATTTCTTATCCTATAGATGCCTCTTTGTTCAATGAGAATACCCAACTAGTTCTATCATTATTGGCTTTAGTGTTAGGGTTTGATACAGATATGTATGTGACCGAGTTTTCATTAAGTTTGTTGTATAAAATGAGTATAAGTCCGTCAGAAATAGATGAAAGTCAAATTCCCTGCCTTAATTTTGAAGAGTTCTTAGCTGAAAGAATTCACTGGCAAATGGAGAATTTTCCTGCCCTCATACAATTCAGATTTCAGTCATATTTAATGAAAATAGTTATGATGGCTAGTCAGAAGGAGTTACATTTTCCGGAAATAATTTTCACAAGTCCGTTGGAGAACAATATGTTCAATTATTTAAATTATATGCTCTCAGAAATATACAGGATGATTTTTTGGAGAAAAAATGCCCAGAGTACTACCGGATATGAAGACGTTTATGCAGTTGAGTACAGATTTGGCAGTAGGAGATTGGTTTTTATCAAAGGATAATACCGTGATCAGGTTATATGGTTTCAAACATCAACCTTATATTTTTCCGGCGTTTCTTACCTTGAGCGTTTTCGCCCTTGAATTTCTCAGACAGAAATTGATTGTGGAAGACAATAATTTCTTATTTTTTAAGAAAGCTATAGACATTAAATATCCATTTGCAGTTGGCCCATTCACTGTGAAAAATAAAAATGCTTTCGTGTATATAGAAGAATTACTGAAAGAAATGGAATTCGAAAAAGATGTGGCTATTAAATATGATCCTTTACACATCATATCGAAGCGGAGAGTAAGCCATCACATCAAAGCATTTGATCATCAAGAAATTGAAATAATTTCTGAAAAAAGTAAACTGGTTGGAGTACGAAGAAGATAAAGAAATAAATTCCATTTCTCAAGGGAAGGAAACAGTATTAACAGATGTGACTGAAGGAACATAAGCCATGGTGGACACTTTGGTAATTGGATCTAAAAGAAATTTCCAGGATATAGTTGATGCTGAAAATGAAGAACAAGAAAAAATGAAGAAGTTAAAGATAGATGAGTAGCAGGACTTGATGATATTTATGGAGGAGGAAAAGAAAGCTGAGTTCATTATACCTGAAGTTAGTGTGAATGAGTATACTTTTCAGGAAGCCCAAGTGATGGAGGATGTAAATAGACCCAAAAGCATAATGGATGTTTTTAATGAACATAGTTAAAATAAGCAAGAATCATCTCGGTATACAAGTCAATTGTTTCCGAAAGTTAGAAATTTATCCAGTACAGAGGTTAGTTTGTTCACAAGTAGAAATTTCAAGGAAAACTCTCTAAAATTGGCGGTTATTACCAAGGATAAAGTTGCAGAAATGAAATTTGATCTGAAAAATATTAATGCTTCTGATAAGATTTTGTTGCATAGACAAACTGGAGAAGTCATATATTCAAAAATTTTGGAAGCGGTCCTTCAGGTTGAAAAGTTGAAGAATGTAGTAGATAAGTTGTACAATCAGCTAAAACAAGAAAAAGTGGAGAATAAATCACGACAGCAACAGATCAAGAAATTACAGTTAGATTTGGTGAATAATGTGGGAACTGCAAGAACAAATTTGCTTAAGGAAAAAGATAGCATAATATAGGCATTAAAGAAGAAATTAAAGATTCCAGAAACTCAACTTATTCAGGGATCCGAATTGTCTGTACTGGAAAAAGAAAAAGAAGAGTTATCGGATGAAGTAAGGGATGTTACATCAAAGATGTTAAAACTCACTGAAGAAGAAAATCACTGGGAAAAAGAAAGAATAAGTTTGAGAGATCAAGTGGAAGATCTGAAAAGAAAGTTATCAGATTTGGGTCAACGACATACACATACAGGTCAAGTTGAAGAAGGAGATGGAGCAGATAGTCTTTTGCAAGCTATGTCACAAATAAGTTTGAAAGATGTTGAAATCAAAGAATTGAAGGAAGAAGCACAGAGGCTGAAAGGAGAAAATGGAAAGAAGGATGGAGAAACCAAAGCTTTACAAGATAAATACCAAGAATTGATTGACACTAATAAAAGATTAGCAATTCAAGTGACAGGGCAAGCCGCAATGCAGGGATGTAAACACTTGGTATGGGACCAAATTATTAAGGAAGCTAAAAAATTAAGACCATATCTTGATTATATGACAGTTAAAGAAAAGGTGATGGAAGATGCTTTGGAAAGTTGAACAGCAGTAAGGGAAAATATGAATAGAAAGCCAAAGGAAACTGCACAGAATGCCATCATATTTTTAAACAATTTATCAGAAGCAGATTTGGCAGTGTTGGTCATAAAGAACAAGATTGCAGTCATCACATGGGCTAGAAGGATCCTTGGAAATTATACACATGTTGGAAATGTCGAAGCCAGAGCTGGAAAAATAAGAGAACACGTGGTTAAATTTAAAAAGCAATTTGAAAAATTGATTATTAAAGGCTTACCTACTTTCTGGGATACAAATCAGGAATTGACTCCTCAAAATGATTATAAAAAGTTATTGTTTGACATACGGATGAATCATGAGAAATTCCAACATTTGGATCACTTGCTTATAGGAAAGATTTTAATGGATAAAATTGCCGAAGACTTTGAAATTTTAAATCAGATAGCTTTAATTGGCAAAAGATTCCCTCCTATTGCTTATGCAGATCACGTTGAAATATGAGTCCTGGTGAAGGAAATGACCAGCTATGATCTGCCCATGATTGACTAATGGAGTTACGTAGACAAGTATGGAAAAGTGAAATACACAGTTCGTTCCTAAAGATGCATGTGAAATTTTTGCCAAATGGCAATGACGTTTTTATTTTTGAAAAATTGTAATATTGTTTAAAGACATTTAAACTTGAAAGTATTTAAGTATCTTTAGTTAATATATTTCCAGTTATCAGTTAGAAGAAGCAGTTAGGTTACGCTTCTTCCAATTTTGTATAAAAGACAATGTGAATCATTTTTGAAAGGGTTGGAAACCTTTCGAGAGACAATAAGTTTTGTGATCGAGTTGATTATACTAATGAAAAAGGCCATACAGTGAAATGACCTATCTTTTGAGACCAGAGATTCATGTGTTAATCGTTATTACAGTCTGTTTTTCCCTTTCCTTTACATGTGCATGTCTATCTTCTCAGTTATACCTTCCATTATGTTTTTCTTCTATGCTTAGATGAACATCTAAAATAAATTGAGATTCTTATTGGTAAGCCTCGATTTATCACGTCTAAGTATCCATTTGTTTCTCTAAAATTGACAGTAGATTCATCTTTATTTGGTGCCTATTGTTGATGGATTGTCATCATTTCTTTCTATACCATCTGTAAAGTTAATTGACTGTGACATGATAACTATCTTACCTATGTGGAAACTTATTTGGTATTAATCACTTACTGGTATATGAATATCTTGATATTGACTCCATGCCCAATGTTCTTGTTTCATTTTCAACCAATCAAATTACTTTGAAAATTTGAGTTTGTTCCATATATCTTTATCCTTTTATATATTTTGTGAGAGATCCCTCTCTGGTGGGAAAAACAACTAATTTTTCTACCTAAAGACTGGTTTGAAATAGGTTACCTTAGGTATTATTTCTTTTACAACCGGGGATAAAATCTAAGTGCTAACACCTACATCGTGCATGTTCTCATGATGCGTAGTGATATGGTTAACCTAAATACACAATCGCGTTCATACGACTCAGTCCCTCCGAAGGAAACCATTGGAACTAATACTAAAAACTCTTCCACCTCTATTCGAGACATTACCGTACCACCTGCTTCTCCCACCATTGAGAAGCCTTCTTTAGATTCAGTGTTGCGTTCGCCTAAGAGCACGATTCGAAAAGCAGTTTTCAATCCCAATGCTCGGGCAGCTCGGAACTACAACATTGTAGAAGACTTGGCGCAAGATCCTTGTGCCATGTCGACGCCAGAGGTCTTGCAGAATTGTCCCAAATATGAAAGACTCTTCTCACTGTCATTGGCGTGGTAGATCCAGATTCCTCGAATACAATCATGTTTCGACTTGAGTACTTTAAAATGAGGCTTCCCACCAGCTAGCATTCCAAGTTACTACGAAAGTTGTTGGGAAGATAGTCCATCGTACTGTACTAGACAAAGGCGCTTCTACCTCGGTCATGTCGCTATCTTGTTGGAGAGGCATCGGTTCTCCCGAGTTAAACCATTCTCCCACTACCTTGAAAGCTTTCGACGGTCGTGGCTTTCAACCCCATGGGATGTTACAAGCCTTAACAGTAGATTTGGGGGTAATAATGCAATCATTAACGTGGAAGTAGTCGTAGCCCCTTTGGATTACAATCTCTTACTTGGTCATAATTGGTTTTATTCCATGATTGTGGTCACGTCATCTGTCTTCTGCATTGTGCAATTCCCCCACCAAGGCCGAATTGTCACGGTCGACCAACTGGACTTCTGTACACCGGACATTGCTACTCATCCCGACGATAATGTCCCATTACTCGGACAATATTCGCAGCTATATGAGAGCATGGGGGTCGGCCTCATAAATGATTCATCTCTTATGGGCACCTTTCCAACCCCGGATCCCCCTAACCATGTTGCCATAGTGAACATGATCATCTCTGTGATTCCATCTTTTCCCAACTCTACTGATCAATGGCTTGTACCCGATGAAGCCACCATGCATTTGATTGGATATACCTTGCCTCTTTCACCTGCTGAAATCACTTACAAGGATATCCAGTCAGCACCTGAGGACCACTTGGTTATGGCCTCTACATCTTGTTCTCTACAGCGGACGTCATCCTTACCAAATCCTCTGCTCTGAACTTTTCATTAAGACGAGTCCATTATGGAAATTATGAGTGCGGATGACCCTTCGTGGGAAGACCTCCACAATCGATCTTCTTTCCTACCCCCATTGGATTTTGTGGAGAACAACATCACCACCATTTTCACACCGGATGTCTACCCTTGCCCCCAGTCACCAATACTCACATGTCATATAGTCACTGAGGGAAACCTGGAAAACATTGAACCCACCATTCCGGTTGACATCTCGGTTACCCCTGGTGTCGTAAAACATATTCATTTAGTCCAGAACTATTCTCCTGAAGAGATTACCACTTTCACGACCTTATTCAAGCAATTTTGCGACGTGTTTGCTTGGACCTATGAGGAGATGCCCAAGATAGATCTTGCCATCATTTCGCATGAGATTAAAACCTATCCCAACGCTAAAACAATCCGTCAAAAGTTACGACCAGTACACCCTTGAAATACTGCGGCAATTACCGCAGAGAGTGAAAATCTCTTGAAGGCCGGCTTTATCTACCCGGTTCCTTTAACAGAATGGGTCTCCAACGTCGTCCCTATGGATAAAAAGCAGGGCACCATCCGAGTCTTTGTCGATTATAGGGATCTGAACAAGGCTTGTCCTAAGGAAAACTACCCTACTCCCTTCATCGATCAGATCATTGACAATTATGCCAGAAGTGTCATATTCTCATTCATGGATGGCTTTTTCGATTAAAACTAGATTGAGATCCGCCCGCCTGACCAACATAAGACCACTTTCATTTTCCCTTGGGGTACGTTTTCATATAGTAAACTCCCTTTTGGTCTTAAAAATGCTGGTGCCACATTTCAGCGGGCCATGTCGTACGCTTTTCATGATGTGAAGGCCTTTGTGGAGCCCTATCTTGACGATCTACCTACCCATTCGCAGTAGCGTGAGTTCCACATCGATCATCTGACGACAATATTCCTCAAATACAGGTGGTATAACATCCGTCTGAACCCTCACAAGTGTATTTTCTGCATCGAGTCTAGATGCCTCCTAGGTTTTATCGTTTTGAAAGACGGGATCCACATTGATCCCTTGAAGAGACATTGTATCTCTCCCACCTCCTACTGACATTACAAAACTACAAAATTTTCAAGGGAAGGCAACTTATCTACGACGTTTTGTCTGTAATTTCGCTCAGAAGACACAAGGATATCATTGCAACTACTGAAGAAGGACGTCCCATTCATATGGGATGATCAAGCACAACAATCCTTTGAAAGTTTGAAACACGCCATTACCCATGCCCCTGTTCTCCAACTGCCCAATTACTACAAGGATTACATCCTTTATCTTGCCTCTTTTGTCACCATGATTGCCATGGTATTGGTCTAGGAGGACAACAATGCCCAGGAACATGTGATTTATTACCTTAGTAAGGGTCTTATTGACTCGAAACTTGTTACTCACATGTTGAGAAACTCGCTCTCGCGGCAGTCATTTCCGTCCAAAAGTTCCATCATTATATACTGCTCCGCACCACCACCATTATTGCTGACGCGAACCCCATGTACCACGTTCTAACATGTCAAGTGCTTGGGGGAAAGTATTCATGCTAGATCGTGATACTTCAGGAATTCGATCTCCTCTTCGAGAAGGCCAAGTTAAAGAAATCTTTGGTGTTTGCGGAACTCATCTGTGATCTTCCTTGTGTTGATTTAGGATCTGAGCCTAATGATTCTCTTCTAGATGAGTCGTTTTTCCTCATCAGCACATCAGATCCATGGTATGGATATATCACATTATATCTTCAAACCCAACAGTTCATCCCCCAACTGTCTCGTGATGATCGTTGTCGTATATGCCACCACTCCAAGTATTACTTGATCGTTAGTGATACCTTGTATCGTCGTGGTGTTGATTCTGTTCTTTGACGTTGTCTGACACATGAGGAGGATGAACACGTCTTGAATGACTGTCACGCTGGGGCTTGTGGCGGTCATCTCTTTGGGATGGATACGACCCAGAAGATACTACGCGTGGGATATTACTGGCCATCCATCTTTAAAGATTGCATTGAGGCCGTTAAGAAATGTCCCCCATGCCAACACTTTCAAACAAAAAAATTCTCCCACCCAACCCCTTTACACTCGGTTATTGCCGTGGGCCCCTTTGTAAAATGGGGCATAGATTTCATGCACTGTAAGCCTACCTCGGCTAGGGGGCATGGTTACGTAATAGTAGCCATGGATTATTTTACTAAATGGGCCGAGGCTATGCCTACGTACAATGAAGATGACAAAACTGCCACACTCTTCATGTTCAACCATGTCATTGCACGGTTTGGAGTTCCACAAGCCATAGTCACTGATCATGGATCTCACTTCCAAAACCATATGGTAAACAAATTGAACGCCAGACTGGGTTTTCGTCATGAAAAATCAACCCCTTACTACCCACAGTCCAATGGAAAAGTAGAGGCCATTAACAACGTCTTGAAAGCCATGATTCAATGCATGGTGGGTACACACAAGTCAAACTAGAATAACATGCTCTTTTCCACACTATGGGCATACCAGACCTTCGTCAAGACTACCACCGGATTTACACCATTCCAATTAGTTTATGGATTGGAGGCACTCCTACCAATAGAGTGCGAGATTCCATCTCTTAAAATCGCAGTTGAACTTCTTCCAAACATTACTGCCGAGGAAGAATGCTTCCTCTACCTAGAAAAACTCGACGAGACTCGCCGCGATGCTGCTCTTGCCAATAAGGCACATAAGAAACGCATCAAAGATCAGCATGATAGGTTGGTTAAACCTCGTGTCTTCAACAAGGGTGATTTGGTCCTCACATATCACCAAAATAACGATAAGATGGGGGTAGGTAAGCTTGAGTCCATGTGGCATGGGCCCTACATTGTGAAACATGTTATGGAGAAGGGAGCATACGAACTAGAGGATTATGATGGGATATATTTGGGAGATCCTTGCAATGGGCTCTACCTGAAGAGGTACTGTGCCTGATTTTTTCACGCATAAGTATCTTGTATATACTGTATGTGGCGTGTGTTTTGTGTGGTGTGATGCTTTGTTTTAGTGTGTCAAGATCTTGTTTTGCTACTTATACCATGTTCTATCTGCATGTGCAGATGGAAACCTGCTATGGATTTGTGGACGGCGCCAGCCGGCATACCCATAACCTTGCTTCGGCATCCTGGGTACTTTATTCCCCCACTGGTGAGCTTATCATCTTAGGAGGAAGTTATCTAGGATATGTGACCAATAACGTCGCAGAATACCAAGCGGTGATTAGAACCTTAACTAACACTCTTTCCTTAGGTATGAGCCACGTTGTTATCCATCTAGATTCACAACTAGTGGCTTCTCATCTTAACTGGATCTACGCTATCTGCGACCCCACTTTGCTCTGTCTTTTCCGATGAGTTCATCTCCTGGAAAGGTCCTTTGAATATGTTCAATACCTGCACATTCCACGAGACATGAACATGGTTGCTGACTCCATGGCCAATTTCATTTTAGATTGGTACATTGCACACACATAAGATATCCATAAAATATAAAAACAAACATAACATGTAAACTATCTATTATATAAGAAAAACATGTAAACAAGATCCCATTAATCACCAATAGAACAAAAGATGTATAAAACCGCCAATAGTGTCTGTATATATAAATCGATACAAAGTACAAAAATGGTAGTGCTGATACAAAAATATGAAGCATGCTAGCTTTTAGTAAGAGTCATCTCTACAAAATCTGAAGCTCATAATATTTCAGTGTGTACATATAAAACATGTGCCTAATCCCTAGGACGTGCATGGTAGCAGACCACGGCTCTCGCCACTTTCTGGAGCAGTGTGCTGGAACATAATGATACCCTGACCGTAAGCTTCTGGTAGCGACGGGGTAGGTCATGGACACCTAGCTCCGGAATGTCCAAAGTCATCCTGTGGAGGTTCTCCTCGATCTCCTCCAACTCCTTGAGAGCATCCCAAACCGCAGGGCCCACCTTTGGTACTGCCCCTCTGCGCGCAAGAGGAGAGACTCCAAGTGGTCGTACCGGACCCACGTATGCAAGAAACATGTAAGAAGTCATCAGCACTACTCCAAAAAAATCATAAATACATAAAATGAAAAACAAAACAATAGTTTTTCTTACCGATATCGACCCACTACGCTCTCTCGGGAAGCACCAAGTCAGGGTCCCCTCTAAAATCTGTCCCATGGTACGGGTAGTCATCCACCATGAGGAGCTATCCCCTCAGCCATGTGAAGAAACCTGTGCCGAAGCTGATGATAGGACCCCCACCACCATGGCGAGCCATCACCTCTGACCACCTGGTCATGTGGGGATCTCGTGCATCCCGGTCCTTAAGGTCTACCTGCGGGCGTAAGTGTGGCACTTGCTCCAACATGAAAGCTACCACCATCGAACCATAACCAAATTGCTTCAGCGCCCCACGCTGGAATTTGGTCAACTAATCACATATACTGTTGAGGAGCCCCTCACACCAGTTGAACAAAGTGGGAGCCATACACTCCTTGGCGTACATCATCTGCGATTTACTCGTCATATGAGCATATAGACTGCCATCTACCCTCACAATGGTAAAAAGTACGGTACGAAGGGGCCCGGTCCTGGACGTCCTTGATGGGAATCTTCTCACCAATCATCCGCGTACCTGGAGTACACCACTGCTCGATCATGTCCTCAACGGTACGATCACCACCTTGTGATCTAGTCAGGGACACAGGGTTTCCCTGCTGGGACAACCCTGTCAAAAAATAGATGTCCTCAACACCTATGCTCAACATGTGCTCACCTATCTGGAAATGTTGTTGTACTGGGTCCCAACATTGGATTAGGTGTGTCAACAAGGGTACTTGGGACCTCATCCCTGACACTCGAAAATACGTGAGCAAACCACAGTTTCTCAAGGCGACAATACATTGCAGATCATTTTCCGCTTGTGCATCATCGAGCTCATGCTCGCGTTCTCTCCACTCGAGAACCATTGTGGTCGCTGCAAACCTGTCAAAAAGGCCATTTAAACACCATTAGCACTTTCCCCAATCATCAAAAGAGTTTTTATTTGGGTGGGTTTTGATTTTGGTATGAGGGTTTGTGCCGGCATAGACCGTCCTTTCGGACAGTGCGTCGTCGACGCAGAACACCCTTACAGGTTTTGCGCCGGCATAGAACACCCTTACAGGTTTTGCGCTGGCACAGATCCCGAAAGGGTGACTTGTGTCAGCCTGTGAGCGCAAATCCCCTCACATAACAAGCTCAAAAATCACCTAAATGAAAGAAAAAACAAAATGTAATCCATTGGAAAGTTAAAAGGCTAAGTTTAGGGTTACCTATCGCTGACGGCGTCCGAAATGATCGATCACAATTCCCAGAATCAACAAAAGAAAAAAGGCTCCAAATGGCACTTTTCACCTCTCCAATTTGGTAAAAAAACTAATAGTAATTCTTTTTACTATTTACCCCTTTTTATATAGAAAAATAGCATATTCCTTTTCTAATTTATTCGAAATGTGGGTTATTTTGCTATAGTTGGAATTATTTATACTCGGTTATTCATTTTGACCTAGTTTCGAAGCTTGCAGGCGAAGTAAAATAACTCATTGATATTGTTTTTTGCGGTTGTGGTCATTGTTCGTTTATTTTCAGGTATGAACAACTCATTTAACGTCTTTTTGTCGTTATTTCGCTCATTAAATTCAATTATTAATGACACCGAGCTAACTCTTTTTTCTTTCTCGTGCTCATAAAATGATGAGAATAAGTCACCAAGTTATAGTTTATCACTTTTTCGGGCTCGTTAAGCTCCCATGTAAAAGGAACCCCCTTGAGTCTTTCTTTAAGCTCTTTTCAAGATCTCGAAATACGAAAAGATCACCAAGTGAATTTGATGCGTTCACGCTTGTAAAAGTATTTGAATGATCGTCTTCCTGGTGATAGTTTACCCCTTTTTCGGACCAGGAGGCACTACTTACAAAAAAGGAATACTTCGGCCAATCATGACTAGAAGAGTCCTCTCTCGTGTTGTTTTACCCTTTTTCGGGTGAAGAGGCTAACTTTACGAAAAAGGACCTTTGGAGTCTTCTTTAGTTCTTTTAAAACTCTCTAAACATGAAATGATGCCTAGTTTACCTTCTATGGACTCGTTAAAATTCAACATCGAAGGGCCCTCCATGGGACAAACCCCTCCTCTCCTAGGTTCGTAAAACATTTGGGATTGGAATCATCCATGGGATGAGCTATACCGAGCATCTGTTTACCCTCCTCAAGCTCGTTAAAAAACAAGTGAGGCACTCATCAATCATGATGGGGAAAAATGAAATATTTTGTGTTACACTATAATTCATAGAAATACATAGTCGCTCTTGAACATGGCACTCATTTGCATTTGCATTCAGTACTTGGGTAATCCGTTTGTCTTCGAGTCATATTGATTTCACGAGTCTTGTTACTCCTTTGGGTCATCCAAAGAATGCTTCCACTGTCAGTCGCATTGGGGGTTGGTATCATTCTCGTCCTGTCAATACTACCAAGTCATGCCATGCCCATGTTCAAGAGATGTTCATTGCTCATCATTTGCAGTCAGTACACCTTCCATCATGTCGGTGTACCTTGAGTTAGTCTTGCACATTACTCTACCGTCCGATCTACTCCAAACATTTGTTATCGAGTTTCGTGTCGTTGACGGGGGATTAATAATGGCCCTCCTTCGACAGATTCAGCCTTTTCGACTTCAACACATCATCCAGGGATTGAATCTAGAAACCAATCGAGTACCTTGGGCCTACATGCCTCAATGGCAGGTTACCTCTCTTTCAACATGAGTTTACATCATTGGCTCTTGATGAAATATTTCGTTGAGCGTTTGACCTCAACTCATTTATTCACGCTCGGTGATATGTACTATGATACCTTGGGGATCATCGACATTAATGGTGATTTCCCTCGCACTTGTTAACGGTATACATCAATGACCGGTAATCAAGTGGTTTCTATCATGTTCGACTCCAAAACATTGTAATCACATGGATAGATTCGTATCATTGCGGGTTCGTCTTGAAGACCCTGGGGAAAATCATGTCTTACCTAGGTTGTGATGGAGATTGTTTGAGCCATATTAGACGGATCCAATTTTGTATTGGTTTTGGTTGTGTTATCATCTCATCATGGATCTAAGATTGTGTCTAGTAGCCATGATTGTGTTCAGTCGGTATTTACTACCACGGCTCTGCAATGTCTTGGTCGAAAGCCATGTTGTGAGTCATGTGAGACTAGTATCTCAGAGTCAGCTGTACTGCAACAACATATTCCAGCCATCAAGTCCTTTCCATCCATCTTTCAAAGCACTTCACCTGTCTTGTTTTTCCAGCTTCATGCTTTGGGGGGTATTTTGTTACACCTAAATCTCGTCATCATGAGACCCTTTTCAACTCAGTTCCTGAATCCCTAAAGTTTCCCTGATCAAGAAGTCATGTAGAGAAAGTTGATGCCTTTTTTCCATAGTTTCTAGTTGGGTCGGTGCCTGTTGTCTTTGAGCAAGAAGCTCCCAACTAGGTCCGGCGCAAAGTGTATTCTGCCAGATTGCACCAGTGGCACAAGTTGTCTTTGTGCATCCCGCATTTCCTCTCTCAGGCGCAGGTTTCCTTCATGCAAATTGTGCCGAGGTTGGTTAATTTGGATAAAGGTGGATTTTGAGTGATTTCTAGAAGTTGGATGAGGTGGATCCCTATCCCTAAATCCTAGGTGAGTTGTCCTATGGTTCCCTAAACTCAAGGGAGGATACCTTAGCCCTCTCCCCATGATCCTCAATCTACTCTATCCACTTGGTCCTATAAATACAAAGCTCCTCTCCATGCCAAAGTGAGGAAGTCTATATCACTTACATGCTGGTGGAATTAGCCTAGGTGATCCCTATCCATCTCTTGGGAGGCTTACATTTCCTTTGGAGGCTTTGGCTTAGCTTGTTGGAGGAGGATTGCAGCGTTAAGGATTGGGTTGTAATCATCTCTCTACTTTGTATTTTCCACTTTTTGTACAGTAATATAAACTCTTTCCATAATTTTTATTATGTTGATAATGTTTCTACTTTACTTCCTTAACTGTTTACTTAGATTAGTTAGTGTTTGGACATGTTTTACTGCTTGTATTGTCTCTACATGTTTTGACAGGTCTTGCAGCTATGGATCTGATGACCGTAGAGCTTGGAATAATAACGAGGAGAAATATCTACAAATATGAAGGTAAGACATCTAATTAATCGATCTCTAACTCAATCTAGGAAAGTAGCTTTATGTTCTATTCCTATTTGTTCTAGATTCACATTGAACTAGGGAGATCTGGCTCACTTCCGCTCGAGTAGATTGTCCAATAACACCCACAAGGGATCCTAAGGATGTCCGCAAGGGCTCCAAATTATTCCTGCAATATGCTCCTATGAGATTCCCACGAGGGCTTTCTCATATGCCCGCAACTAGTCCATAGATATGCCCACAAGGGGCCTTCAAATGCCCACACACTGTCCTTTATATGCCCACCAAGGAACCTTCTCCATGTCATTGTCCTTTGTCATGCTTGCTTGTCATCAACCTTTGTCAAGTCATCAACTTCATGCTTTCCAAGTCATAAATGCTTTCTTTCTTTCCATGCCATCACTCTTTTTCATGCTTGCTTGCCATGTCCTCAATCTTTATCATGTCATCACGTTTGTCATGCTTGTCCATGCTTGCTAAGTTCCCTTTTCCATGTCATTGTCCTTTGTCATCATGCATGTCCTCCATGTCATTGTCCTTTGTCCTTTGTCCTCCATGTCATCTCTTCATCAATCCATGTCATGCTTATCCATGCTTGTCATCAACATTTGTCATGTCCTCAATCTTTGTCAAGTCTCATGTCATCAAACTTTGTCATTAATGTGGTGTCATCAATGAAAACCATGCTCATCAATCTACCCCTTTTCATTGATGGAAACCTCATCAAAATTTTTTCTCCCCCTTTGACATTAATGACAAAGGGCCAATCACCTAGCCATCAAAATATTCACAATGCCCAAAAAAATTGTATCCTTGAATACTTCATGGAATCATGCTAAAGAGTTTGCTCTCATGCCACCTTTTTCATTGGATGATCTCCCCCTTTGACTGAGCTTAGTATTGTGTCTTGGAGATCATCCTTGTACCTTTTCATTGCCATCTTCAATTTTTCATAAGTTTACACACTCCCCTGTCTGTAATTCTACTATACTGTCTGAAAATTAGAGGATACACATGATTGTAGTATTGACTGAATATCTTCTTTTTACATTCATCTCCTTGGTCTTCATATATCTGCTCCCCCTTACTTCTAGCCCCTCTTGGTATGTCAAGCTCCTTATCATGTCATGGCTGTCATAAATCACTATTCAAATTGCTGCACTCCTTCAAGTTTGCTCCTGTAGCTATTTTAAACATTTCAAGCTCCCCCTTTCATGTAGACTTCTTGATTTGCTGAGCTAATCTCTTTCTTGCTGAAGTGCTTGTTCCTCCTTTGAAATCTACTCCTTCATTGGCTGATTTGTTTGCTCTTTGCTTCTTCTTACCGTGCACATAGATTGTGGCTTGAAATTTTTGTTTAGTCCTTGGAATGCATCAATCAATTAACTAGCAAATTCATAAAAGTAAGCATAAAGATAATCAACATATTGTTTCACTTCATTTGCTCACCCTACTCCTCCTACCAACATGTCATTGTAACCAAGATCCACAAATTTTTGAAATAGATATTTGTCTCTTATTTATACATTTCTTCTCCATAAATTATGGAGGCCGACATGTCCATTTTATTTTTATTTTTATCATTACATAATTAAATAAATCAAATAAGATTTATTTAATATGACTGACCTCATCTCATTATCTCCATGTTTCAAGTATATATATATATATATATATATATATATATATATATATATATATATATATATATATATATATCTTTTTAACCATTTTTTCCACATCATCAACACTTCAAACCATCATGAGTGGGTTCCAAAACCCTTGCTCCATATGCCCACACATGTCCTTAGTTATGCCTGCAAGTGGCTCCTAAATATGCCCGCATGGCTTCAATAAAATGCTCGTAGGGGGGCCTTTTCAATATGCATGCAGTGTCTTTAAAAGATGCCCGCAAGGGCCTTTGGAAATGCTTGCAACACTCCATAGAAATGCCTCCAGACTGCTTTTGGAGATTCCCGCATAGGGTCTTTGAGGATGCCTGCAAGGGATTAATGTGATTCCCACAAGTGCACTAAAGAATGCCTGCAAGGGCTCCATCATATGCCCGCATGAGCACTTTGAAATTCCTGCAAGGCATTAGAGAAATGCCCGCAAGGGCCTTTAAGGAATGCTCGCAATGGCTCCTAAGGATGTTCGCAAAGGCTCCAAATTATGCCCGCAATATGCTCCTATGAGATGCCCTCAAGGCCTTTCTCATATGCCCGCAACTGGTCGATAGATATGCCCACAAGGGGCCTTCAAATTCCTGCACAGTGTCCTTTATATACCTGCCAAGGCACCTTCGCCATGTCATTGTCCTTTGTCATGCTTGCTTGTCATCAACCTTTGTCAAGTCATCAACTTCATGCTTGCCAAGTCATAAATGCTTGCCTGCTTTCCATGTCATCACTCTTTGTCATGATTGATTGCCATGTCCTCAATCTTTTTCGTGTCATCACGTTTGTCATGCTTGTCCATGCTTGCTAAGTTCCCTTTGCCATGTCATTGTCCTTTGTCATCACACGTGTCCTCCATGTCATTGTCCTTTGTCATCACACGTGTCCTCCATGTCATTGTCCTTTGTCCTTTGTGCTCCATGTCATCTCTTCATCAATCCATGTCATGCTTATCCATGCTTGTCACCAACCTTTGTCATGTCCTCAATCTTTTTCAAGTCTCATGTCATCAACCTTTGTCATTAATGTGGTGTCATCAATGACAACCGTGCTCATCATGGCGTGTGACTCAAGTCTATGTGAAATAATCAACAAAAGAAGAGGTTGCAAGATAGTAGTTCAAATATATGGAAGTGGATGAAGTAAGGAGCCGTTACTATTAGCGTGATCACCACACATTGACTCAGTCAACTACCCACTAGCTAAATTTTTTTTTGAGTTGCTAATGTAAGAGATGAATAATTACTAGAATAAAAACAAGGATGGGAACCTGGAAGGGTATGCTGCCAAGAAGAAGACAAAGGGAAAATATAGTGTTGAAAAAAGGGGAAATGAAAGGGTAGGGATGCTTGCCCTTTCATCTACCTCAACAGACTCATAATATTGACTATATCTTCTTGCACAACAAATTTGAAGGGGATAGTTGTCTATTGTGCTTCTATTTTGCATATGGTTTCAGTTCTGTTTTTTTAAGAATTGCTATGGGTTTCTCTTTGAATTTTAGCATAGGGCCATTGTAAATTCTCTACTCTAATTTCACTAATCAATAATAGATTCAAAATTGTTGTTATTATCTAACAATATTTTGAAGAAATTAAATGCAACCAATACATCAAAAGTGATTTTCATTTGAATGAATGAGTAACAAATTCGTGTGCCTAAATCATCCTTCTACCATGCTTGGGTTTTGGTAGCCTCTGATGGATGTTTTTCGTGTTTGGGGCAATGCCCTTCACTCCCATTTCTCCTCCCATGTATTTGGGCACTTCTATATGCTTTCAAAGATCACAAAATCCATTTTTTTTAATTGTCAGGCTTGTACTCACGAAGTTTCAAATCGGTGACCTTAAGCAAGTAGTGCCTTAACATCACACTCATTCACTATCTGTTCTACTCCTTGTGGGCCACAAAATCCGTTTTTACACTCACATAAACCTATTTATTTTTCTCATGTACAACAGTTCCATTTTTACACTCATCCATATGATAATTTGTTTTTGTATTGGCTGATAACATTCCCAAAAATTATCTTCAGCATGGGATGATGGATATCACACCCATAAATGGAAAATCCCTCTTCTTTTTCCTTTGTTGTTGCCATGGTATGATAAACATTCTGTAGCAAAGCATTTTTTTCCCTAACTCAGAGTTGTAGTGCATAACATCAAATTTTTCTATTCAGAATGTCAATTTCAGTTTTGTAGCATGGAGTTTAAATCCCCTTAGAGTTGGAATTCATAGTAGCTGTAGCAAAACATACACTGAAAGGTTTCAATAGTATTTTCATTCCCAATTTTATATATGGTGAGGCACTTTTCTAGTCTCATAGTGATTGCAAAAGATAGATTAATTTCATTCCGCATTGATAATCCATATTGGTAAGTTGTGTGGATTCTTAGTCCCTCAACTATGGATCATAAGGTATCAGGGCAAGTTCCAGATACTTGGAGAATACCTGCATGGTAAGCACCTACAATGGGTATCAAAACAAAAAAGAGACTTTGTTTCTAGCCCTACAAAGGAACATAAAACTAATCATGGTCCGAAGTTTTCATAAAGAAAAGGAGGACCCAAAATTTAGGTTTTTTGAACTGGAGCAAAGTATTACCACCTTCATAGTGTTGGTCATTATGCAACTGGTGGAAAACGATAGGGAAGCAACCTCAATAGAGACTAAGGATGAAGAGTACAAGGTGGATTGAGAAAGATTTGAAGGCAATTATCCCGAAGACTCAAGTAAAATCCATAGTTTTTCTTCATCTTCCAATGTCCCTTTTAAAGTTGAAGCAAAACTTTAAATACCCATGTATGATGGACAAGTTAACACTGAAGTCTTGAGTAGTTGATTGAAGTAATTATAAGTTTACTTTGGCCTTTATCAAATCCAAGAAGCACAATAGATTTCTTTTTCTCATTTTAATATGATTGGACATGCTCTATTGTAGTAGGAGAGCTATGTGGATGCATTGAGGACATACAAGAATCCCATGGTTACAAAATGGGAAGACTTTAAGTTATTGTTGAAATAACAATTCTATCCATTGAATACGAAGAAGAGAAACTCATGAAATGGAAATACATTCAACAAGAATGGGGACAAGGAGTGCAAGAGTATACTTCTAAATTCTGAAAGCAAGCCACTAGGATGGGAATTTCTTTGGAAGAGCTGAGAGTGGTGGTGAAGTACCTTGGAGGACTATTTATCCATATATGAAGGCAATTGCAGCTTCTTAGTGTGCAAAACATAGATGAGACAAGCAAGAAGGCTCTCTATATTGATTTGGGCTCCAAGAAGGGATAACAACACCAAGGCCAAGAAGAAACCATCAAGAGAAAAGTTAGGAAGTTTGCAACCACAATTGAAAAAAAGGGATCATTATAGGCATTGTAAACATTGTGATGTGGATAGGCACACAGATGATAAGTGCTGGAAACTTCATCCAGAATTGTGTCCAATGTGGCAGAAATCCAAGAGGAAGACAAAGGAAACTACTGAGAAAAAAAAGTGGTAGGAAGAACTTATGATATGGATGAAGTTATAGTTTGCACCACGTCGCAACAACCAAATGTGACTGGATAAAAACATGTACTTGATTCCGAATCAAATTTTAAGTGAAGAACTAGAAGGTGAATGCTCTATTTGATAGTGGTTCTCAATTCAATGTGATTCCTAAAACATTAGTTGACGAGCTTGGGTAGGAAAATTATGATATAATACAACCAAGTTTGCTAGCATGGTTACAAGGGAAATATGTTACGAGAGTCACTCAAAGATGTAAAATCAAGTTTTCCATTATTGCTAGTTATGTTGATGAGGTACAATGTCAAGTAGCATCATTAGACGGGTGTGAAGTGACGTTTGGAAACCCATACTTATGGGATAGGGATGCTACCTTTTATAGGATAGAAAAAAAAATCACTTAGTTAAGGGTGATAAGTTCTACCTCGTCAAATCACATAGAGAGAGAGAGAGAGAATATATCCTCTATCAACAAAGTAGGGGAAAAAAAGCAAGCATCAAGCAACCTACTGCAGCGATGGAGTGGTGGATAAGGAGAAGAAAGTGGAAGCCATGTTCTTCCATCTCCTACATGGTCCATTTTCTGGGGACCAAAAGCCTCCCAATGGGGAGGTGTTATCTGAATTAGATCTGCAACAAAAATGAATGGCTTGTGACTCAAGTCTATGTAAAATAATAAATAAAAGAAGAGGTTGTAGAATAATATTTCAAATCTATGGAAGTGGATGAAGTAAGGAGCTGCAAATGTTAGTGTGATGGCCACACGTTGACTCAGTCAACTACCCACTCACCAAAACAGACTTTGAGCTGCTAATGTAAGAGATGAACAATTAACAAAATAAAAATAAGGATGGGATTCTAGAAGGGAACGCTGCCAACAAGAATACAAAGGGAAAATATAGTCCTGCAGAAGGGGAAATGAAAGGATAGGGATTCCTGGACTTCCATCTACCCCAACATACTCCCAATGTTGTATGTATCTTCTTACACAACAAATTTGAAGGGGTTCCTTGGATGGATTTCGTAGGTTTTGGGTTTGTTCTTGTAAGTAAATCGTTAAAGGCCAAGAGAGAGCCATATAATGTGGTATGAACCACGATGGTTCATACATGAAACTCCCAATATAAATACGACAACCCACAATAATCCATAAAGGATAATAGAATTGAATAATGAATAATTAAAATGATGATTTACAAAGGTAAAATGTGCCCATATATATATATTTACTAAGGCATGATGTGACTCTTCATAAGGAGTCGTGTCTGATTTCTACTTATTTTTATTATATGCATTTATGATTTATGATTTATATTATAGATATAATTAATGCTTATTTATGTTTATAACATGTATTCCTCTTCAAAAATGCTTTGTCCTCAAAGCATATTGATGAAGACAATGTTACGTCTTTTCGTTTTGTAAGTGTCGTCGCATCCTTCTATGCTCTGTTGTGGCTGATGATATGTGACGATATGAACTTGTAAGTGTTGAACACAACCTTATAAATGTAGATGGATCGATCCATCCTAAGTCGACTCTCTACGGAATGCTCTGTTTCCATGGTGAAGTGTCATCATAAGACTTAATTGCATTGGCATTTCTAACTTCTATAAGTTGTTCTCGACTTTTAGGATATCTACTTTTGTGCTTTGGATGTCGATAGGGAATTTTTTTAACATCATTTTCCTTGATCATGTTTGTAGTGTTTTCTTGTCTTAAATTTTGTGTATGTTTTTCTTAGACATGACGGATATCCTTATCGGTGATTTGAACTGGATCTGTAAGTGTACCTTTTCCCATAACTTGTACTTTTGAATATTTTGATCTCTCATTCTGAAGTTTTTCTAATTTGTCTTCTAACAACTTGTTATTATTCTGAATCTTTTAAAACTTTTATTCCAGCGACTTTTCATCCTCTTCGAACATCTTAAGTTGTTCCTTAAGATCTTGACTTTCTTCTTCTTTCTCCAGTAGTTTCCCTTCAATGTCTTCATTGTCCCATTCTGATTTTTGCATATTTTTCAACTTTCTGATTTTTGTAAGTAGAATTTTGTTATGGTTCTTTAGTCCAAATATTTTTTCAGTATTGCTTAATAACGTTTTGTTGATCTTAGTGATCTCTAACTTATGATATTTTTTGTTGTCGGTGTTTTGCTGCTGGAGTTCTTTTATTTGTTGTTGACAAATTCATTTCTTTGATTCTTGATCTTCTAATTTATTTTGGATTTGCGCAAGTTCCTCATCCTTATTGTTTAGGAGGGCATTCAAGCGCGTAACTTCTTCTTCTAGATATTCAGTTGTATTTAATGAAGGAACTCTCATCGATGAGCCTTGTATTTTTATTTTCTTCTTCTCATGGAAGAATGCCATGACTTTCATTTCTGCATTGAATGTGAGTGCATACAATGTTTCCAGCCAGTTAGAACCTAACATTATGTCAGTAGTACCATCATTTATATCTTCAACTGTGAACTATGATGTAAGATTATAACTACCGATCTGTAAGTCTAGTTGCTTAATTTTCTCTTTATTCCTCTCATTCTTTTTTATATCTGCTTCTAGAATGTGTAGTTAATTAGCAATATCAACATTAATAAAAATTTCTGTATTAGTTGGACTTATGGTGATGTTAACAAGGCTTTCATAAAATGTGCCAACAACTTTTAGCATCATCATAGGCATTTTCAATGGAACATTGAAAAATATTTCTTTCTCATGAGGAAAAAAAATGTTTCTTCCATGGTTTACGACTTTGTATCTTTTCTTCGGCAAGAATTGGAATATCCAATGTAATCCTTTGGTAAGTCTTCTTTTCTTCGACAACGGGTAGACACAAAAGGTGTAATAACTCCCAATATGGTTATTTTTGGGAAACAAATCTTCTTTTTTACCTTTTTGGTATTTCTCTTTCTTTTTACCAAAATAATTATTATTTCAAAATAGTAACTAAAATAATAATAATAATTATAAAATAATAAATTATTATTATATAGTTTTAATAGTATTTTTTGGAAATTTTTATAATAATAAATAATAATAATATTATTATTATTATAACTTTTTGAAATGATTGAATTTAGGGTTTTTTATTTATTATAATAATAATAATTATTTTTAATAATAATATTATTATAAAAAAATAGAATTGGATTTCAATTAGGGCTTTAAACCTAAACGATAGGAAATTGGAGGGGGAAGATGGCGTAGAGGAGTTTGAAACACTTGGCATCAAGGACAAAGTGTACGAGGGACTAAGGTGTGAGGGTACCGTTTGACGAAGAGGATTGGAAGATGGCTTGGCATGGATGGATGGCAATGGAGGAGGGTTTGCAACAATGTATGGGGAGGCTGCGTGGGGGGGGAGGTGCAATAACGTATGTGGAGGAGTCATGGAAGGGAAGGATGGGTTTGGGATTGGGGAAATAGGGGAGAAGGCGTTGGAAGGGAGATGGATCGGTGTGAGCATGAGGGAGAGATTAAGAGTGAACATAGGTGGGAGAAACGTGAATGGCTGCCCAGGTGGAAGGGGATGCACAAGTGGAAGGGAACAGTTGGGAGTGCAATGGAGGCATGGGTAACGAAGGGGAAGAGGGAGAAGTGTGAGAGGCTGGGGGTGACTGCAAGTAACCATGTAGCTGTGAAGTGGGGGTTGATGAAAGGATGGAAGCGAGCTGGAATGGGGTCATAGCAACGTGAAGAGAGGTGGGCACAGGATGGATAGGGAATTGAGGGAGCATGTGTGAGGTTGGATGAAGAGTGATAGGTGGATGGGGATGCATGGATGAGTGGGATGGGAATTTGAGGAGGAAAAGGGCCAAAGGCTTGATTTTTGGTAAAAAACCAAGTGATTTAGAAATTATTAGATGACGGTTAAAAGTCAGACCCAATCAGACACAACTTTGATACCAATGGTATGAACCAAGATGGTTCATACACGAAGCTTCCAATCTAAATACGACAACCCACAATAATCCATAAAGGATAATAGAAATTGAATAATGAATAATTGAATTAATAATTTACAAAGGTAAAATGTGTCCATATATATATTTTCAAATTCCTAGGTGACTCTTCATAAGGATTCGTGTCTTATTTCTTCTTCTTATTATTATATGCATTTATTATTTATTACTTATATTATATATATAATTAATGCTTATTTATGTTTATAACATACTCTGTAAATGCCTCTATAAATTGTTGATCAATAAAGACTCACTGTCACCATTCCAAGTTGGTTTTCCCAAGTTGGGTTTCCATGGTAGATTGTTGTCTATTGTGATTGCATTATGCATATGGTTTCAGTTCTATGTGTTTAAGAATTATTGTGGGTTTCTCCTTGAATGTTAGCATAGGGACATTGCACATTCTTTGCTCTAATTTCACTAATTGGTAATAGCTTCCAAATCATTGTTATTATCTAACAATATGCTGAAGAAATTAAAAGCAACCAATAGAGAAAAAGGGATTTCCATTTGAATAAATGAGCATCAAATTTGTGTGCTAGTTTCTTTACCATGCTTGGATTTTGGTAGCCTCTGGTGGATGATTTTAGTGTTTGGGTAAATGCTCTTCACTCCATTTCGCCCCCATGTAGTTGGGCATTGTTATATGCATTTAAGGACCACAAAACCCATTTTTTACACTCACAAAAACCCATTTATTTTTCTCACATACAACAATTCCATTTTTACACTCAACCATATGATAATTTGTTTTTGTATTTGCTGATGACTTTCCCAACAATTATCTTTAGCATGGGATGCTGGCTAACTCACCCCCAAATGGAAAATCCCTCTTCTGTTGCTTTTGTTGTTGCCATGGTATGATAACCATTTGTAGCAAAACATTTTTTTCCTTGACTCAGAGTTGGAGTGCATAACATAAATTTTTGATGTTTAGAATGATAATTTAAGTTATGTAGCATGGATTTTAAATCCCCTTGGAGTTGGAATTCATAGTGGTTGTAACAAAACATACACTGGAAATTTTCAACAGTATTTTTATACCCAGTTTTATATATGATGAAGCACTTTTCCAGTCTCACAGTGATTACATAAGATAGAGTATTTTCATTCTGCATTGATAATTCGTATTGCTGAATTATGCGGACTCTCAGTTCCTCAATTACAAATCATTAGATGAGTAGGACCTTTTGGTTGCATGATGTGGTGATGAATAATATCTAGGACTCCTGGTAGCACTTTTGGAATGTTTGGATATTTCATGGGATCTCTTCTTTGAATATTCCTCTTTATCATGGAATGAGGTTGATCCAATTAGCATTTTCCTTTGTAACATATTAAAACTCTGCATCAATTGAGTATTCAATTGATTTTGTTACTCCTAATCCCTTAACATTCTTTCATTTTCCACCCTATAACTTTGCACCTTCATCTCCATTCTCTTCATTGTTTCTACCATCTCTATGATTCAATGTTGATTATGTTCCCATTGGACTTTGTTTCTTCATTACCCAAACTGATATTTAAACCTGTATTTTCTTCTTCATGGCTATATGGAATTTCCCCTTCTTCCATTTTTCTCTTCATTACTATTCTGGACTCTGATATGCAACTATACTTATGCAACATTACATATGCAATGTATTCATACAAAGGAATTTGTTAGATATACTAGTTCCATAATTCAAATAATTTTTTTTGTATATATACAAAGAAATTGGGAACTGGCCATTTGATAATTTTGTCAAACAAGGCTACATTCCCCTTTTCTGCTCAATTTCAAGAAACCATGTCTAAAAAACTTGTTGATTATTTGATTATTGATCAATATTCTCCTATATATTAGATTCCCAATTGATGTAACTACACTCATGTTTGAGCTTACAAGAAGTTTCAGCCCTTCAAAATTCACAATTTTGCTCAATTCTGCACTTTTCTTGTAATTGAATTGAATCTCAGGGACCAACTTTGGAGACCTATAAAATGAAATATGGAAAGAACCATATTTTTTTGTACCAGATGCAGATAACCCATATGATTGTTAGAAACTTTCCGATCGAGTGATCTTGTGTAAATATGAATTCGCCAACTTTGTCATTTTTGTACTTCTTCCAAACCTAGAATTTTAGTTAAAATTGATACATGGTTTGGAATAGACCTATGGATTGGATTTAAATATGTGAAACTTTTGGTTATTCTCCATAGGTAGGTATTAGGAATACTATGGGTTACAACTGTCCACTTATCAAACTATAGAACAAAGATCATGCACACCTTAGATCAATATTTTTTATTCTTTGCTGGAATGCTTTTCCTTAATTAGTAATAAGAGGTTCATTTCCCATTTTTCTATTTGCTAGTGTGATCAAAATTCAAAGAATAACCTTGTTTAACAATTTGAGAGTATCTTTATGGTCAAATTCAAAGAATAAACTTCTTTAACAATTTAATAATTTAATAATTTGGGAGTATCTTTATGGTCAAAATTAATGAATTTGCATGGCAATGTTTGATTTTGTCATTGTATAAATGGATGGTTTGCAATAATAATTTTTTTATTTCTTTGTAGATTAAGATTTACATTTTTTTGTGTAAACATATGGAATGTCTGCTATGATAAATAATTGTTGGATGAGAAAAGTGTTCTCTGGCCAACTAAGGAAAATTAGACCAAACAAGGTTCTTATAGTAGTCCCTTGTCTGTTTGGGATTGCTACTTTTCACAGGATTAAGGCCTTGTTGCCTTTAAAGGTTTGCTCTCAACAAGAGAGTCTCATGATCTGTTTTGTATTAGCTGTGTTGTTAGTTCCTACCTATTCAAACTAAATTAATTGGAATGTTAGCAAGGATATATTCTAATCTAATCATAACATGGAAATTTAGTAGTTGCTAAACTGTAAACAATTTAGTAGCTTCTAAACTGTGATAAGATTAACCAACTAAATCTAATTATTCTAAATCTATCATGGCCATGAGCAGAATTTGCAATTAATCTTGATGCATAAAACAATGATAGTATTACTTGCTTATTGAAACAAAGATAGAAACACAGTAATATGTTGAAACACCAATATTTTCAAAATCAAGAAACAATATGTTTATGATTCTAAATATATGTTTACACATCAAGTTCTACAACCATTTTAAACAACCAGACAAAAAATAACATAAAAATGAATAAAATTATCTGATTGCACCGAGTGGAATGAGGTGCTCTACAACTCAGTATGGGGGAGATCTTCTAATGTCATGTACCGTTACAAAATGTAGCGTTACATCTAATAAAACGTAAAAGGTGATTTCGCCTAAAAATAAGTAGAAAGAAGTAAGTAAAGTAAAGTAAGATAAAAAGAAGTAAAGTAAAAAGAAGCAAGTAAAGTAAAGTAAAGTAAAAAGAAGTAACGTAAAGTAAAGTAAGTATGGGGAGATGTTGTAACGTTTGTGATGTAATGTTTGTTACCAACAAAATAATTAAAAAAATTCATGTCCACTCATAAAAAAATTATGGAAAGTATTTAAAAAAAATCCACTTTGGTTCAAAAATAAAATATTATGAAAAGTAATTAAAAAATAGATGTTCGTTTATAAAATAAAAACTTAAAACTTAAACAGGATCTAATCTTGAGTTTAAATTTAAAAAAAGAAATACACCTCAAGAAATTGGATCCCTCTCGGTGCTTGATAGATACGGGTTTAAGATGGATCTATGCTGGTGTACCTTCAATTAAGTGAATAAAAACAATCTTACAAAACATAATTAGATGCTTGAAATGATCACAACAATTAAGATAATTTATGTTTGGTATGTGATCAATTCCCACTAAAGTTGATGGTGAAGACTCCTGGTATCCTCTTCTGGAATACAAATATTACAACAGAATAAATGCAGGCTACAGTGACGTGGAAAGATCCTCGAATCACTGTGGAGATCTCCCGTTTTACACACATACTGCTCATGCTTTTATAGGCCTGAAAATATGAACTATCTCATAACAAAATAACAAATTCCTTGGAAAAAGGAGGAAAAACTCTCGAAAGATTTCTCAAAGATGAAGTAACTTTTATGATCTCGCAACTTCTTTTGAACTTTTATGATCTCGTAACTTCTTTCGATCCGCTGTTCATTAGGTGAAAATAATTAGAATTATTATTTGCCACGAGGAAACGATATCTCTGGAGATCTTCCTCACTCATTCAGCAATATCATTTTCCTTTGTCATGTATTCACAAACTCCACAAACTTGGACTTTGTAACCCCTTCTACTTCAGCATTCATAACATAAAATCTTTTTCATCTTCTCCACAATTTGACTGCTCGTAATCCCATGAAGAAGGGCATTTGATGAATGTAATAATAGCTCCAATATTCCCATGAAAAGGTAAAAAGATTGATGTCATTCGAGATTAACTTCATACATTGTGCTACTCTTTTATAGAGTTGCATATTAATAATCCATGCAATCAAAAGTAAAAATAATCACAATGAAAGAACACACTAAAAGATAGTAAATAAAAGTTCTTCCCTTTCGATTTTGCGTTCTCATCACATGGAGATGAATTTCACTATGCATTACACGTAACGTGTTCACAATGATCAAGGCAGAATAATAACAGCTCAAAGCGATCATACTAATTCACTCTCGTCCGAGTTGATTCTTTCATTTAACAGATATGCTTTCTCATCCTTTATCTCAAGTTACCTTTTAACAAATCTGCAAATCCAAATAAATGTCAAATAGCGACTCTTGCAAAACTTATGAATAAGTAATTTTTAAGAAACAATATCAAAACTTTTATAAAATTATCATTAAAAGCAAAATGATAGAGAATTCTCTCTTTAATTGATCAAGTCTCTAAAAGTAGTTATTATTGAAATTTTGTGATTACCCAGAAGAGGTGCATTCTACAGTCCAGTAGGGGAGATGTGAAAGTCTAGTAGGGGAGACGTGAAAGTAGCTGTACAGGCTTGGTCGACATTTCCAGTCTTAAAAAAGTAGCTATTGTTGAAATTTTGTGATTGCGCAGAAGAGGTACATTCTACAGTCCAGTCGGGGAGATGTGAAAGTAGCTGTACAGGCTTCGTCAACATTTCCAATCTAAAAAGGAGTTTGCACCTTTGAGAGTTTTGATCACTCTCGACGCTTAGTAGACTGTAGATCCCCTTTAAAATAAAATGCTGATTATATTCACTTCGAACATATATAAATAGGTGATGAGGAGCATATTATGGTTTTTCACAAAACCATGCTCGATATTCACAGCTTTGGTCAATGATATTAAGGAAGATAAATCTCTTGATTTGGTGAAATATGCATGAAATGATTCTGATCTTTGGTAAATATGTGGCTAATCCATTTGCGTGCTTCTCTGTGATTTGGTGTAACGATCTCGACTTCATTTGAGGGATCTCTATTGAAACCTGGCATCTCTAATCTCGAATTTGCATTCTGGTGGAACTGAAGATATGTTGGCATATGTGTTCTCTTCCACATGGTATCTCTCTTTGATTACTGGAGTAATCTCCTTCAATGCATTGGCCTGCAATATGATAGTCGTTTATATTTAACAATCTCACCAGAGAAAATTCCCGAGAGTATCTTCACAATCCAGGGATAACTGGTAGCATGTCATTACTGCCATAAATTCGTAGAACTTTCCTGAATATCGGGTGGTTAACTCCTTTTGTTGTTTTGGCAAATGGAATTAAAGCTTCCGCATAAAACAATAAATAAAACCCATTGCATCGCAGCTTCTTAATAAGAAGAAGATCAAAACCCATGTACTAATTTGACGAACAGGGTGATCCCCACTTTGAATCTCTGCGAAGAGATAGTCTTAATGGCATTTTGATGAGCTGGAACAAAGATCTTAAGACTTCGTGGCAACTTGTGGTAATGATCTAAGGCACAATTTGTGCCACGTCTTCCTTTTGCAAACAATTTGGCATTATTCCCTTGAAACTCTACTATTACTCAGCTTGAATTCCTTTAATGTGAGGATGCCTCAGTGACTGGGTAACCAAATAATCCAGCCTCTACAACCATCTTATGATAAGCTTCACCGACTTCGTGGTGACTTGGCGTTTATATTTGGTTTTGCATGTGATGCTGTGGACATATTCTCTCGAAATCCCTATGGATTTTGATGTGGCAATAGTTTCTCTTTAAACAAACTTTATTACATTGTTCTTGTTACCAAACTCCACCAAATGCTCACGTATATAGGAGCGAGCTTATAATGGAAATGCTTCGATGTTTGGTAGTTTCTATATGACCTGATCAACTATATGCCAAAAGTTCCCCAAAGTAGATTTGACATGTTATCCTCAATTGATTTAAATATGGGGGCTTCCTTTCAAAGAAAAATATTCAATTCACCTGACATAAAACATTTAAAATATAAACGAGGTTTCCAATATCCATCATTCTATTCTACCACGTGGAACATTTTTAAGCTTGTCACCTTTTAAAATAAATGATTTCCATTATCCATTATTTTATTCTACCATTTTTTTTTCACACAGAAAAAACCAGCTTTAATATTAATGAAAAACCGATCACAAGTCGTGATCTACAATGAGTTCCACCATAATCGGGTTCATCCCAAAAGACAGTGCAAATGTATACACGCGCCAACAAATTCTAAGTTCTGGAGCAAGCTGCATAACCAGCTAATGATCCTCAAAAACTACAAAATTAAACATTCAGTCAATTACCAATATGGCCAAAAAGGATAACTATTCTGACAAATGTTTGACAGTAAGATCAGGTAAACTTCATGCGCCGAAATGAATGCAGAGCGTCCCCATGGAATTCATCACAGAGTATGTAGCCATTCATAGTACCTAGAGATCTGCGGGAAAGTTGGTCAGCCATCTTGTTAGACTCCTTGCAGAGATGGCGAATATTGGTAGAGTCGAAGGACGATAGGAGCATCTCCACCCTGTACATCCAGTGACTCAGCAGGATAGATGAGAGTTTGGACTTTCGTGCAGCCCAATTGATAATGCACTCGGAATTGCCAAATATCCACAATGTATTAATAGCAGTGGAATGAGCGAACCAAAGCATAAAGCTATTAGCTTAGCGCGCGTGTTGGTTCCGAAACCCGCCGCCATAGAAAGGTGATAGGAGACCGTAGGTGAGATGAATAGGACAGCACCAGCTTCGCATGCTCCATGTTGTGCTGCACCGTCGAAGTAACCCTGTGGGTATGGAAAATCGGCCGGTATGAAAGAAACACACCTTAGCTTGGGACAGACCGTGCTCCCCATAGTGGATCTGTAGTATACAGCAATGGCATTTATAACCCGTGGAAGAAATGGAGATATATCGTTGAATAGGGAAAGATTCCGTGCTTTCCATACATGCCACAGACAAAGAGGCACCAACGCAGAATGATTCATGCGGCGCGACACCCAATCATGTATGTCATCTATATAAGTGATCCGTGACCAGGAAAATTGCACATTGAAGATCTTGAAGAGGGCACTCAAAACAGCCAAGGTGAATGGGGAGTCTCCAAAAATATGATCAGACATATCCCGTGCCTGACAACATAGAGAGCACCGGCTTGGTCCAGAAAAACCCCGCTTAAGTATGTTTTCCCAAGTCAATATCGTGTCAGATAGAGCAAGCCAAAGGAATAGTTTAATCTTGAGCGGAATCGGTACCTTCCATAGCCACGGTATCCACCACGGGATCTTGAGTTGCCATGCCTCATTGAAAGTCCACACTAGCCTGTCGGGTTGCTCCGAGAGGAAGACCCCAGCATGAGTTAATCGGCTAACATAAAGATCCCACTCCTCAGCTAGGTCACCCTCCAGATGTAGATCGACAGAGCTAAACCATCGTTGCTGCATGTCTGGGGCCAGGTGACAAAATTGGCGAATCACCAGTAGTTGTCGATCATGGAAGAAGCGTAAGAGCTCAACAGACAGTGTGAAGTTATCATTGATACCCGTAATCGGGTCAATACCAGCATAAACCAAATTACCACGGCCAACATCCCACGCAATGTAATTCTAAATCAAAGGGAGTGTCTTAAGGAGACTATGCCAAATAGTAGAAGACTCACGAGAACGATAAGTGTGGTCACAGAGAAAAAACTGAACGGGAAGCCTCTTCAAGTACTTCATGCGGATGATTCTGCCCCATAAACCGCCGGAGAAAAGGGCACGCCATAGGCTCTTTGCACAAAGGGATTTATTAAAAGATTTTAGATCTTTTATGCCCCAACCGCCCAAATATTTGGGCCGGGATAAGACATCCCAGGATGCCAGGTGAAATTTGAATTCTTCAGGTTTGCTAGCCCAGAGAAAGTGAAAGAAGGCTTTTCTTAATATAGCGATAACACCAGCAGGAACACAAAAGAGGGAAAACCACTATACAGGCATACCTTGTAGAATCGACGTAAGAAGGGTGGCCCGCCTTCCAAGAGAAAGACAGCGGTAAGACCAAGTGTGTATACGCTTATGAACCTTTGAAGCAAGCTAGTGCCAGTCAGTCTTCAGATAGCGGTTCAGATTCAAAAGAAACCCCAGGTACCTGAAGCCCTCGTCAATATCCAACCATTGATAGGGTAATAGCATCTTTAAGTCTGCAAAGATCTCCGCCTGATAAATCTGATCGATGAGTGCCGTCTTCGGCACATTGACTTCCATTCCGGAAGTCTTACAAAATGTGGATATTATCCCATCATAGGCCATGAGTGTAGTTAAAAATGAATTAAAAATAGAAAACAACAACAGATCTATTCAAAAATTATATATTTAGAATCTGTACACAATCTGTACACAGAGCTCGACAAGTGTGTGCCATTTCATCTGCACTGCACTCATGGAGCATATGTGGAACTAGTTGTGAAAACGGAAAGTTACAACATTTGATGTGTTCTGCCATAAATCAGACATAAATCAGACTGAGCCTCAAGGTGCAATCCAACCTAATTCCAAGCTTGCAAGGGTGCCAAAAACAATTTGAATTCGGACACGCGTGCGCGCACAGAAGCGCGCGCGCTTCTGTGCGCACACGCGCGTCTGTACGTGCACGCATTGTTGTTTTACACTTTAATTTTTTTATCTATCCCTCCCTAAACCCCCCCTTCTCGCGCGCTTCTGTGCGCACACGCGCGTCTGTGCGTGCACGCGTTGTTGTTTTACACTTTAATTTTTTTATCTATCCCTCCCTAAACCCCCTCCTCTCGCGCTTTTGTGCGCGCACGCGCATCTGTGCGCACATGCGTTGTTGTTTTACACCTTAATTTTTTATCTATCTCTCCCTAAACCCCCTCCTCTCTATAACCCCACCCCTCTTCCCTTCCTATATACCCAATCCCCCCCCCCTCTATTCCACAAGGGTATCCATTGTGCTAGATGTATCCAAGTCTTGGGGGCTTAGGGCATTGGACATGGTCAAGGGAGGAATCTTATATCCATCTAGGGCTAAGAAGGTTATGTAATGTCCCTTGTTAGGAATTTTATTGAAATGGCAATTTTTCACTTTTTTCCCTAGTTTGACCTTTGACTAGTTTTGAGCTTTAGGTCCCCAAATTGCTCCAGTTGCTCCCAAATATTCTGAGAAGGTATATGGATGATGTTAGAACATAAATATGTATTTCAGGGATCCTTTTAGACCTTTAAAATACTCCTGCAAATCCTCTTTCAATTTTGGCCAATGTAGGGAACTTTACTAGTAATTTCCCTTTGACTAGTATTGGTCTCTAGGTCTCGAATTGACTCCAAATTCATTCAAATATTCAAGGAAGGTGTATGAATGATATTAGGAATTGAATATGATGTTTAGGGATGATATATGGCCACCAAAATACCTCTGCAAACTCTCTTCAGATTCTGGACCAAGTATGCAATTTTACTAGTAATTTGGGGTTCAAATCTCCCTGGGGTAAGTACTGAAAATGGCTTCCCAAATGCCTCCAAACCCACTCAAATTTCTGAACAGAGGTAGGGAATGTATTAAGGATGTTATTAAGGTCTCATGTGCACTATTAATTGATTATTATATCTGTTCCAACCCTCCCCCATTCAACTGCAAAAATCACCAATTCGACCCTTGGGGAAATGGCACTATTTCTTCTCCCAATGCAATTAAACTGAGTAAAAATACTTCAAATGCTCAAGTACAGTACATGAAACTTTTAAAATACATCCATTGAAGTCCATTAATCACAAATGCATCAGAGAATCATCCATTCATTCAAAATCATCATCAATACATTGGTTCACAAGGTAGTGGGGAAATGGCATTGTTCTTCCATTAAAAATGAGATTTATACATTTCTACTTGGAATTTAGACCTGAAAATTTCTAGAGATGAATAACAGAATATTTAATTCATATTACAAAAGAAATGGGGCATGAGAATCTCCCCCAAAGATTACAATATCTCACCAAAAACGCCCTCCCTCAAGGATCAAGAATATGCCATCAAAACTGGAAATGGTTGAGAGAATGTGTTGCAATAGAAGAAACCATGAGCTGCCCTGTAGCTTACACCTGAAAATAAAGACTCCATTAAAGCTTCAAATGAAAGGTCTGAATGGCCTTTCCAATTACCAACTTGGATGAGAATCTTTCACCCTCGAAATTGGCTAAGGCAAGAAACTAGTCATCCACTAGCTCTCCCTCTACACAAATGCAATTGCAAATTCTACAAATGATCAAAAGCTGGTTTCATTCTTTGTTATTGACATTTATAAATTTCTAATGGCCTCCATGGGTCGAATTCCTTCCAAGAGACTCATGCCAACTCAAGTTGGGAAGAGATTCCAAAGAACGCCACTTGTACAACAATTCCTAGTCTCCCACTTCCACCAAATCATATGTGAAAGCATCTTAGCTACCCTAACACCCTTGAACGCCCTCTTGGAGTCTATTTTTAGCCCTGACATGTCATATATGTCATATGTCATCTTTCGGGTCTGATTTGTGTCATAGGTGTCATAGCATCTTCATCATTGTTGTCATAGAGCTAGGGAATCTAGCCCAAGTGTCTCACTAGCTCCAAATTGCCTCTTCCTCTTCCATGGGAGTTACTCTTGCTCTATATTTCGACCTTGGATGAGTCATGCCATTAATAATACCTTTTGGACTCCCCCAAGTATGTTACCATTCACCTTGAATTCGAATTGGTGAGAGAATGATGCTAAGTGTAGTGGGGAAATCTGGCCATATGTGGGTCCCACTTCCTCCATGTGTCTTCATGATCAAATGACACTTTGATTTTCACTTGTATATATTTATTTAGGTCCTTTATTAAATATTTATTCCATTCTAATTTTCAAACATCATTTATTATCCCCATTATTCCAAATCCCAAAGCTTCCACCCCAAACCTAGGAAACTAGTAATTTTCCTCCTTGGCAATTATTTGAACTTTAGCATCAATTTGACAAACTTTACTTAATAGGGACAATGTGATTAGGCCATTGTGACCCAATGCCAAATTTGGGACATTACAAATCCTCCCTTCCCAATATTGCTTGTCCTCAAGCAATTTTAAACATGGGTGTTGAAGAACCTGGTTTCTGTATAATTCTTTGAAGTTGCCATTGAATTGCCCAACCTTGAGTCTTTGAGTTTCCATGAAGATTTTAGAGAGGAACCACTATGCTTGCTGCTGCACTACTTTGATTAAAATCACTTTATTAAGTGGGGAATCCATCTTCCATACTGCTTGCTTCTCCCCAAAAAATGAAAGCAATGAGACAAAAATTATTCCAGGGTCCCATTGCTTGTATTGCACCCCAACAATTAAGAGTGCTCTCCAACCCACACCATTAGATAAGAGAATTCCTGGATCCCATTTTCTTGTATGCATTCTTCCAAACATCATGAGTGCCAAATATATATCATCAAAGTACATAACAACATAATGAAAATGTACATCAAGGATATGCTTCATCAAAGAGTCATGAAAGTGCTTATACCTCCAAGCAAGTAGACCACCATTTTCCAAGTGCATACAAGCTTCAAGTGACCAATCAAATCTCCTCCAATGACATAGGTGAGGATCCCATGTCCTATAATGCTTCTCCAAAAGGATGTGATATGCATCAAAATATTCAGCCATGTATTCTTTCATCCAAGAAGTGAATGAAGAATCTCCACTAAAATCTGAACCAAATAATGAGCAGAAAAAACAAGGAGACTTCAAATGACTCAAAGAAATCTCACCCATACATCCATGAATGTGAGAATCATAAAAATATAACAAAGTATGTGGCTGCCAACAAAAATGTTCTCCAATCATAAATCTATTCTCCAAAGTGTTGGATGAAGTTCCTCCAACATCAAATGAATCAAGTGTTGAGCAAGAAAAACCATGAGTCTTCAAGTGACTCAAATGCATATCATAGGTGTATCCATACAGATTTGCATCATCATAAAGTGACAAATAATGTTGCTGCAAATGTGAATAAGAATGTGCTCCAACCATGTCATCATAAAAGGTAAATCTAGAAGTTCCATACTCATGTGGCACCATCAAAAAGAACCCTTTCACCCATACTTCATTGAGACTAATACTACAAAACATGGAATTGTAGGATGTAGGAGAATGAACTAACTCACCCAAATGATCAAAAAGTGCAGAAGTTTCATCATGGGAAGGATCCATGTGGGTAGTATCATGCAACTCCTTCAAAAGTGGGAAACCTTTGTCATAGATTGGTTCCAATGTAGAGGAATCATGCTCTTCTTTAAAAATTGCATAACCTTCATCAAGAGACAATTCAAGTTCCTCTTCCACCACATCAAGTGTTTGGATCTATTCAAGTTCATCTTCAAACACATTAAGCACATTCAAATTCCCACATTTCTCATGATCCACCATGTCATGAGAATCCTCCAAACAATCTACCATTTGACAATTTGAAACATAGGAGGAAAAACAAGTATCTTGCAACTTTTCAAGAAGTTGCTCATTTTGAATTGTGAGCTTATGAATATCCTCATTATTCTTCAAGTATGCATCATGTAACAATTCATTAAGATTAAACAAATGGTTTCTATAAAAAAGCAAAGACATAAAATTACCTTTGATGTGGCACATTGCTCTTTGAATCTTCTCCATGTCTTCAAGGAAGGATGTTTCCTCCAATGAAGTAGCTCTCCAACAAGAATTTGACACCAATGATTGAGTGTCATGGAGAATGCTGAGGGACTCTTGGATCTTATTTTCATTTATCTTTAAGGACCCTTCAAGAAAATGAGGCTCTTGCAAATGAACCTCCTCATCTTCTTCAATTTTGCTTGGACCAACTTCATGAAGCTCAAGTGGTGATGGGGAAGTTGATCTTGGTTCTTCTTCAACTGCTACAAGGTCTTCATTACCATGCTTAATGGAACTTGGGCTTGCAGCAACACTTTCAAAAGTGATCTCTATGTCACCAACATAGAGGTGTGAGCACCCATCAGTAGGTACTCCTTCATAGTTTAAGCATCCATCAGTAGATGCTCTTTGGTTCATGTCTAAGCTAGAAGGTGTCTCGAAATGATCTTCCATATTTTCAATAGAATCTTCTTCATGTTCTTGTGATGTCTCTTCATTTTTATCCTTCAAGCAAGATGATGCATTTTGCCCCTTGTTTTCCTTATGATCAATATATTTGGAATCTCTCTTTGAAGAATTCCCAAAAGCTCTCCTCAAGTGGGACATAATTTCATGCACACATGTATGATACTCACTCCAAGGTTCTTTACAAGAAGGGCATAAACCTTTCTTTACTAACTCCACATCTCCATTTTTGGGCCTATTTTCAAAAACATGTTCAGCAAAGTACTCAAAAGACATGGCATTTTGTGTATTTTTGCTAAAAGAAAGACATTCTTGATAATTTTGATATTGTTGGGGCAAGGTTTTATATTTTGTTCTCCATATTTGGAACTCACTCATAGAATTATCCTTGGTTGGTGTGACACACTCATATTCATCATATTTAAAGTCATAAGAATAATCTTCATTTCTCTTGAAATTGTAAGAAGTGTTGCATGATAGCACCTCTTCCTCGTACCATTCACATTCTGCTTCATATTGTTCATAAGCATCTACATATTCCTCATAAGAATTGTTCTCATAGGATTCATCATAATAGTAAGACATGGATGCCTATTATTTTTGAATGTATGTATCTAATCCACAGGTGCAAGGACCATGCTCTAATACCACTGTAATGTCCCTTGTTAGGAATTTTATTAAAATGACAAATTTTCACTTTTTTCCCTAGTTTGACCTTTGACTGGTTTTGAGCTCTAGGTCCCCAAATTGCTCCAGTTGCTCCCAAATATTCTGAGAAGGTATATGGATGATGTTAGAATATAAATATGTATTTTAGGTATGCTTTTGGACCTTTAAAATACTTATGCAAATCCTCTTTCAATTCTGGCCAATGTAGGGAACTTTACTAGTAATTTCCTGTGATGAACCTGCAATAATTAATTAATGCAAATACACGAGATATCAGAAATAATAGAACTAAGAATCACTTTTATATATTGATCACGGGCCACTTCAAGGGGGAAACCTCCTTTGAGCAAGCTCAATACAATTAACTTCACGGTGCCTTCATAGGACTCAACACACACTTATATACTAAGTCTAGGCACCAATACCATGGGTCAATACTATGTGTCAATACAAACCATGGGCTAAGTCTAGGCGCCAATACTATGAGTCAAAACCATGGGACATATAAAACTATGGGACGACTTACAAAGCATATGCATCTAATACTATGGGTCAATACTATGGGCTAATATAAACTATGGATCAACAAATACTACGGGACGACTTACAAAGCATATGCGTCTAACAACAATATACTAACAAAATAAAGACATGGGTTCCTAACATCCCCTCTCCCTTAGAAAAAGCTTTGTACTCAAAGCTTTAGATGTGGAAATTGATGCAGAATCTGAAGGAGTGGGTCCCCTGTAGCATCCTCGGGTTGCATTCTGAGCCACTGGCGCCTTTGGAGTTTCAGGGAGGATTGCATGGAAGGCTATAGACGAAGAAGAACCATATCAGCGATGTGAAAAGTGCGCTCAGAACGGTGCTGATCAGCTTGTTGTTTCAGTCGAATTCTTGCCATGTGAAAATTGTCCTGAAGAATGAGAAGAAACTGATCACGGTTTCGAAGAATTGAGTCAATTTCTTGAACTGGGGAGCTGCTGAAGGTGTATGGAAGAAGAATTGGTGGTGCATGTACAAAGACTGCTTCATATGGTGTCCTTTGAGATGTGGTACTATACCACTGGAGCGCTTCTAGGAAATCCATAGAAATAGTTGTCCAAATCTATGGAGGGATGGGTAAGGGTTCGAGCAGTCCTGAAAGGAGGTTCGTTTCACCCTTGTTGACCTTGAAAGTATCACAGTCAACCACCATCCGTTGAATTGTCCTTTTGAGTCCCTGCCAAAAGAAGTTACATTGTTCCTGGTCATATGTTTTGAGGAACCCAGAGTGCCCTACTGATGAAGAAGCATGGAGTTCATAGAAGAGATAGCCTCGTTGAAAAGATTGCAACCAATTTGGAACAAGTAGAGAAATAGCTATAAGAGAAACTGGGTCATCAAATGTGCGAGGAGGAGCATCTTCCACCATATTGTCCTTACCCTTCTGGTAAGTGGTCGCATAGTCATAACCCATGAGTTGGATAACCCATTTCAGGTGTGTTGGGGAGGAGACCTGTTGTTCCGGGAAAGTTTCCAGACTCTGGAGATCAATCTTGATGCAGAAATAATTCCCCAATAGGGATGGCTGCCACTTCTGGACTGTATGCAAAATAGTCATCATTTCTTGCTGAGAGGTAGATGCGGCTAAATTCTTACTGGAAAGGTCTCTTGAAGGAAACAAGCTCATTGGTTCAGCAAGGACACCTGCATATCTATCCAAGGAAGTAGTGGATACTGTTGACGGGTGCATCTGAATGGAATGGAGCTGAGCGATGACACCATGTGAATTCTTCTTAAGTATTTTTTCTAGGCGATGTGAATTGATGATGCAGAGAGACCCTAGTTGTAAGCCCATAAATTTGTGTTGTGCCCCATTGATTGAAAACTGCATCCAAAGTTGAGCAAAATCCCAGAAGATGGGGCCAAGTGTGCGTAACCATTGAACGCCCAAAACCACATCACATCCGCCTAAGGATAAGGCAAACATGTGAGAGCACAGGTTATAATCTTCCATAGAGATACGCACATTGTGACACTTCCCCTTGCAAGGTAAGGTGCCCCCATTGGCAACCATGACTTCAAAGTTGGAGCAAGGACGGACAAAACAATCAGCCTGTTTGGCAATCCGAGGATCAATGAAGTTATGAGTGCTACCAGAATCAATGAGTATGGTAAGAGGGAGCTTCTTGAAGTATCCCCTGACTCGCATTGTTTGTGGGGTGGTGACGTCGGTTACAGCATGGAGAGAGATCTCGGGTGGGTTGTCCTGAGATGGGGTGTTAACAGGCGGGTGTTGAATGTCGACCTGATCATCTACTGTATCTGGAGCTTCTTCATCAAGTTTTGAGGCAGGCGGAGAATCCACATCTAAGAGATAGAGATTTTGTTGAACACATCTATGTCCCCAAGTGAATTTATCATCACAATTATAACAAAGCCCTTTTTCTCGGCGTGCCTGCATCTCTGTTTCAGACAATTGCTTGATAGGAGTTGGTTGAGGAGCAGGCGTGATGGGAGGTCGTTGGGAACCCATATTTCTGAAGGGAACAAAGGTGGGTTTGGAGCGTTGTTGAGCTGCGATATTGTCCTCAGCCAGCTTAGCCAACTCTAGGACTTCCATCATTGTGTTGGGACAAAAATTTTTGACCTCTGAGCGGATTTCATCCTTGAGACCACTGATAAAACAACTCCTGTAGAATTCATCGGACAATCCTTCTGTGTGATTAGCTAGTTTCTCAAATTCCGTCTGATACTCTCTCACTATGCCAGTTTGGTGAAGTTTAGTGAGTGCTCCTGTGAAGTCGTCAAAAGAACTAGGACCAAATCGTGACAAAAGGAGTTGGCAAAAATCTGTCCAGTTTGGCTCGGGATGAGCTGTGATGTATCAATGGTACCATTGAAGGGCTTCCTGTTCCAAATGAAAGGATGCAAGTGGAAATTTCTGAACATCAAAAGTATTATGCAGACTGAAATATTATTCTGCTCGGTATATCCATCCAGTCGGATCAGTACCATTGAAGCGAGGAAAATCAAGCTTCGGCCCATGAAAATTGCTGGAAGAAGAGAACCCGGTGGCTGCAAAAGATTTTGGCTGTCGGTTATTGTTCATGGCTAAATGCTGAAGATGGAGGCTGAGAAATTTTTCATCAAGATCTTGGAGTTTGGTTTGGATGGCTACAAGTGCTTCCTCCATGGTGTTTGCTCCTGTGTGAGTGACAACCATAACCAGTAACTTTTTTTTTTTTTTTTTTTTTTTTGGGGGGGGGGGGGAATGGATAGAAAAACACAAACACAAGCTTATTTAGTAAGGGGAAATTTGGATTTGGGAAAAACTCGGAGGGGTAATTGGGGTTTGACTAGGTTTTCGACACTTTCTGAGGGACAGGGAAGCAAAAAAATGGGGATTTCAGAAGCGGGAACTCTATGGTAAAATTTGAAGGCAATCGGGTGAAAATTGAAGAAGTTATGGCAAACCCTAAAAATAGACAAATGTGGGATTTTTGGTCTTGGGAAGTGGAATTTGGGATAGGGTCTTCAGTAATGAAATATGCAGAATGGGATTGCAGGGAGGTCAGTGAAGTTTTAGAGAAAACATAGTTGAAATAAGGGAGATATGGCCGAAAAACAGAATTTTATACCTTTTTTTTTTTATTTTTTTAGAAATGGATTGGCAACAGCGGCGCAGAAGGGATCTGCAATGGTGCGGAAGGGATCGAAAACGACGACTGGATCTGGAACGACTTTCAGAATAGATATGAAACGGTTGGATCTGGAGCGGAAGTGATCGACAACAGTTCAACTTAAAATAGATATGGACCCCAGGTATGTACGGCTTCCTAACAGTTCAGGTGTTTCACTCGGCCACCAATGCTGTCTGACGGCTTGCGTATTGGGGCAGTACCCCTCACTCCACGGCTCAGGTAAAACTGATAACTGCTTTGCCCTCCCTCAAGGATCAAGAATATGCCATCAAAACTGAAAATGGTTGAGAGAATGTGCTGCAATAGAAGAAACCATGAGCTGCCTTGTAGCTTACACCTGCAAATAAAGACTCCATTAAAGCTCCAAATGAAAGGTTTGAATGGCCTTTCCAATTACCAACTTGGATGAGAATCTTTCACCCTTGAAATTGGCTAAGGCAAGAAACTAGTCATCCACTAGCTCTCCCTCTACACAAATGCAATTGCAAATTCTACAAATGATCAAAAGCTGGTTTCATTCTTTGTTATTGACATTTATAAAGTTCTAATGTCCTCCATGGGTCGAATTCCTTCCAAGAGACTCATGCCAACTCAAGTTGGGAAGAGATTCCAAAGAACGCCACTTGTACAACAATTCCTAGTCTCCCACTTCCACCAAATCACATGTGAAAGCATCTTAGCTACCCTAACACCCTTGAGCGCCCTCTTGGAGTCTATTTTTATCCCTTACATGTCATATATGTCATATGTCAGCCTTCAGGTCTGATTTGTGTCATAGGTTTCATAGCATCTTCATCATTGTTGTCATAGAGCTAGGGAATCTAGCCCAAGTGTCTCACTAGCTCCAAATTGCCTCTTCCTCTTCCATGGGAGTTACTCTTCCTCTATATTTCGACCTTGGATGAGTCATGCCATGAATAATACCTTTTGGACTCCCCCAATTATGTTACCATTCACCTTGAATTCGAATTGGTGAGAGAATGATGCCAAGTGTAGTGGGGAAATCT